>SMSQ01025938.1:116418-151323 GCA_019453375.1 Ctenoplectra terminalis
AAAAAAAAAAAAAAAAAAATAATCTTTAGATTGATTGCAGAATTATTTGCAATTAACATACCATGAAAGAAATGTTTTATTTTAAATCGTTTATTTCAAGTCGCGTCAACCGCTAAGTTGGTCTGGTCTCTCGGAAGAACAATTTTCTTAAGAAAGTTCGCTTCAGAAATATTGTACGATTTTAAAAATAATCATATTATTGAAAGAAATATAAGATTTAATATTCTTAGGTCTCTGTGTTGTCTTCTTCATTTCTGTCGCGTTTATTTTCGAGCGAGACGAGAGGAGACTGGTTTTTAATTAAGCAGTCGAAATCAAGGAATCGTCTTGTTCTTGCGATATCAGTCGAGACTCAATCGACGATTATTCGACTGATTTAGTCGCTGATAAACGCCATTCGGCTGGTCTCGATAAGCGGCCAAGAGCCGGCTAATCGTAGGATTTGCTGGAAATTAATGCGACGTTTCGACTGGGAAGGTGTATCCGCGAAAATTCACTTGAGAAGTTAACTACCGGAAATAGCTTGGTTTCCATTTATCCGGATTTCAGTTCATTAAAATCGTCTTTAAAATATAGCCTCGACCAAAACCATGTTCCGATTTATTTTCTATAACCGGATTTCAATACACAGTTGCTTATTCTTTCGCTTACTAATGCAAGCAAAGTTTCAAAATTTCAAAAACTTACGAAATTTACGAAAAAAACGCGCGATACACGCGTAAGTTCGCGGCAAAATATACCCGCGTGCAATGCGTTAATTTTTCCCTTGAAGAGGAATATAAGTTGAAATGTCGCTTAATATGCAGAGAATCAGTTGATTTTTAATCATCGAACGACTCGAAACCGTCTGTTTCTGTACAAATAGTCAACGTACAGTATTTCGTGTAATTTCAGTGACAATCGGTAGTATTTCAAATAATAATAGCTCGACAGAAATTAAATAAATTGGAGAGTTGAGGTAAAAATTAAATTCCAATACGGTTCTATCGTACGCGTTTCTCGCTTACGAATCTCTTTGGTAAACGAAGCAACGGAAGACACTGTCAATCGACCGAAGCCTCGTTAAAGGAGTATCCATCACGCCTAACAGTACCGATATTTTTCAAACTGATATTTCCCCGAGGAAAAAGGCTCCGATCGTTCCGGCGATCTCGTTTCCCGGCCCGTAAGCAGGGTAACCCGTGACCATCGCGCGTACACCCATTATTACGGTGTTTAATAGTAATCAATTAGCTCGTTTCCCAAGCGTTTAACGCCGATTAGAATTCGCTCGGTCTGCACGCTCCAGTTCACCACCAACCGCCATAACTATCCCGTGGAAGCTTAAAAGGAGTCGAAGTCGACCAAGCCGAGTTCAGCCATTTTGTTTCTCCTTTTTCCCTCTGAGAACGCCCTGCTGAGGAATTTACCATTTGCGCACGTTCAAGTGTTTCTAAGCTATTTCAAATAATTAGATTAGATTTGTGTTAGCGGAGATATTTATTTTTTTTATTTTTTTTATTTTTTTGATTATTTTTTATTTTTTTTTATTTTTTTGATTACTTTGTGGAATTTTTATTATTATTTTATTTGTGTGTTCCTATATTAATAGAAGTATTAAAATTTGGAATTAATTTTTAACGAATTTAGTGTGAAAAATTAAATAAGAGGAAAATTAAAATTTTAGTCGAGGTTAAAGATACTCGAAGTGAAAATTATCCTTTGGATCCAAATAAAATCGTTGACTGTCCTGTTCGAGGGAATGAACAGTTATTTTGTGTAATTCTGATTATTATTATTTTCTTTTGGTTCCTTGCGTCGGTAAATGTAAAATAAGTCGCAGAAATTTTAGAATTTTTGTTAACATTAGTAATAATAATTTAGAATTAATTTTTAACGAAATTGGCGTAAAAAATTGAACAGAGAGAATTAAAAATTTTAGTTAAGCGAAAGTTTAAAGAAGCTTGAAGTGAACAATATCTTCTAGAACCTCGATGAAACCATTAATTATCCAGTTCAATGGAACGAACAATTGCTTTATAGAATTTTAATTATTTCTGTATTCCGTATATTAGTATAAATATTAAAATTTCAAGTTAATCTTTAATCAGATCAACACGAAGCATTAAATAAGAACGGTATCTAATATTTTAGTTAAGTGGACGCTAAAAAAGACTCGCAGTGTTGCAAAATAGAGTTCAGCCATCTCTCTCGTCCTTTTTTTCCCTCCGTGAACGCCCCGGCGTGGAATTCGCGACCTGCAACACGTTTACGCATTTTCTCGCGGTTTCTCATTATTAGCAATAACCGGGCTCTCCGGTTTTTTGCACCGCATCGAATCGAGCCGCGAGCCTGCCAATTATTCAAATGATATCCGGCCTCTGGTCTGTTTGTTTTATTGCGATTAGAGAGGTAATATGGGGCTGTTTACGTAACGTGGTTTGGTTCGTTGATTCTTTGATTTGTGTTTGAGATGGATCGTCGCTGCTTGTGTAATCGCGTTAAATTAACCCATTATGGATTAAATTTGTACTTAATCCCGTTCTTTNTGAAGCTTGAAGTGAACAATATCTTCTAGAACCTCGATGAAACCATTAATTATCCAGTTCAATGGAACGAACAATTGCTTTATAGAATTTTAATTATTTCTGTATTCCGTATATTAGTATAAATATTAAAATTTCAAGTTAATCTTTAATCAGATCAACACGAAGCATTAAATAAGAACGGTATCTAATATTTTAGTTAAGTGGACGCTAAAAAAGACTCGCAGTGTTGCAAAATAGAGTTCAGCCATCTCTCTCGTCCTTTTTTTCCCTCCGTGAACGCCCCGGCGTGGAATTCGCGACCTGCAACACGTTTACGCATTTTCTCGCGGTTTCTCATTATTAGCAATAACCGGGCTCTCCGGTTTTTTGCACCGCATCGAATCGAGCCGCGAGCCTGCCAATTATTCAAATGATATCCGGCCTCTGGTCTGTTTGTTTTATTGCGATTAGAGAGGTAATATGGGGCTGTTTACGTAACGTGGTTTGGTTCGTTGATTCTTTGATTTGTGTTTGAGATGGATCGTCGCTGCTTGTGTAATCGCGTTAAATTAACCCATTATGGATTAAATTTGTACTTAATCCCGTTCTTTATAAGTAAATTGATAACGCACGAATGGTTTATTGAACTACAACGAAGAAATATTATTTTTTTTTTTTTAAAAAGCTTACTACTCAACCGTACATTCAGATTAACGTAACAATTTTATTATCAATTCTACTGGAATTAGATTTTTTATTTCTGTGTATTTTCATACATATTTTAGTACAATATATAAATTTTTTTCATCAAATTGTTTGTATATGAAATTTTTATATATTAAAATTTTTTAGATTTATTAAAATAAAAGTACGCAATAAAAATTGTTGGATTATCGGCAAAGCGAAATTAATTTAATCCTCAGCACTGCCAAAACCTTTTTTAAGTTTCACAAGGACTATGAAAACTTAAATCTCTATGGGACCGTGTGACTTAAAAGTTACAAACAGATGTTCCTAAATTTTAAAAAATTAATTTTCTTTAGTTATCTTAGTAAAATATATAAAGTAAAAAACTGTGATCAATCGTAATTTTTTCTCCAATAAGCAAAAAAAATTCGTGCCATAGAGGGTTAAAGTGTATATTTTATAAACAATTTCTAATTTTTTTTTTTTATCCCGTTCTGGTCAATTCGCTTTGTTTTCGAAACGAATCGACGATAATGCAGAATTTAATTCGAAACAAAACTTAGTGTATACTTCTGTCCACTTGTATCTAAACTCATCCCACATGCGATTAATTAAAATTTATGAAGCTCAACTACGCTAATCGATTCGAACGAGAGTTCGCCAGAAGACCTGCCTGGATTCTGTGGTAATTGTAGCTCGGTACTTCTGGTGTACGGAGACGAGTCGCGTCGTGTAGGAAAGAAGGAAAACATAAATAAAATTGCAAATGCGGAGAACGCAGGCTGACGCAACCCGCGCATGAATAACGTGTGTCTCTCGTGGGGCTGCTCGCTCCTTGCGCAGGAATGCTGTTCGCGAGGCGAGTAATTACGAGGAAGTAATCACCGCGGTGGCGCGATTAAGCGGCGCAGCTGATCCAGGGGAAAGTGCGAACCGCGCGTCGCTCAAAATTTTAAACTTTCTCCCGCGAATGGAACGGAGCAGTTTGTATATTTGTTTTTTTTCCACGCATTCTCTGCTATCGGAGGAAAAAAATGAAAAAAAAGGCAAACGAATCATAGAGTGTTAATTTTTTGAGATACTAAGAATAAAGCTACATATTTAATCATTGTTTTTATCATTTTTATTTCTTTAAAGAAGTTATGAAATTTTCAATATTATTATTATTTTTTTATTCATTTAAATATAATAATATACGTATATTATAGGAACAAAATTTTTTTATATTTTCTACGTATGAAAACGAAAAGAAACTTTTTGAGATAACAAGAACAAATTTACATCTTTAATTATTCTTTTTATTATTATTACTTAAAGAAGTCATGAAATTTTCAAAATTATTATTTTTTTTTTATTCATTTAAATATAATAATATATGTGTATTATAGAAATCAAAAATTTTATAATATGAAATACGTATGAAAACAAAAAGAAATTTTTTGATATAATGAGAATAAATCTACATATTTAATTATCGTTTTTATTATTCTTATTATTTAGAGAAGTCATGAAAGTTTCAAAATTATTTTTTTTTTTTATTCATTTGAATATAATAATATATGTGTATTATAGAAATAAAAAATGTTATAATACGAAATACGTATTCAATAGAATATTAATAAATATTAAGTTTAAATCTGTAATCGATTAAAATGGCAGCGCACTTACATGATACTGTAATTTTGTAATATAAGAAACTGAAATTTTGGGTATGACATTCCATCTTACGGTGGTACTTTAATCCTGTTGCAGACGATGAGGCTGACCAAACGTATAGACGAGGTCAGGTTGCTCGAGTCACGTAAGAGCGCCCGGCTGGCCGATCAGGATACAGATTTCGCTAGACTCGCCGATATGGCTGGTGATCGCAAACGGGCTTCTTCTCACTCCATCGATGTGCCACACGTGATTGGGTAAGTCTCTCATTTATTCTACCGTTTGTTTCTTTTGTTTTTTCCCTTTTCTTTATCGAAGATTCAGAGTTGCATTAACTACTATGCCATTTTCGTTGTGCATTTATTTTGGAGAAGATATTTCAATTTTTGATAGATTTTTATAGATTTTTATAGACTTTTATAGATTTTTACAGATTATTATAAATTTTTTAATTATACAATAATTAAATTTTATCGATTCGTTCCTTACATAAAGTATTGTTAATAATCGATTAAATATTGCTATTATCAACTTTTGCGCGAATATCCGAAGAAAAACTATCATTTTAGTTCTCTTATGAGAAAAAAATTATAACTAATTACAGTTTCTCGCTTTGGTTTTAAAATTGTTGAACCAATAATTTCTATTAACACATTACGGACGGGTGACGAAATTTCTCTATAAAGAAATTTTATATTTCATATCCTTAAAATATATAAATAGCAACCGACGACGTATGAAAGATTACTTTTAAAAATCATCTTCTTAACTCAAACTTTAAATTATTATCCATATTTAAAATACGAAATTATTCTCAAAAGTACTTATATAAGCTACAATTTATTCTATTCCGTAGCAAGATCTACAAAAATCAGGTTCCGTCAATGTGTTAAGCGAACTGTTTGGTATCGGTACAGTTTTAAATGAAACAAAATTTTCTAACTTTTAAGTAACATAAAAGTACCAAATATTCCCTCTCCCCAATAATCCATGTCTACACTGTGAAAAGTTAATTATCCTTTCAAGATTTCCCCAAACCAACTAACATAGAACCAACATTGTTAGGTCTTGTACGATCCTCAAGATTCCCAAAGAACCTCCGAATCCTGCTTGCAGTTACCATCCTCGCGACTAGTACACGAAACCCTAGCAGATCCTCGAACTAACCCTTCATCGCGATCACTATCATCGAATCGTGAGTACAATTCAATTCTTCCGATCATCGTTAACCCCATGGCTTATTATTTCTTCAGTAGCTACGCTTATTAACTTTTTCTTGATGTGTTAAATTCTTAAATTTCTTATAATTGCGTAAAAATGCGCAGACTAACAGATCGGACATCGTCGAAATAGATTTATCGTAAATGATATATTACAATAATGATTATTGTAATATAAAAATTATAAAATCATAAATCAAGGTAGATCTCGCGTAACAAGGTCCCCATAAACATCATTGCACTTGAGTAAAAATTTGTTTTTAAATCCAAACCAGAGCTCTCCCGCACGCGTGAAGAGATCGTAAAAGTGATATACGCCTACCGCAGTAACCAACCGCACTTTTGGTCTCCCTTCGAAAAATTCTTCGACCCTTCCACGCTAGATTTAGCGTGGACACGTGTGAGCCTGCGTGCACATAAACTCATACGCGTGCACATCATCGATAGGAAGTTTGGAAGCGCTGTAACTTTTAACAGTTGAACTATCAAAGCGGTCTAAACGACTCGTTCAGTTCACGTATCGTTGCTTCGTGTTGATAGTGGCATAGCTTGAAACATGTGTTGATACAGTTTTCAGTTTTCATCGTAGAATAGCGAAATAAATTGTTGCAGATTTATAAACCTACGTTATCCGTTGTTCAGTATAATTTTATCGTTATTTATAATTTTATACATTATTTTACAATTTTATAATTTTACAATTTTACAATTTTACAATTTTACAATTTTACAATTTTACAATTTTACAATTTTACAATTTTATAATTTTACAATTTTATAATCTTATACATTATTTTATTATTTTATAATTCTATAATTTTACACATTATTTTATTATTTTATAATTCTATAATTTTACACATTATTTTATTATTTTATAATTCTATAATTTTATAATTTTGTACATTATTTTATAATTTTATAATTTTATAATTTTATAATTTTGTACATTATTTTATAATTTTATAATTTTATAATATTGTACATAAATTTATGTTGAAAAACAAAAAATCTTGAAAAAAAACCATAGTGCTTCCAAACTTTACGTTTCTATTTTCCTTTTTTTTTCTCTACACACTTTTCCGACTTCTGTGTGCGTGTTCCGCCTAAAAAATCGAAGGTATCCTCGCACAGTTCGAAAAAGGCTGCGCACCCACACGTTGCATCAGGGGGGAGCGTTAAAAGGCGTCTGGTTGCCGATCGTTAGACCGTGAACGCACCCTCGCCGGACACCTGTCCCTCGCCTTTCCACCGCACGCAGTCGTCCAAGTGCTTTCGTCTCTCACCCTCGTGAAACGTCCTGGAATCCGATCCAACCGTCGCGATTCGACGGCCATGGGGACGCGTTTCGTGGGACCGTCGTTGGGCGCGGAATTTGTACGTAGCCGAGGGAGAGCTTTGACCTTTCGAGGGGGCGGGGATTTAGTCTAGTAGGGTGCAGCTCAACGTCGCTGTGGAAATAGTCTCCTGGGGAAAAATTCGTGGACATTCTTCAGAATATTTTACGACTTTTAAAATTTCTTTTTATCGCTACTATTACTTCTATCCATTATTAATCACAATATAATTCCACAAGCTAATTTTTTAACATATCCAAATGAGAATGTCTGCATCGACCAGTCCTCAACTTTTGAAATTTAAGCGAATTTTGTTCACATATTTTTGTCAGTTCAAAAATAAGTCTCGAGAAATTGAAACTCGTTCCCTGAGAAATTGTTAAATAGAAAAGTTTCTTTTTTCGTGTCGTGATTTTTATTAGCGGCAGGTTTGAAACTTACAAAAATTTAATTACACAGAAGCAAACATTGTGCTAAATTTTAAGACAGTATTATCTTCCCCGAGTCTCCACTTAGCTCGAGCAGTGAATAATGAAAATTGTTATCCGCGATGATCGTCGTGAGTCACCGGCGACTCTGAATTCAACGTTTTACGGATCATAAAAATGAAAATGAAATGGATATACAGGTCCGTTAAAAGAAAAAAACAAAAGATACCGGTGGAAAACAATTTCAAGCGAATTCCTCTTTCTTGACAATATTTTCGTGTTCTCGAAACGCACCCTTTTGCGTGTCCCACGTATACTCAGGTAGCCAAAATACTATGGGCTCTGTGACTCTGTGAATTTTATGATTTAGTACCGGGAACTGTGAAATAACAAGTCGCGAGGAAGTGTCGCAAGGCGGTAATTTTATTTTTACGTCGTGGTACGTGCGCCATGGGTCAACTCTGTTCGTCGTGTCCTCTTCGACTGCGCTTCGTCGAGAACATACGTGTCCACCAAGGCTTTTAAAGGTTGAATAATAAACGTTGAATTGTTTTCTTGTCACGGATCTCAAAAAGATCTCGACGCTCGGGAGGGTGGGTAGCTGGTTTGCGGTACAAGGGGTTGAATATTAATGCACGGATTTTTTTTTCCGATGGAAAACTGGCTGGAGTCTAGTCGATAGGTTGTAGGAAAAAAGGTCGAACAGATGGCTGTGAGAAACATATAGTACGAATAATGTTTCTGAATATACTTGAATGATCCGGTGTATTAAGATTAACTCAATTAAGATGCTTGTAGAGCATTAAATATAAAAAATTTCGATATAAAGTATATATTTTAACCCTTTGCAGACGAATGTCGCCGCTGCGGCGACATTATAATTTGATTCCTAAGTCAAATTGTCGCCTCCACAGCGACAAACGAATAGGAGACGCCAATGCGAAGTTTCGTCGACCACTTGTCTGTTTTCTATTTCATCGTCTGCCTGATTGTTTAGATATTTAATTTATAATCTCGTTCCATATTGAAATTACCCTCCACCTGCCACGAATCAGAGTCGAAAGAGTGTTCGTCCGCAAAGGGTTAAAATGGTAAAGAAATATATGAGCGACATAAATACGTGACGTTCCACGATGACAGATAAACAGAAAGACGTCAGTGTCCGAATTCATTTGTTCTCTACTGTATATCCTGTAATGTATCGATGTATCGAAACAATATTGATATTTATTAATCGGAGTTTGAGGTGAAAGATATATTTTTTCAGTGTCCTATAAGGATTATTTGTTCGCTTAAATTAATTTATTTAACACTAGAACTACCGAAGTGGTCAAAATAACTGATTTGTAAATTCTCTGTAAAAAAGCGCTGTAAAGAAATGATACATTCTTCCGTACCGATCACGAATCAAGATGTATTTCCCTTACAACTTATATTTCCTTTCAAACACCAATCGCTTAAAATCTTTTTGGAGAAACAGGTACGCTCAAATCGTCCATAGCGTTAAACTCCCAGATTAAGAATCACTCAATTAAATAATTACCTGCTTTCAACTCCAACAACAACACATCCAATTCTCTTATTCCATCAAACCTTCGTTGCACCGCGTTGACACAAAAAAATATCCAATTATGATAACAATGCCGGAAAAAAAATAAAATCAAGCCAGAAACCGTACGATAATCCAACCCACCGGTCGCGACGTAACAAACTTCAATTTTCATACCAACGCAATTACGTCAGACCCCATTAACGTCCACATAAGACCCATCAACGAGACAGCCAAAATAGGAAGCAAAAGAACTTCTCCGTGCCTTCTCCTCTTTCTTTAAGAGGTCCCGAACCTCGCATTTCCACCCACCTGCGCCTCGAAGATCCTCATCGTTTCGGCCGGTCTCCTTCTTCATCGCGCTCCCCCTTTACGCTTCTCGCCACCATAATCGTCTCCCTTCGGAGAGAAGGGTGGAACGGCTGTTTCACGATGCCAACGACCCCGTCGACTTTTCCCTTTTTTTTCTCTTTTTTCTTTTTCTTTTTTCTTTTTTCTTTTTCTTTCCCCTCCATTTTTTTTCCTCCTCTGGACGAAGTCGTGCACGATCGAGAGGCCTCGAAGATCCTCCTGACAAAGGACGACTCGGACCAATGGGAGCGGTCAGGTGAGAGGGGACGAGGTGCAACGTCCGGTGGCCGGTTCGGGGCGAAGCCACGCAGGTAGACGGCCTGCGTCGGTGTTTTTGGTCGTGGCTGCACCTGGCCCTGGCACGACCTGCCCCACGTGAAAGGAAAGGTCACACAGCAGAAGAGAAATCGAATGCCTTTCGAATCCCGATGGTGTATCGATGACGAAAGCGTATACACGGGCCCCTGCTACCGCTTTCAACGAGACCTTGCGCCGCGGCCAAGGATCTCGCGCGAAATTCATCACCGGTGACTGGCCTTTCGAGGCTGAACCGATGATCCTGCGGCTTGTCTCTGTGTTAGCAACGGACGAGTTCCTCGTTCCTTCTCGAGATATATTTCAGAGACAACGAGGGATAGATCGCTTCGCAGTAATTTTGCTTCGGGTGAACTGTGTTTTTGTAACGTGACATCGTATCGGGAATACGTACTTCGCTTTGGATAGTTGTGGAGTAATTATGGTACCGTTTGCTTCGAGCAATTGCCTGTTCTCGATTCCGATGTTTTGTGATTAAATATTCGGTTTCCTGCGTGGGTTAGATATTGAACGTTGATGTGAATATGTGGAACTCGGGTTGGTTTAGTTGAGAATATTTTTGGGTAATCATTTTTTTTTTTAATAATATTATTTCCGAGAAATTTTGTTTAAAATTTGAACACCCGCTTCTTTAGACAGTGCTTCNTAGAATATTTTTGGGTAATCATTTTTTTTTTTTAATAATATTATTTCCCAGAAATTTTGTTTAAAATTTGAACACCCGCTTCTTTAGACAGTGCTTCCTTCGTTTCTGATATTCGGTTCATTTTGAACGTTTAACACTGGAACTACCAGAGTGATCAAAATGACCCATTCGTAATTTTTTATAGAAATTTTATAAATCGACTGTGGCATACCGGAGGCAATTTTCCGCAATTTTCTGTTAAAAATGTAGACAAAGCTTTGTTTACCTTGCATCGCGTATTTTTTTATATACCTTTCGTTACGATTTTTTCGGTAGAAACAAGTATGCTTCAATCGTCGGTAGTTCTAGTGTTAAATGCATATTTTTGGTTAAAATTGTTTCGATCGTAGATTAGAAATTTTTTTGATCGATTGAAAGTTGAGGTACGCAGTATTATTTTGCAATAGAATGAAGCTCACTGTTAATTTACAGCAAAGGATAATTAATTTCACCCGAACTGTTGCGCGTATCTATCGCTAACGGCGATATTGTTCGACAAAAATACCCTCTGACTTCATTCGAACTCCCCATAGAGCCAAACCACACCCTTCATTCGCGCGTCATCATCGAACGTTAGTTCCATTCGAAGAATTCCTAACAAGAAGCGACCTTACGATGCACGGTGTCCCATCGATAAAAATTCGAGCTACAATAATGCATTTTCCTCGTGAAAGACGAATAACCTGACTCATCGAAACCTTCTTCTTTCACCGTAGCCTCGTTTCGTCGAACGAACAGGCCCTGTTTCTCTTCGTTTGGCCTTTCGCACGCAACCGTGCACGCGAGGGCCTCTGCCACTCCGCGGCAACTGCAATCGCAACTGCAGCTTGACGTTCGTAAATTGAGCAAGACCGTGTTTTTCTCACGTAACGAAACTGCAAACGATCCTCTTCGAATCGTGACTCCTTATTACGCTTTCTTTCACGTGCTCCGTGGGTCACCGGCGACCCACGATCTATAAAACTTTGATTTTAGTTTTTTTCAATTCTAAGCTAAAATCTTTCTTTGCCGAGCAGAGAAATTATCTTTAATTTTCTTCTCGAGGATTTAAGAGCACAATGACGAGGAAAATATAGTTTGTAATTTTTTAATTATATTTAAACGGATTTCCGATTTTTTGTCATGTTCTTGGTTGTATATTTCGTTCATAGATAAAATTAAAATTTCTTTTTTTACGAATCTTGATCTAGATAATTTTATTTTTACTCGGCAAAGTTGAAGATCATTGTATAGATAAAATTAAAATCTCTTTTTTTACGAATCTTGATCTAGATAATTTTATTTTCACTCGGCAAAGTTGAAGATCATTGTATAGAGGGTGGACTGATGGAAATTAGCATCTTGTATGTTTTTAGAATTATGAAAATGGGTGGAACATTTTTTCGAAATGATTCCACCTGTAAATTGATAGGAATGTATAATAGTTCCTGTTATGTCAAATAATTTTTATTTAGATTGTGGTGTATCTGTACAGTAGCAATTATTATACCAAAGTATTCACATTTTTTAATTTTAAATCTTCCTTATTACCGTACTATTTTATTTTATTATTATATTATCAGCTTAATATGATTTATAGTATTATAAATAGCTATTAATATATATATATATGATTAATTCCTAGTTTTTCAAAATGAGCTTAGAAATTCTAATTAAATATCATTTTTATTCTCTAACAATAACTGGCAAGCAAAATCCAGCTATAAACAATTAAACCTTCTCATATCTTCGAACGTATTCAATCCACTAATTTTTATCAATCCACCCTGTACAATTTTTATTTTAAACATTTCAACATCTAATTTTCATTTTTCTCTGTTTTATCAATTAATAACCTAATTATAATTTCGTTTCAACTCAGCAAAATTTTAAGGCGATGAATTAACTCGCGGACATTTTGTAAACACCACTCGAAGCGCCATTTTGATCGAACCTTAAGAAAAATGGCCGCCATCCTCTCCAGTTGCTAAGCTGCGATTAACGCTTCGAACCGTATTAAAATCGTAATATCGATACCGGATCGTTTCCATAATAAATCTCTCCGGTTTTGATTAACAGCATCTTTGCCGTACAATCAGACTCGATTATTCTACGAGTGTCGATTGGCCGCGTTTTAATTCATGAACTTTACGAGTTGCCGCTCGAAAAGCCTTCCGTTCGAACGGATTCTCGTTCGACGGCCAGTTTCGTCCGCGATCTCGGTCTTTAGTGCAAACGAGATTAAATTATTCGATACTTACCAACGTTAGCTGCTTCCTAGTGTACGCTGGCGAATGAATATTTCAGCGGTCGGGTTTTATGGTTTCCTGATTTGCTGCCACGGGGTTTACGCTCTTACCGTTTTCCGCGGTTATGTTTATTTAACCCTTGGATACCGAAGTGGGGTCACTAGGGTTCTCAACGGATTTTTCATTAAATATTTATAACTCTGAAATCTGTTTCGAACATTTTTATTAAATATTAGGTTGTCCTCAAAGTTTCTTTCGCTTTATTAATAAGTAATGGATTCATAATATTTTATGTTTTACGATATATTATTATTTTATTCAGGATTCATTTTGCGCTATTTATTCCCTCTATCTCTCGTTTAAAAAAAAGGCTGAATGTTTGTTTAAATATTGCTAGACGAAAGCATTGCGCGAAGATAACGGAAGGAACTTTCGGGACAATATTTTCCTGTTAAAATAATTTCGAGTAATAATAAGAAAGGAATATTGAAAATAGATATAAATAAATTAGTGCAAAGTATTTAACACTGGAACTACCAAAGTGGTCAACATGACCCATTCCTAATTTTTTACAGAAATTTTATAAATCGATCATGGCACCTCGCAGGCAATTTTCCGTGATTTTCTGTTAAAAATGTGGACAAAGCTTTGTTTCCCTACCATTGCGTATTTTTTTATATACCTTTCATTATGATTTTTTCGGTAGAAACAAGTATGCTTTGTTCGTCGGTAGTTCTAGTGTTAATAATGTTTCTATAAGTTTTCTCTAAGAAGCTATAATTATTTTTCCCAATTTTCAACGCAAATCGTTGCACATTTCTTTAACGTATTCAATCACCTCGCTATTCTAAATTTAATTTTAATATTAGTTCTAGTGTTAAGTGTTAAGTAGTTACCCTGTTTAAGGATTTCAGAGGTATAGGGAATTTTTGGAGGATGAATCGGAGATTTTATCGGAGAGGGAAAATTAGGTAACCGATGATCAGTTTAATATTAGAAAGATCGATCGTGTTGATACGATTCGTTGGTGTATTGAGGTAATTTAGTAAAGAAATTAATAAATTGCATTTAATAATTAATAATTAATAATTTAATTTAAAATAATATTATTTAATAATTAATAATTGCGATGAATCAATTAATTGACTTGGAATGAAATAGATGTAGTATAGTGAGACTTTTATCGTTAAATATTTGGAACTGAGATATTTTAATTAAATAGTTGAATTCAAATTATGAATTTTGTGTAAGTTGAAATTAACACTTTTGGCAGTAGTTGCGTATATTTTGGAATAATCGAGAGATTCAATTTTAGGTAATGAGCGGAGATAGTAATATTTTTATAGTGTGCCGGAATGTTTGAGCTGATCATCCAGTTATACCGAGCGGTGTATCTGTTTTCTTTGCACCCACGTGGCAGAATTTATAGCTTCTGACAATGAAAGCGACTGAAATCGTTGCCAACCTTTTAAGTCTCGAACTCTGACGAACGTTCTACCGAACAAAATTATCTACGCATTATCATATCATTTTAAGCATATTCGTTAGAGAAAAAAGCGAATAATTTTCTTTTTAGAAACAACATATCCAGTTTCATTGAAAACTAGTTTAACGGAGTAGGTGTTGGTTAGTAGAAATATTTAAGAGAGGCTCTTTCAGCTCCGTCCAAGATAAATAACACCTGATTGTCAAGACGAATGAGACGAACATAAATAATTCAAAGGAGACGGTCATTCGTTAGTTAACTTAAAGCAAGGTTTCAAATCCCTTGCCAACAGTTGCAAATTATCGACATTCCTGATAGTCTCGTAGAACAATTTTGAATAAACGTTGCATAAATAATTACAATCAGAGCACAAAGAACAATTTTGAATGAAACTCTACGAAATATATAATAAATTCCTACGAAACATCTTTATCAAATATTCTTCGATATTAAAATAATTGCCAGTAATAAGAACAGGTATATTCAAACGTAGAGAACCTTAGTTACTCTTTAGAAATTTATATCCCTATTAGTCTCTACAGAAAACTAGCAACATCATTAAAACAAACAAAAAAAAAAAACAAAACAAAAAGATAGACACAATAATAACTTCGCTTCTACTCAAAAAATTCCTAACACAATAATAACTTCACTTCTACTCAAAAAATTCCTAACACAATAGTAACTTCCCTTCTACTCAAAAAATTCCTAACACAATAATAACTTCCCTTCTACTCAAAAAATTCCTAACACAATAATAACTTCACTTCTACTCAAAAAATTCCTAACACAATAGTAACTTCACTACTACTCAAAAAATTCCTAACACAATAGTAACTTCCCTTCTACTCAAAAAATTCCTAACACAATAATAACTTCCCTTCTACTCAAAAAATTCCTAACCCAATAGTAACTTCCCTTCTACTCAAAAAATTCCTAACACAATAATAACTTCCCTTCTACTCAAAAAATTCCTAACCCAATAATAACTTCCCTTCTACTCAAAAAATTCCTAACACAAAAAAACCAACGAAATCTTCAATTCTGACAAAGAATCTAACCACGAACGAACCCAAAAATAATTACCATTTTTCCAAACAACTGCACCTACAGTTCCCCACAAAATCCTCTGTAATCCCACTCGAAGATGTTTGATAAAATTTCAAAAATCATCGACCACACCGCACGTCCAATTTCATCCGCAACAGAGGCCGCAAAATTTCCCCTAGAATTCACCAGCTCTATACGGCTATACAATCGTGGAACGATTCGTCGAGAGCAGCGTTGTCCAGCTCGATCCAAAGCCCGGAAGCTGGAAGGGGATGTTTTATAGTGACAATTGGAAACACGGGCGTGTAACAACTGAAAGTTTCTGCTGCGGCAATGGGTGCAGTGAGTCAGTAGGTTAGCTTACGTAATTTCGGTCGGCAATCTCTGCGGGCGAGGAGGCGGCCGGCTTTGCGGAATTAGGTCGATCAATACCGCGCAGCTATATGGGTCAGGTGCACTACCACGCTATGTATATGCTGGCTGCCCCTCTTCCTGGTACCTAGCAACCCTCCCATCCCCCAGGACACCATGTCCCGTTTCGATCACTCGTTTCGAGCTCTCCTCGGGTCCGTGGCCCGTTCTCCCTTTCCGTGTCGTTCGATGGTCGCGCGTTAGCGCTGAAACTACCGACCATTAACACTTTGCTGACCGGTGACGAGTTAACCTGTTAGCCGGGTAGGACGAGTTAACTCGTCACGCGGACTACTGATATTTTGGACAATCATTTATTTTCATATTGATTTACTTTTGAGTGCATCGTTATATTTTTATTTAAAAAAACGCGTTGCATTAGACTTACATTTGCAATGATTGAAATCTATCCAATTAAAATGTATTATTTTTTATTAATTTTTAACTCAGAGTATAAAGGAGCTTTTGATCGAAAAATGACACAGTTAACAGGTTAACTCGTCTTTTCGAACCCAAACGTTGCTGATCGATGACGAGTTAACTCGTCTTTTCGAACCTAAACGTTGCAGGTTTTGGTTTTGTAACCAAGAATATCTGTGATTAAATGCATTATTTTAATTGAAGATATTGGTCGTTAATTATGCTTCGTGGAAATAGAAATTAGCAAGCAGTATTTTGATTTAGATGTCGGTTTTGTAAACTGCAGCATTTATAATTACACAAATTGCTTTAATTAAGAGCGCTGTTTGTTGGCCATACTCTGTATCGTAAACAGGTGTATTTGTAATTCAATCAATTATTGTGACTGTGAGAATTATTTATCAATTATTTTGTATCTAATTATTACATATTAAACAACAGTATTTTTGAATATTTCGAAACGTTTATATTTTCTTGAGGAAACGATTAAAAACTTTGTTCATAAATTGAATAAGAAATCGTAGATAATTAATAAAATGAACTTATATTTTTTTTTTTTTTTTAATAAAAAACTTTTTTATCCGATTTGCTTACAGTTTGGAACATTAGCACTATCCATTAGTATACCCTATAACTGATAATAAGCTTAGAAAACAAGAGTTTTTATTGTTTCTACAAGACCATTTAATTCTCGTAAAGCCGAGAAGTATTTGTGGTTATAAGATCCATTATCGAGCCTCTTTCCGCTAATGAACATTGTTTCGTGTTGTCCGTAAAGATAAGACAAGGGGACCATGCTAATTGGAAATAAATGTGTTTCGGGTGTCGGTCTTGGCTAAGAATACCACAGAAGATGGTTCACGTTGTAAACACACTGAATTGCTTGTTAACACCAATATATTCTGATCCACGCGAATACAGATAGTTATTTAGCTCCTATTATTTCGATCTGTCTTGTTTGAAAGAAGCGGCCGAGCTTCTGGGAACTGTATACCACGTGCTAGGTCTAGATCTTATTTGTATTGTGCAACCACTGAAGAAATTAAGGTCGTCTCCCTACGCCAAATGTTTTAAGTTGTAAGAAATATAGTTATTATGTAGTCACGGTAAAAGAATTTCATTTACAAGTTTGTATTAATTTATTCGAATTAAATTCCTGGCATTTTTTCAAATTGGTCTTTTGAGTAAGCAGAGGATAGATTGTTTCGGTATTTCAATGAGTTTATTATGAATAAAATTTACAAATAAAAATTATTCAAAATTCCCAGTTTTTCAAAGAAATTCGTATAAAATTAAGTTATCTCTACATTGATTTGCTATATTCCAAGTTTCTGATATTAATTAACTTAAAATGGGTTTACTATCGATAAAATTACAAATGAAAATTATTCAAAGCAAATAACTTATTTAACAATGTATATTAAATAATAGCATCTTCAAAATCGCTAGTTTCACAAAGAAGCTCGCATAAAATATCTTTCCATTGATTTTCTATTCCCAAGTTTCTAATATTAATTATCTTTGAGCGGATTTCACATGAAAATTATTCAAATCCAACAACTTCCTTAACAAATTTGAATAACAATACGATTATGTAGTATAATGGTATTCTGAAAATTCCTAGTTTCGCAAAGAAGCTCGCATAAAACTAACTTCCTTCCCCAATTGACCTACTATATCCCAAATTTTAAATATTAATTACCTACGAACAGATTTATTATCAATAAAATATCCAAATAAAAATTATTCAAAGCAAGCAACATCCTTAACACCGCATACTAAATAATCATATCCTCAGAATCCCTAGTTTCAAAAAGAAGCTCGTATAAAATTAATTTATCTCCCCATTGATTCTTTATTCTCCAAATTTCTAAACTTACTCGACCCGGAGTAGCTCATCGTCCATAAAATTTACGAATAAAAATTATTCCAAGCAAACAGCAAAGGAAACTTCCTCAACACCACATACCACCGAGTACCATAACTCCTACAAAAGACTCGGACGAAACAAACTTGCCTTCCCATTGATTTACCATTCTCTAATCTCATCGTCCAAGTTTCTAAGGTTAACTGACCTAAAGCAACGCAATGTCGATTGGACTTCCAAAGGAAGTTACTCAAGGCTGGAACAGGACGAGGCCACGAAACGTTAGACCGCGAAACTACGGTGCTAGTATGTGATATTTGCAACCTAGACACACACGCGAAGAGAGACAGAGAGCACGAAAGAGTAGCCAAGGTCTCGAGCGATAAAATATGCCAACAGGCGTGATCTTGACCTACAGAGCATCGAGCAACTGGCAGATGTCATTTTTGTCTCGTGAAACCTTTTCCTCTTGGCAATTCGGATACGAGCTCTGAATAGGACTTTTTTTTTCTTTTTTTTCCCTTTTTTTTCTTCTTTTTTTTTTCTTACGAATCGACGTAAAATACGAGCGTCTGCACGGTAGTCCGCGTTCAATGTCTTCACCGTTTGCTCAGACAACACCGACCACAATCGAAATGATGTACGATGAGTTGATGTAACGTGCGTGGCATCTTGACTCTCTTGCCGGCTGTAAATTACAGCCACGATTGTGTGTGCACCGCGCAAACACAGGACGATTCGCGAAATCCTCATCGACCGACTCGTGTTTAGGAATTTTTCATTCACCTGTGTATTTAGTTGCTCGAGTTGGGTAGACGGCTTAAGATAATTCAGAGGATTTCTTCAAATTCCTAATGTTACAGCAGCTTCTGTAACAATTTTTAAGGATTCTTGTTTCAGTTTTCTTTACGAGCTTCTGGTTGCGATCAATTTTTTCATACGCGGATCTGAAGCTTCAGAAATTCGTAAACAAGCTTCTGGATAGTTGGAGTGATTTGTTAATACGAAAGTTAAACTTATTCCAAGCTTCGAAATTAAATCGCCTCACCGTACCCTTCATCGTCGGTAACTGAAACTGAACACCCCGTTCACAATTTCGAACCAATTTTATAAATACAAGTGCCTGTATCTACCTCTGCTAAAGAAATTAAAATAAATACGTACTTAAACAAACAATCATCATTACCAAAATTATCTATTAACAATACGCACATAAAATAATACATTTCCAAAAACCAACCCATTTATTTAATTTACTTCATCAAACTTAACCCATCACCAAACCAAACACCAATTATCACCAAAACCACCGCCCATTAAACTATACTCGTTTCTACCAAAAAAAAAAAGTACTTCAAAAAAACACACAACGCAAACAAACCAAATCTTCATCCATATTATTACCAGACGATTCTAAAAAAGAAAAAAAAAGAAAGAGAAAACAAATCTCCCAAGATCCCAAACAAATTTACAAAATTTCACAAAAGGAATCTCGATCACTCGGACGGTCGAAGCGTTGAAACTCTTGGAAACCCTATTTCGAGAGCACAGACTCCCAACGACACTCCTCTCGCCGCGATCCAAAATGGAGTCGTACGTCCGAATCGGTCCCGCGACCTTCGTCGGCTCGCCAAGGCGAGGTTGTGCAAGGGTTGTGCGAGCGCAGACGGCGAAGGATCGTATAAACTTGATACCTCGATCGTGGGGGGCAACCCGTGGCCGTATGCCGCTCGAGAATAAAGCGAGACAGAGTGCCTCGTGGTACACGAGGGTGGTTAAGGTGGCCTAACAAATAGTAGGTCGTGCCAGGCTGGGGCCACGGATCTAGGCCGATCGATAGAGCTACGTACCTAGCGGTGCGGAGTCGCGTCGAATAAATGGGTCAGGTACACGGAGCCACGCGTCGTTTTCATCCTTCCTGTTTCCACGTTACCTTACCCCTTTTCGACCGACCCCCTTCGATGCAGCCAAGCCGCGAGTCCCGTTCCTCCTTTCTCTCGCTTTTCCCCTTTCTCGGCCGACGCGGCTCTTGCACGTGCCAGTGAATACAACGGTCGTACCTGTTGTAGTACTTGGCAACCGCTGCTACTTGTTGAGGTAGGAAGGGGGATGGAAGAGAAGAAGAGTGGCTCGAAGATGGTAGCGACCGAGCGGGTCGAGGGAAAGAAGAAGAAGAAGAAGAAGAGGGTTCTGTGACGACGCTCTTGGCCCTCTCCCACTTCGATTGGTCAAGGGGTGGGTCACTCTCTATCCACTGGCATATCTGGGACAATGAAACGAGAGCAGTACACGTGCACCAATACATGGACCGGTTGCACCGTGTGCAACGCGAGATCCGTGGGTGTTTCGCGATCGTGTACGTGAGCGCGCGAGCGCGCGTTCAGGGGTGTGTTGCCGTGCAAAATCCGGAGACCTTGCATGGCGAACTTGTCTTTTTTTTTTTTTTTTTTTTTTTTTCNGAGGGTTGGCTGAGGGGTTGGGTTCGAGTGGCTGGGATTTTTGTTTGGTGGCAATGAACTGGGGATAGTGGCTTTTGTTGGGGTGATTGTTTGTGATTAAATCAGGGGTAATTGGGACGTGTACTTTGGATAGAAAATCTTGAGACGGCTCTTGACTTTTTTTTTGCTTTTTTTTTTAATAAGATTGTGGTATTTGGTGTAAATTGTGAGGCTAGAGGTGGAATTTATTTTTTGATGGATTTGTTGGCGTGTTAGAATTGGAAATGTTTTCTTTATCGTATATGGTGTTAAATGGGGTTGTGTTTAAGTAGTGACTTGATCTTTTGCGGGTTTCAATTTGATATAAATTATTCTAAAACTTTCTCGCGAAAGTGTGTTTTTTTTTTTTTGCTTTTTTGTAATAAGATTCTAGTATTTGGTGTAAATTGTGAACTTGGAAGGTGGAATTTATTTTTGAATGGATTTATCGATATGTTAGCTTTGCAAATGTTTTCTTTATCGTATAAGATGTTAAATGGAGTTATATTTAGTAGTGACTTGATTTTTTGCGAGTTTCAATTTAACATAAATTATTCTAAGACTTTCTCGCGAAAGTGTATTTTTTTTTTTTGCTTTTTTGTAATAAGATTCTAGTATTTGGTGTAAATTGTGAACTTGGAAGGTGGAATTTATTTTTGAATGGATTTATCGATATGTTAGCTTTGCAAATGTTTTCTTTATCGTATAAGATGTTAAATGGAGTTATATTTAGTAGTGGCTTGATTTTTTGCGGGTTTCAATTTAATATAAATTATTTTAAGACTTTCCAGCGAAAGTGTGTTGTTTCTTTTTTCTTTATGGGTTAGTTTCTTGAAAGAAGTTTTTAAATCGGAAGTTTATGTATTGGTGGAGTAACGCAGCTTAATTAAGACGAAACGTTCGTGAAAGTTACTATTTATTAATTATTCGTAGACGGAAATGAAGTTGGAGGAAGTTGTTTCGAGGTCTGGTAGAACTACGTGGTTGATTAATGGTTCGTTTCGAGATGTTAATCAGGGGATTAACACACTTTTTTTTTTTGTAGGAACAATATAATGTATTCCGACGATAGAAGAAACAGGATGAAAGACTTCATTCGTACGCTTTTGAAAAGTGGTTCTCCGGTTTAAAGAAAGGTGTTCTTTTTTATCTAAACAAGTTCCTCTATCTGTTAATTATTCAGAGACAAATTGAGTTAGAAGAGCTAGCCGCGGAGCTTGACAAAGTGACACGTTTGATTAACGATCGGCGTAGGATATTAATCAAAAGATAAATCTATCGCGTCAACACTTTTTTAATCAAACAGTAGGACGTTTTCTAACGATCGTGAAGAAAAATCGTAACGCGCTTGTGTCTGTTACGTGTTTATTACGTTCTTTTATGAATCACCGTTTCATAGAGATCTTTTACAAGATCAAAGAATAATTTTTAAGTCGTAGCTGCGATTATTGCTTAATAAATTCTGTGATTAAATGAAAATTGAAGAACAGTCGCTCAGAGTAAAACTTGAAACCAATTACAAATTATTAAAAATACCTTTCCTTCAAAATTATTCCTTTTCAACCCTCCTGTTGTGTCCATAGAAACTTACGTTAATTCCATAACAATTAAACACCCTTTTGATAAACGTGATAAAAAAATCTCTTCACATATTCCAACGCATGGATAGAAGCAGACAAAATTAAACAAATATGATTCCAGTAAAATTCAAAATAAAAATATTACGAAAATAGTAAAAATATAATTGGGTCACACAGATCTTCCTGTTGGAAAGTTAAAACCTCGAAAAAGAAAGAAAAAAATTAATTTACTTATATCCCAAAGAACAACATAATAAAAAAAAAAGAAAAAAAAAGATTAATTTACTTATATCCCAAAGAACATCAAAATAAAAAAAAAAAGAGTAATTTACTTATATCCCAAAGAACAACATAATAAAAAAAAAAGAAAAAAAAAGATTAATTTACTTATATCCCAAAGAACATCATAATAAAAAAGAAGAAAAAAAAAAGATTAATTTACTCGTATCCCAAAGAACAACATAATAGAACAAAAAAAAAAACAATTTTCCTTTTTAAACCTTTAAAAAAAAAAAAAAAATCAATTTACCTTTACCTACATTTTCCACCCCTCGACACACGAAACTCTGATCCTGAAATTCCAAACTAACATCAAAAACCCATCAAGGGCACGAAACTTGAAAAGCAATCGCGTAATAGGTAAAACCCGAAATTTAAAACCATCCCTATCTCTCCATCGAAACGGTTTAAACGCTTTCGGCTTAACGGGAAACCGATCCCCGAACGAAACAGAGGGTGGATTTACCGAGAGCCCGACAAGCGCGACAGAGTGGCCGTTCCGCGACCGTAAATTCCAAGCAGCCACCTTAATCGGGGGAATTGGGTCAGCGAATAGGGTCGACGTAGTCGAAATCAGGTTGTCCGGGTTGTCCTGCCGCGAAATCAGGTCGCTCGATAGAGGCCAGCCGGTTACCGCGTTCCTGTATCCGGCGAACTGACCCCGCTGTTCGACTCTGTAACCCGGATATCGTTTGGAACCGGATCGATGCACTTGCCACGCGTTCCTCATGGGGTGTGCATGCCGCGTCCCTGGTGCAGTTAGACTCGCTACTCTTCCTTTTCCCTCGGCGCACATTCGACTCGCCTCGAGGACTCGAGCTGGCGAGTTCTGTAACCTGCGATAGGGTGGACCGTGGCTGATCGGTTCGAAGTAACAATTAGATTTAACCCTTTGCGGCCGGTGTCTCCGTGGCGGGGACATTTTGAAATTGTCGTAGAAGTCGATCTCCACGCAGCGGAAACTTTCTGAAATCGCAAAAATGACAAAATACTACGGTCTCCTATGCCTCGCGATTCAAATGTTTCGGTCGATTTACGAGATAACAAAGTATGATTGTTCAGAGAAATATCCAAGCAGAAATATCTATATATTAACTTTAAATCCTGTACGGAAAAGTAACACAGTCTGTTCGTAAACGAATAAAATTTCAGCTGTAAAGTGCTAATATCTGATTTTCCCCACTCTGACGGCCATCTATTCATGAATCGAGCTCGCGATTCCTAATTTACCCTCGGGAAACAACCCATACACGCGACCGTAACACCTCTTGTCGTTCGATACGCTGCCTCATGCTCCTAGAAAAGCATGCTCAGCCCGGAACACGATCGTGCGAGCCGGCTAGCAACACACTGTTCCTCGTGGCACGGCGCGCACGAGTCGCTGACCCAGTTCCCCGACCACGGGGATGCCGTCCCGAATATGGATCAACGTGTTTCCCGACCCATATAACTAGAAGTGCATTACGGTTTCTGGGGCAACCGCGATCGTGCACCGGGGCCAGGACACACGGAACAGCCTCTCCTCTTTACGTCCACCTCACCCAGTCTAGGTCCGATCGGCGCGCTAGCCCGGGGGAAAATTAGATCGAAGATGAACCGACGCATACTGTACGTAGAACGCTTCTCTTGTACCTGTACATAATCATTAGGCTTGAGATAATGCGCGTAGAATGCTTCTCTTGTAGGTGTATATAATTATTAGGATTGGGTGTTATTTGAATAGATATTTTAAATATTATTATTTTATTGTTTCTGGGAGGATTTTTATATTTTTGAGAAAAGTGGTTTTGTTGGGTTAAAAAATTTATTGAAAGGATAATATACGTAGAATGCTTCTCTTGTAGATGTATATAATTATTAGGATTGGGTGTTATTTGAATAAATATTTTAAATATTATTATTGAACTATTTCTGGGTGGGTTCTTATATTTTTGAGAAAAATTGTGTTTTTTGGAAAATACTGGTTTTGTTGTATTAAAAAATTTAGTGGAACGATATTGTGGAACAGGATATTGCTAGATTGAAGTTTGTAGCAGGGTAGACCGAGGCGTCTCGGATCAAAATAAGAATTTAATGAAAAGAAAGATTTTTAAGTTAAAATAGATGTTTATTATCAATGTTCGAATTGAATTTTATCGAAAAAAAATTATCCGATTCACCTCGGTCTACCTTACATAAATTAGTTATAATTTTTACGTAGAAATATTTTTTAAAATTTTTTTATCGTTTGATACGTTTAAAATTTATACTGACAACGTTTTGGTAATAGTACTTAAGAGGTTAAAGGATATTTATAACACGATTTTATCCTTTTTTTAATGACAAAGAATTCTTTTTTTTTACTAATATATACACATTTGACATTATCGTAATTCGTGTATCGATACAAGCAATTCTTCAGCGAAAGCTACCTCGCGTTCTAACTTCGTTCACCATCGATCGGAAATACGTGTCCAAGATCTAACATCTAAGCTCCATACTTACATTTTATACTTCGTATTTTCCATTACTTCCCTTAAAACAAAACAACTCGTACCACTTCCATCCGCTTCACACCACATTCAGACCAACACGAACAAACTGCGCGAAACCGTAAAAAAAAACGTACAGCTTAAAAAAACCAGCTTCGCAAAAAATAAAAAAAACGCCAACGATAATCGGAACCTAGCTCAAAAAAAAAAGGAAAAACTCGGATAAACCAACAATTTGCCATCATCTGCTATCATTATACTTCCTTCGCAGCAGTTTCCAACGTATCATTGCGTCGGCTGTGAAAAGTGCACGCGGAAGCTGCAAAAAGCCACGGAAAGATAAAAAAAAAAAAAGCTACCGGCCAGAGAATCGGAGAAAGGGAAGAGATCGATCGAAGCTCGCGTTTCCCACGTTCCAATTTCATTTCGGTTTGTAAACGCTGCCGACTCTCCGCGTAATTAGCACGCAACGCGAAAAGAAAAAGGGAGGAAAAAAAAGAAAAAGAACAGCGACACACCGAGGAGGAAGATTATCCCCGTCCACCTTGACTGCCACTGTCGATCGGTTCTCCAAGTACAAGGCAGCCGGCGAGTTATTCGGAGCACTGCCATCGGGGCAATTTACTTTCTCTTTCCGTTTTTGTCCGGCGTCTTTGCGAGCTAGCTCGACGCGCAGCGTCTCTTTAATTAAAGCGACAGCGGACCGGATAAGCGGTTTTTCGAGATCGAAAATTGTCCGAGCCGTCGAGCGAGATTCTCGAGGATTTCGAGAGGCTTTCGAGAGACTTCGTATTCGAAGCTTCCGGGTTTGGATCGTGTTTCTTCTTACGAGACCGTTCGAACGCTACGTTTCAGTGCGGTGAACATTTTTTTTTTTTTCGGATGGCGTGCCGCTTCTTGTGTGCGATTAAATTATCTTTTGGTCAGTGGAATATTTTCGCAAGGTTAACAATTTTTTTTTCGTTCTTTTCTTTGGTTTCTTTTCGGGGGGACATTGAGTTATCGTTAAGTGCGTCGAATTTATTTTTTTTTAACATCGCGTCGTTTCTTTCGGGGGTGCGAAAAATTTTCCCTCTTGCATATTCAGTTTTCCTATCGAGCGTTAAGAATTCTTTCGCAAGTGTTAACCCTTTGCACTCGAAACACACATTTTTGGGATAGTTGAGGAACAGAGAATGGATTTTGACGAGCGCTTTCTAAAATATCGCAGGAACCAAAGTTATCAAGCTTAAGTAATTTTATCTCGATATTGTAATTCAATATTATGTCTCGTATAATGTAAAGATACACGAAAAGTTGAAACAAAGCAATTGTATTATACGCGATTCGAGTCTCTGCATTGATCCAAGCGGTGAGCCAGAGTCGTCTCTCGAGAGCGAAGGGTTAGTACTGGGACTACCCACGATTGAAATGTATTTGTATCGGAGAAGCGAGAAATAGAGTATGAAAAAATATACAGCGCAAATATTTTTAATAACGATGTAGATCTAGTCTAACGATGTAGTCAATTTACAAACTTCCAGTAACAAATTAAGAACTGTTCATTTTGATCGCTTCGGTAGTTCCAGTCTCGTTCACCGTTTCTCATCGTCGGTCCACCTCCGATCAAACAATCTTCCCTACACTTACACGCACCCGACGCATCGTCAGCCATCGAACTACAACCATTCGCGACGTTCCCAACAGCGTCATCGATTCCAAAACGACTCAAAGACAGATCTGTTCATCGTACGAGCCGCTTAACCCAACCGAACAAACAAATCCCACCGCATCTGACCTCTTCGATCCTGTCGTTAAAAAATCCACGAAGGTAACGACCGCAATTTGCGATGGTGTTCGATCACCATGGAACGAATCCTCGGCTATGGCCGGCGCCGATTCTAACGGTACCCATGGTCGACGCGGTCCACTCTTCCCCCCACTCCGCTCAACCTTTGTGCGCGTTTCTACGCGGCAAAATTCGCCTCGCTCCTCCTTCTTCGTTCTACCTTCCACTTACCTGTTGCAATTGCACGCTAATTATCGACCGATTGCCGGCTCTATTCCAGCTCGACTTTCATGCGTTCAGCCTTCGACCGGTGTGCAAGCAATCACGAAAACGGGACGGCCACGGCGCTCGTATATTCAACCAGGTAGGGAGAAAGAGAAAAAGAGAGAGAGAGAAAGAGAGAGAGAATGTGTTACTTTCGAAATACCTACCGTCACTCTAGTCCGTGCGTCATTCCTCCGGTGCCGGTTAACGCGACGTTTCACTTTCGACTCTCGATGTACCGCTCCGAGCGGAACGGCTAAGCGGCGGCCTTGACTACGTCGTTTCGCCTCGTGTCCCTTCCCCTCGAGCAGAGATATCGCGCTCCCGTGTCCTTCGTACGGATACTTCGTACGCTTGCCGACGACAGAGGTGACTTCTGTTCCGCGTGTCCGTTCTGGTCCGCGTGGAGCTCTCCTACGCCGTACCCGCCAGTCTTACGAGTTTTAACGGTAGAGTCAATCGGTGATTTTAACCCTCTATAGCCAGAATTTTGCCTACTTAATATTATTATATGGAGGAGAAATAAAAAATCGATTACAGTTTTTCGCTTTGATTCGAAAATTCTTTAAGTAATTATTGCTGTAGATGAATCGTGGTATCGCTGCAGGGACACGGTGATCAAATTTAATAGTACAGTGATGGCTGAATGAAATTAATTTTTTAAAATACAGATACATTAATTTTGTTACTTTTGAGTCACGCAAAGCCATAGAGGGTTAATTTTTTCTTCGCGTCAATTTTCAAGGATTGCAGGATTTAAGTCGATTTTGACACTAGAACCACCGAACAAGTCGAAATAACTTGTTCATAATTTCTTATACAAATTTTAGAAATTTACTGCAATGAATTTTTGAGGATTTTCCGCAATTTTTTGTAAAAAATATGCATAAAGAATTATTACCCTTATTATAGCTATTTTTCGAAATTCTTTTATTTATTTAAATCTTTTACATTTTTTACATTTAAAAAAATTTTAACTATTTATTTTACAAGTTTGAATAATCCTTTGAATAATCATTTTTTGTAATTTCGATAGTTCCTGTTAACCAGGGCTGTGTATTTGCATGGAATGTCTATTTTTATTACTTGAAATTTTTCCGAGAAAAACAATTCTGGGCATTAATGGGTTAATCGTGAGATTTTATCATTTCCAACGGATCGTTCTTGGTTTCCTTTACCGAACTTAAAAAATTTGGTCATTATCTCGCAACAAGCTGAATCATGTTTTTTTTTTTTTCTTTTTGTAGAACAGATGTATGAGTTGCAAATGTAGGATTGAGTTAGCAATTAATCAAGCGTCTCGGATAGGATATTTTAGCCAAGGGGGGGCATTATGGCTGTCATATGAAAGTTTCACGGGGCCCCAGAGAAAAAGTCGCGCGAGAAGGTGAAACCCGTTGGCTCGGATTCTAGAAAGTATACAGTACGATTGATTCGCGGTTAGATTTCGTAATAATACTTCCCTCTTTTTACTTCATTTATTTTTTTTTTTATACGGGTTTAGGGTTGGTGTTTTAACGATCTGATATTTAAAGCTATAATTGACAGAGAATTTTTTAGAAGTGGTGATAACCGCTGGAAACAAATTCCTCCGTTAAAAAATATATTTCTATTCAACAAGTGAAACTGTTCGTTTTCTACTGATTGAAGGTTCGAGTAGATCCTATTAATTAACCTTCAGCTGGTACAGTGAAGTACTTGTCACGCAATTGGCAAAGCGCAGACAATTTGACTTTAATTAAAAGCGTTGATGCAGGATCAATTTTATTTAGCGTTGTGTAAAGTTGTTGCCGAAATATGAATAATAGTTAGAAAAATAGAAATTACAAATGCAAGGAAGAGAAGATCGTTGCGATTATAAAAATTACTAAAAGCTTTAAAATATTTTTGTATGATTAGAAAATTATTAATTTTTGTAAAAGTCAAATAAGATTGAAAATGAAGTAAAATTGTACTTAAAGGATCTTGATGATTATATTTTTATTATATATATTTATATTATTTGATGAAAAATAAGAAACAGAGGTAAAATTAGAAATAGTAACCACGCTTCATTAATTACAAAATTGTAAGAGAGCAAAAATAATTTTAGCTCCACTGTATCAATCGAAGGTTATCGAAGGTTTAACAATACACAGACGTAAATTATCAATAAATGCCTGCAAATTAATAATACTCGGAACACTCACCTTCAAGAGTACATTGCTCGGTTCAGACATTTTTATTAACATCTTCTAAAAATAATCTCCAGCCGAGCTAGATAACACCGTTCGTGAGATAAATTTTATTAACATCCATCAACATTATTATCGTTCGCTCGCATCGTCACACAATTGCATCCTTTACAATTTAACTCTTTGCATTCCTATGTCGAGCTAGACTCGACGTTTCATTCTGCTCCCTCCAGTTTCGCAATATAGAACACATTCTTTTCGATTAAAAATCAATTTCATCGATCTTTATCAATGTATATATGCTGCTAAACACGAAAGTACGAAAATTAATGAAAATTCGATACAGATTTTGGATGTAGCTTATTAAAAACGAACCAGTTGGGGTAAAATATCGACCGCGACTCGGATTGCAAACGGTTTAACGTCATAAATAAAAATTACCAATGTTACCAATATTACTAATTAAACCTTAAACCCTTCCCATGCGATTTCTTCAATATTCATACGTGTTAGCAATAGTATCGAAAATATTACACGTATTTTGCATTTGCCAATTCTCAATCTCGTAAATTGAAATTAAAAAAAAATTGTTTAAATCGAACTTGATCGTAAATGTAGCGTGTTTTTATTGTATTTGAACTATAATCACCGCGACAAGTGTGTCTCGTGATTACAGGACAAAGGGGTTGAAACAATGTCTCGAAGCATCCCAAGACAACGATATCGATTTTATTAGTCTGTGAGAAGCAACCGATACCCGATCGGCGCGGGTAACGAGGAAAATTTACCCCTTAATTTCCTAGAAAGTCAGGGTTTCTATCGATTACCTCGGTGTCGAGTGTCCATCCATTCGATCTACTCGCGATCTACTGTATCAAGGGGTGTTTCCCTCGAGCAACTTCCTTCGTCCTCGATGTTCAATAATTTAATACCTTGTCAACCTCCGTGAATCGCCAAACAGACGTACAATTGTGTATCAAAATTATTTTTCATCCTTTCGCTATTCTTTTTTAAATTTTTGATTAATTTTATAAATTATTTATCGCCTTATCACGGCTACAAAAACGCACCCTTTCGAAGGGGTAGTTGGGACAGTTATTAACCCTAAGTTATTGTCATTATAATTTGATTCCTAAGTCGAATCATTTCGTCGACCATTTTTCTGTTTTCTATTTTATTTTCTGTCTAATTATTAGGTTGTCCCAAAAGATTCTTTCATTTTATCAAGTAATGAATACATAATATTTTATGTTTTACGATATATTATTATTTTATACAGGATTCATTTTCCGCTATTTTTTCCCTCCATCTCTCGTTTAACGAATAAGGCTGAATGTTTATTCAACCTGTTAACCGAGTCATTTTTCGATCAGAAGCTCCTTTATACTTTGAGTTAAAAATGAATACAAAATAATACATTTTAATTGGATAGATTTTAATCATTGCAAATGTAAGTCTAATGTAACGCGTTTTTTTTAAATAAAAATATAACGATGCACTCAAAAGTAAATCAATGTGAAAATAAATGATTACGTCCAAAATATCGGCAATCCGCGTGACGAGTTTACTCGTCTTATCCGGTTAACAGGTTAAAAATTGCCAGACGAAAGCATTGCGCGAAGATAACGGAAGGAACTTTCGGGACAACCTGATACATGCTAAAATTTATACTTTCGACTTTACACTTTCGACTTAGTTTCACGAAAAGAATCATCCTTTCCGGTTGTACCATGATCTTAAACCGAACAGGTTGAAATTATTTTTTTCGAATAATGGTAGCGATTCTAATGGATTCTAAGGATTCTTAACTAACGCATGGATATCTATTACTCGTTTCAGATCCAGAAAACGGAGACCTAGCTCCAGCAACGACTCCGAACGGTCGTACAACGGTTGGAGCGACAGAATACCCCATGGATGCGGTCGCGAGGGTTGTCGTACCAACGAACGCGGCGACTGCATGGACGAGTGCACCGCTGCGCTGGTCCTCATGTCGCTCTCATGCTCGCCACACAGTCCTCACAATCCCCTGCCACTGCACTGCCAACACAACTACGGTCAGTATCACCTGATGAATTTTGATTCAGAGAAATTTTTAGCTTTGAGCATCGTGTCTGATCCGAAGAATAAAAGTATCCTGGTTTTAACGCGTTGATCGTTTTGCTGAAGATGCAGTGGCTGAGGACGCCACACCGGTAGATAGAAGATTCGATGAAAATTAATCTATTAGGTTGGACACTATGAAACGGGAGTTTTTTGTTTAGTCTGTGTTCAGCCGTGATTGAGAGAGATACGTTGTAACGTGCGCTCCATATTTTTATTTATAATTTTATTTATAATTTTATTTATAATAAATAAAAAATCGCAAACTTTTTTTTTTCTCTCCAAAAGAACACTAAGTTTTCACGATAGTCCTTTGAAGCTTAACATCTTGGCTTACGATTTCTTCGATCTTCGTACATAATAGTTATTCACGTCTTTGACACTCTGTCAAACGTAAAGTATCGAGATATTACACGTATTTTGTATTTTCTAATTTTCAACATTGTAAATTGAAATTACAGTTAAAGCTAAAATTGAGCTTTATCATAAATATTGTGTGTTTTTGTTGTATTTTATCCAGAATCGGCGCCACGAGTCTGACTCGTGGTTATAGGGCAAAGGGTTAATAAAGTTGACGAGCGCAAAGGGATGAATCTCGGAAAAATATTAAATATTAAATAGAATATTAAATAAAATAGAAAAAATATCGTTCAGATTAAAGATATCAGTTCTAGAAGTAGAAAGTAGATTTTATACAAATTAATTTTTTGATTCGGAAAATTTGTAAAATATTTTATTACACTCTGATATTTATTATAGTATAAATTTGTAAAATTCAGTTTATCGAGTGTTTTCAGAGCTTGATTTTAGTATATTGTTAACGATTCGAGTTGCATATCGCGGCAACGCGACTATAAACTCAACCTTGCCACTATGTTTGACTGCGACTCTATCTAATCTAAACTCCGTACTGTGATTACACTCAATCTGGCTTCAATTTGCAACTATCGATCACTTCAATCGTAACTCGAAACATTCGGAAGGTACTGTCGGTTCGAAAAGTATTTCTACATTCTCGTGCATCTTTGAATTAAAAATTTTTATTAAATAACAATATCTCTTAGTCTTGCAGTTATATTTTCTAACTTAGAACTTAATTTATAATCTTTTCACTACGACAAAGTTGGGTATACATCTAAATTTCAAGTATATACATTTTCACGGATAATTTAAAACCTAACCCGAACCTAACCCGCATCTATATAAATTAATATAAATTTACACAAAATTACAGAATTTATATAAGAAAACAAACCGTTTTCCCACAGAACCAAATAATCTTTCCAAAAATCTCTAAAACCACTCCCACGACAAAATCAACTCTGTGGCGCAGTGTGACGTAAAAGTTACAAACTAACGTACCAATATTAAAAAAAAAATTAATTTTATTCACTCTTTACTGTACTAAATTACTGTGTTACCGCAGCGATACCGCTATCCATCTGTACCAATTATATCAATTTAGAAATTTTCAAAAGCGAAGTGAACAACTGTGATCAATCGTAAATTCTTTTTCTCCGATCAACGGACAAAATTCGGACTACAGAGGGTTAAACAAAATTAAACAAATTAAAAAAAAAATAATAATAATAATAAAAAAAAAAACAAGAATGTTCAAATACTTTTTCCACCAACTGCAACCACAGTACTCCATCTCCGCTTCCATACATATTAACACTTTGTTGACCGGGAATTTTACACAGAAACTCTGTCACGTCACCGGCTATTATTTTGTAATTAAATATGGAAGTAAAACGTTCTAAATATACTCCAATAAATTTTATCACGATTGCTGAAGAAAGCATTTATTTTGGAGAATTTGGAAACTTGATTTTTATTATCAACGTAATTTGTGATATTACGTTTTTTTAACACGAAAGTGTTTTACAGATGGGGGGCAATTTTTTTTTTTTGCGTAACGAAAATCGTTACTTTTTCATGTAACGCTCAGAATCCAAAGACGACATCACTGATGACTAAGAGCTGCTTTTAAAAGGGTTTGCTCTGTCCTTATACGACAGTTCTCTGTTATCTGATGTATACATTTTTAATTTTTGGTATTCAATAATTAAATAAAAATATTGTATTCGAAACGTTGTTGCTTATTTCACCCAAAAATTGTTAACACTTTCGTGTCTTCAAGGTGTACATTCAGTACACATTTTTATCGTGTAATATCCTGTTTGAATAGTCGTTTTATCGTTCAGGTTCGAAAAGACGAGTTAACTCGTCACCGGTCAGCAACGATTGGGTATGAAAAGACGAGTTAACTCGTCACCGGTCAGCAACGATTGGGCATGAAAAGACGAGTTAACTCGTGACCGGTCCGCAAAGCGTTAACAAACATCTCTGTAAAATTAAACGTACGAGCAATCGGATCGCGGACAAGTTGATTGATTAAAAAAAACCCCGCTGTTTCCCAACGATAAGGTTCCTGGGGAGGTCGAGGAGGAGGAGGTGGCAGTGTGGTCGTCGGATCGCCAGGAGTCGGTGGTACATCGAACAGCAGCAGCAGCAGCGGGGCTTCATGGCGAAGCGGCACCCCGAGTCCACCCCTCAGCGACGAAGGGGCACCAACCACTGGTTCTCTGTGGCCAACATCCGCTCATCCTTCGCACAATCAGCAGCACTACCCCTACAACGTGTCTGGCTCGTCGTCGAGTAGCACCCCAGGCTCGACTACCACCCTGGACGAGGGTATAGTGCCTGATTACCTCGAGGAGCAACACCCACGCAAGAAGAAGGTGAGTGGAATTCCATGGTGTTGGCTTTTTATCGATCGGTTCGTGTATCGGATGATGGCTTATCTGATAAATTCAAGTGCATCGCTTCGCGATCTGTTGCAACTTGTCAATCCGGTGGCTAGTGAACTTGGCCTTCGGGTAACCTAGGGAATTATCTGTCGTTTCGTTGTCGAGATAAGTGCTCGGTGAGACGAGCTGGTATCGTTTTTGTTTCTCGCTCTTATGGACGGGGTTTTCCTTTTTTTTTTTTTTTTTTTTTTTTTTTTTTTTTTTTTTTTNTTGCTTACGGGGTGACGTGTGGGTTAGTCATCGATCGTCATGGTTATATTTAGATGGCTGTGTATCATAGGTAGGATAGGCTATTCTTGTTTCGTTCGGTGGTGAATGAAGCTTCGCGGAGGGAGTTGGAGGGTGGAGGGGTGGATCTTTTTGTCGAGGAGTATAATTGTAACGGGGGATAGAGGGATCGCGGGGTGGAATTGTTTTGTCGGTGAATGTCATTGTGGTAAGAAATTGTGGAGTAAAGTGTTTGGTTGGTAAAGAGTATTTTAATGCGGAGTTAGGAGATTATTGGGTAGAGTTTTTGGTTATTAATATAATTGTGGTGGGAAATTGAGGAGTGATAGGGGAGAATTGTTTGTTGGTGAATATAATTGCGGTAAGGAAATATTGTAGTAAGAAATTGTGGAGTAAAGTTTTTGGTTTATAGACATAATTTTAATGTGGAATTAAGAGATGATTTGGGTAGAATTTTGTTATTGATGAATGTAATTATAATAAGGGATTGAGAGATTGTAGGATAGAATTTTTTGTCAATGAATATAATTGTGGTAAGGAAATATTATAGT
>SMSQ01025938.1:179400-204840 GCA_019453375.1 Ctenoplectra terminalis
TACCAAAATTGAATCGTTGTAAATTTATATAATTTCAAGGAGAAATTACAAGCCGCATTTTGACCGCTTTGGTAGTTTTAGTGTGAAATTTTGTTACTGTATCACTGTAGCGGTACCACAATCCATCAATAGAAAATTACTTTTCTTTTTAATTTTGAAATCAAAGTAAGAAACTGTAATCAATCGCAGTTTTTTTCTCCGATAAGCAAACAAAATTTGACCATCAACAAGAGCTTAAGTATTTACATTTGCTTAAGTATTTTTAAAAATACAGTTAACAATTTTATTTTTCGGGGATCGTACGTTATAGAAATTTATAACAGAAAGCTTTAAGAGTTCATCGTGCCTGTTAAAAATTATCGTAGAATAAAATATAGAACGAAGCATCGCCGATTCTATCTTCGCGCGAATCTTCTTTACAAGATTTCAAAAAAATTCCGCACTTTTTGCACGGTTTATTTTGATTCGACACTGACACGACTGTAATGCGTGTAAACACAGAGAAATAATAAGAATCTAATATGAATTTTCTCGTGGTTTATTGTATTATTTTTGCCGATTCTTCGCGTCTGGAATGGATCTTCTATTTTTACATAGACGCATCTTTTTTTTTCAAATATTTATAAAAGGATATTAATTACGAATTTACGATAAAACGTTATCTAACTTTTTACTATTATTCTTTCACTGTCAAAAAAAAAAGAAAAAAAAAAGAAAGAAAATTATCCAATTCACTTGGCAAGAATAAATAATCGTATTTAAAAATAACAGCTTACCGACGTTAAAAGTAAACGAGATGAATGAAGATTCGATATCCTCGAACACCACGAAAATAAATAGGATCGAAGGTTTTTACATTCGACGGATTGTCGATAGCAGCGTTGTACTTTAAGAAGAAACGTTTCTTGTTGATCAAGTTGGAAAGTAACCCTGCCCTAGGGTAATATTATCCTCGGACTACATTCGCGTATCCTTTCCCTCCGTTTTACTTAACCGTTCTACGCGAACCATTAATCAGCTGACATTTCGTACCACCTGCTCTAACATTTGCCAATGTGACCTTGGTTTCTTTGCCGTTACGCTTAATTCGTTTCTTTCGCTCAATTAAGACGTAAAGAAAAAAGTCTGATATCAAGGGAAAAAAAAAAAAAAAAAAATATATAAAAAAATAAAAATAGAAAGAATAGAAAAATGTAACCTGAATGGTGTCTATTAAGAAATCACGCAGCGAATTCTGTGCCATATTTTATCACATTGCATGCGGGTATACTTCGCCGTGGACTTACGCCTCTAGCGGTCATTTCTTCGTGAATTTCGCGGAAGTTTGGTCATTTAGAAAAATTGCAATAAATCGATAACTTCGTTTTTCTCAACGAAACTTTTTTTATTTTACATTTAAAATTGTACTTCGCTACTACGGGCGACTACAGTCGCCCTCCATAAGTATCTCACTCTAGACATGCATTGATAGAATTCTATTTTGCATTATTCCGAAACAACTGAATGCTTACAATTATATTGTATTATGTTATATTATTTTATTATATTGCATAATGTAATCTGTTCTCATACTGTAAATAAAAATGCGCACGTTAAGACGTTATAAATATCCTGTTCGGAGAAAAAATTTTTCCTTCGAAAACATTCAAAGCAGCTCGGCTTCTCCGCCGCGGAGAACCCGCCCGTTAAGGGTTAACCCCTTCCCGTGCCATTTAAATCGACGAAACTTGGGCCCAAGTGTATTCATCTTGAATCAATATCTAATAAGAAAATACTAACAACTCTAAAAATCCTCCATGGTATGATACTATCTACTTACGAGCCTGGCTCGTGATGTTTATGTTTGGGCCGACTATCTATTCACGAGCCCGGCTCGTCGTATTCATTTTTGAGCCAAAATTTTCATCACGAGCCAGACTCGTTAAAGCACGGGAAGGGGTTATATATATGAGGGAACAAAGAAAGCGCGCGTTAGGAGGAAAACGATGACTACGGACGGTCAAGGAAAGTGCGAAGAAAAGGGCGAAAGGCAGTCCGAGATGCGATCGCTAAGCGAAAAGATTAAAAAGCGAGACCGCGTCGTTCTGTGTCATTTTGTTTTTATATCACATTTATTTTATTGAACTTTATTTTTTCGGCAAAGTGCGCGTTCCGAGTCATTCCGGCAACCCACGCTTCTTTCAATCCTACATATATGCTCTATGATTATTAAAAAAAAAAAAAAACACCCATCGTGTTTATACGATACCAGCTTTTAACCACAAATCTATTAAATACGTACTTTTACGTGACCCGCGTAAAAACGTAATTGTAAAAAGCGTAAAAGTACGTTTCCCGCATGCAATGCGTTAATTATTCCGTTGGACGTTTCGAAAGCTGCGAAATCATACCCGATCGTGTATTCCGATTACTCACATCGTAAGTCTTATCGTTCATTCCTCGACTAATCGCCAATTCGAATGCAGAAATCGTCTTCTTCCAATCTCGTCTGTTTGTACAACAGATTTCGAGCACCGCGGACGCGTTTAATCACGAAAACTAAAGGTTCGAGCGAAAATACACAGAGACAAGTTCAGGTTTGGCAAACATCGGTGAACAGACAGTCGCGTCCAACCGAATTTTATTTTTACAAGTGCCGTTGCTCGCGCGTTTATCGCCGCGGAGCTCGATCAGACTTGTTTTTCGCGCGAGTTCCGAGAATCATGCGCACTCTCGTTGCAATTATATAAGAAATCAGGTGATTAATGAGATTGACGAGTTGTGAGCTTAAAATTGAGAATCCTGCGGTGGAATTGTGACTACTGCGTTTTAACCCTTTGCACTCGAAGACTTTTTTAAGTTTCAAAGGACTACTGCGGAAACTTAAACTATTCTTTTGGAGAGAGAAAAAGAAAATTACAAATGTTTACCATTTCTTATTTGTTTGGTTAATTTAGTTTTATTTTAAGATAAGAGTGTTTGAATCGATGAAGAAAAAGAATCTAATTAAAAACATAATCTTCGAAGAAAAGCTAGCCGAGTGCAATGGGTTAAACTTTGTTTGAAGTGCATGGATTTTGATGGGTTTTAAGTGAGAAAATGTTAACGATGGTTCCCAAAATTTGGTAACCGACATTGACTGTACTCGATGATGACGCTTAGAAAAATATTGATGGAAGCGAGTCCTCGAAGGTGGACCAGACGAAAACTTGCAAATAAGTTATACAAATATCCACAGGCACCGTCTGGAGCTTCGGTACTTTGTGAAATTAGACATATGGGTACCGATGTATGAATCATAGAACGCGGCTGAATCGAACGATCGTAATCGGAGAAATAAAATTTAACCTTGGAGATTAAGAGATCGAAAGGCTGAAAAAGTTAGTTTAAAAGTAATTTATGAGCAAAACAAAATTCTTATTGCTGATATATCTCTTCTTACAGATTAATTACTCCTTACAAATTACCGAAAAATTTATTTACAAAATAATTGATCCACTGTCTATTGAAAGTATAGATTTTACGAAATTTGATAATTAGATTTCTAGGTTTTACAACATAATCAATCTTCTATTAAAACTTCAGATTTTACGAAATTTTACAATTAGATTCATAAATTTTACAGAATAATTAATCTTCTATTAAAACTTTAGATTTTACCAAATTGTAAAATTAAATTTCTGGATTTCACTAAATAATTAATCTACTATTAAAATTTTAGATTTCTATATTTTACAAAATAATTAATCTCCCGCTAAAATTTTACATTTTACAAAGCATTGCAATAAAATTACTTAATTCAACGAAATACCATCTTTCATCCGTCTAAAATAAAATCACCACAAAATAATCAATCCAGAGCTAAAAAAAAAATATATATTTTACTATTTTCAGCTCTGGATTGGTAATTTTGTGGTGATGATTTTATTTTAGACGGATGAAAGATGGTATTTTGTTGCTAAGTTTTTGTAAGCTAAAAAAAAAAAATATTTTACTTTTTTTTAGCTCTGGATTAATAATTCTGTGATGATAATTTTATTTTAGATTTATTATTCCATTATTCTATTTATTAAATATTCTATTCTAATTATTCTATTACACTCCCAGCCCCCAGCCCCCCCAAAAACTACAAATACATATATTAAAAATCACGTAATCGTTTATAAAATCTCTAAAAGCTCCATGCGAGCGCCAATAGGGATACCATGAACCAACCCAAGAACGCTCGGTCCTTCGGCCAAATAACCGCATCGATCAGATTTCCTGGTACGTCGAAATCAATCGCGCGTCTCGCGACCTCAGATTGGATGTTGAACCTTCCTCGTCCGATAACAGCCGAGTTGACGTCTCTCGCAGACGAACATTGCCGTTCAGTTTGGCAATAACAAGCCTTTCGCGATAAGAGAGCTTCGAATAAACATTGTTCGTTGCGGTGCGAGCCGTTGGCCTTGAAAGAGCGTCCTTATTCGAACAATCGGCGGCCGAGTCGAGTCGGAGGCTCGGTGAACGGTAACAGCTCGTCAGTTATCAGGCTGACAGCCGCCTTAAAAGCGTAACGCGCGCCCGTTTTCTCGCCACGATTCAGTCCGCGTGTCGACCGGCCCTAAGAATGCTCATACGTGACCAACCGAACGCGTTCCAACGCTTGTACAAGCATGGACACGGTTCCACACACTGGTATCTATAGTTATTGTACCTCGTGGAGCAATTAAGAGTAAGTTACGACGGGGCTCGTCGACGAAAACCGTGTTTCCTACCGGTAACGGTATCTACCAGTTTCGGTTGTTCCCTCTCTGCGAGGCTGTTCCTTAACGAAACGTAATTGTCTGGAATGTGGCCACCAAAACGAGGTAGAAAGGAACAACCGAACGGGGAACTGAGATTTCAGCGGGTTCAGTGGTCGCTGAACTGGGGAATTCTTAAACGTTTCGTGGTTTAACACTACCGAAATGGTCGAAATGAACGTACTTCGTAATTCCTTGTAGAGAATTTATAAATTCACTGTGATGCGTTTTTGGAAAGTTTTCTGTATCTTTTTTTTTTTTTTTTTAATATGAACGAAGGTTTGTTATACCTTTGATTCGAATTTTTAGTAGAGATAGGTATAATCTTTAATCTTTAATCATGGGTACTTTGATCGTTGGTAGTTCTGGTGTTAAGTGGAATGATAGGATATGTTCGTTCTGAGCAGAGAAATAAACGTTTTGGTAGAACTTTTTTGAAGTAAAACCAGGAAATTAAATTAGAGTGTTATATTCCCTGGTATTCGAATGGTTTTTTTTTTTTAATATGAACGAAGGTTTATTATACCTTTGATTCGAATTTTTAGCAGAGATAGGTATACTTTAATCATTGGTAATTCTAGTGTTAAGTGGACTGATAGGATATGTTCGTTCTGAGGAGAGAAATAAAGGTTTTGGTAGACCTTTTTTGAAGTAAGACCAGGAAATTAAATTAGAGTATTTTATTCTTTGGTATTCGAATGATTTTTGGGGTATTTTTAGGGGCAGTACTTGAAGGTCTCTTATGAAAGAAAGTAAAATACTATGCGCGACATATATTTTTTTTAATAAAACTTTTACCATGCGCAAAGATGGCGAAAATTGTAAGAAACAGTAAAATACCTTGAAATCTTGATACACCAGTTTTTTTTCCCATATGTACAATTGATCGTAAAAGTATCCTGCCAGTTTAGGTATTAATGTTACTTCCTTAAAATATATTTTTCTCGTATACTCTGTTTTTTTTTAAAAGTGTTATACATTATTGTAAAATAAACCGTTAAACATTTACCAAAAACAGATCTCAACACACTATTTTATTTACAAACTACAATCACACGCAAAATTCGATAAACACCTAAGATAACCGAATACTTTCGTAACCAACTGCAATTAACTCGGATGATGGATTAAAAAAATACCTCCGCTTGGTTAACGGAAGTCAGACTAATAACCTACGGCATCAAGAAACGATAACACACCATCCAACGCGATTTTAATATTTGTTTTTACCGAATTCTTATTTACATTACAAATTTTTAATCTTTCTGGTTCATCGTATAAATAATTAATGCCCCGATTGCAATTTTCAATCGCTACGCTGGCAACAATGTTCCTCGCTTCCTTTCGATCGAGCGTACGAATAATCAAAACAGTACGAAAGTACAACTGAGCAAAGTTAATTAAGATAATCAACGCGTTAATTAATCTCCGTTGGAAAGTAGAATCTCGGGTTATTATGCTAATTTCCACAGCGTTTCCCATGCACGCGCCCGCGGTGAAAACAAACCGCCACGATTGGTGTACCGCTAACGCGAAGTAGCGTCGGCCATGATTAATCAGCCTCTGGTTCGTTTCCGTCTCGAATTCAGATGTTTCCCCGCGAGAACGAAGAAACAGTGCTCGAGTATTTTTATCGCGAAGGCACGGACAAGGTAGCCGGCCGGTTTTTTTGTTTTTTTTTTAATGCCGCGGCTGGAATGTACCCCGTGTCAAAGTCAACGATAAGACGATAAGCGAGGAAGGGAATAACCGACAATTCGCGCATCGCGTCGTACGCCTTCATCCTATCTCGTTATCGTTCTCATTCGCTCGTTATCTCGGCCACTGTCGTTGGACCGCCTTTGTCTCTGCCCAAACAACAAAGTGACACGTTCGAATCGGGAAACAATGCCTGTATCATGTGTGATTTTGTTTTTCTGTTGAAAAAGTAAGACTCTACTACGGAATATAATGGCGTTTAATAAGATAACGAGCGTAGAAGTATTTGTAAAATATAGTTGATCGCGAAAGTGTCTGGCATGTTAGATATTAACGCTGGAATTATTCACGATTAAATTGTATTTATTTTTATGGAATTCAGAATGAGTAGGTGTTTGGAAAAATTTTGGAAAATCTATGAAATTATTTAATAAGATAACTATAGAAGCATGTATTTGTAAAATACAGTCGATCACAAAAGTATCTGCTTATCTCAGGTATTAACGCTACAACTATTTACGATTAAATATTTATTTCTATAGAATTTAGAACAGGTAGGTATTTGGGAAAAATTTTGGAAGAACTATGGAATATAATAGTATTTAATAAGATAACAATTATAGAAGTATTTGTAAAATATAGTTGATCATAAAAGTGTCTGTCATGTTAGATATTAACGCTGGAACTATTTACGATTAAATATTTATTTCTATAGAATTCAGAATAAGTAGGTATTTAGAAAAACTATGGATTATAAAAGTATTTAATAAGATAACAATCATAGAAGTATTTGTAAAATACAGTCGATCATAAAAGTATCTTACCATCTTAGATATTAATGCTAGAACTATTCACGATTAAATTATATTTATTTCTATAGAATTCACAATAAGTAGGTACTTGGTAAAAAGAAATAAATGTTCTAACAAAAAATTCTTAACGGTGTACCACTGTAAATTAATAGAATTGATACAAGTAATTGCGCATCAGTCGTTTTAATAAGTCCTTAAATTGTTGTCATAAACAAATTTTTATTCAGTCCTCTATTTGCTAATTTATAACCGTACACAGAGTTTGTTTAATACCTAAACTGACTAAATACTTTTGTAACCACCTGTACGTAAAACAACTGTCTACAAACTTCCATAATTTGTACTTATAACCAAGACCGACCGTCTTTGGTTTATAGGTAATACTATCGGTTGGAACAGTTTGCTCAAAGTACCCTAATAGTACGTTTGTCGCTAGAAAAACTTGATCTAGCTTGCACAACTAACAGAGTTACACGTTAAGATTAAGGCTAATCGTATATGTTAAAGAATATGTTATGAAATTTCTTGTTTTGAAGCTTTACGTTGATCCGTTTAACAAAAATTATCGATCAGCTTGATAGGTTAAAAATTAATTTGCTTGGTAAAGTAAGCAATGGCATACGGTTTCCAGTCTTTGTTCTTAAGATTATCATACTCGATTTGCCGCTAGCTTAGTGTACTAGCGTCCTCTATCGTTTCACGAGGACGCTGCCAAAGACGCACGTCGCTCGGAGACGTAAACAACGCGATTGCGCATGTGCAACGCTTCCCTCCTGCGCTCTTGCTCTTGAATCTTTCGCTCTTTCCATCCTACTTCCTCTGCGCATTGTTCTCATTCGCTCCCACGGGCCAGGCAACCGCCGTTTCACAACGTTCTCGATGGTGGCGCTGACCTTCATAATGGCGGCGATCACACCGGTAAATCCGAGATTTATCGCATATCTTTCAAATGGATGATTACAATTACTATAAAGAAAGTTGACTTCGATACCGGGGTTGGGATGAATTTCTGAAAAAAATTTCTTCGTCTCAGGTCTCGATTCCTCGATACCTTATTTCACGATGACAAATCGCAGATTGTAAACAGTTAAATATTCTGGTGCAGTTTCATCGTGACTCACGGATGTTCGACGCTCTCCTCCCTTTCTCTCGAGCGCTCCAAACCGATTCTCCTTCTCTGTTCCCTGTGTCGTCGACCTCTGTTCTTGCTCGGAAATTGCGCCGAATCTACCGTTCCACAGCGCGTTTCACTGTGCTCCGTGCGTTTTTTTTTTTTACACCTCTTTTTTTCTTCTCTTTTTTCCACCGCTCGAATTTCTACGCATTAACGACGCCGAACAATGGCCGACTTGAGACTAACTTCTTGCTCTTTGTGTTCATCTATTATCGCCGATACCGCTTCGAACGCGCTTTAGTAAACAATAGTACGCTTTGACGCGCGCGTGTACGCGCGTCATTCAGCGTAACAATATTCGATTGTGTATTTAATAAAACCGAAACGCACGGAGAAACTAACTTTTCTCTCTCGTCTTTTTTCTCTCGATCAATTCTCGTTTAATAAATTTGGTTTACCTGTTCGTTCTTTAAAAACGAAACGAAAACAAAGATAGAAAAAAAAAAAAAAAAATTGTGCAGTCATTGTGGCTTTTTTCGACGCGTCATTTCGTCGCTCTCGGTTGTTATCAAGCGACAGTGCCGTTTATCTTTTACTCTAAAACTTTCTAATCTCGACGTCGCTCGGCGTAACTCGAGCGCCTCGCTTCACCCATGAGATACCCCCATAACAAACCCATAGATTTTTCTCCCGCCACCCTGTATACTCCGTGTTCGTGCGTAAAGCATTTGTGTGCTAAGAAGGGTCAACGTCCGACCCTCACCACACGCCACGGATCGACGCGTCAACACACAGAAGCCTGGTTTGTTTTGGTTTCCCGGGCATTACCCTCGCCTCCCCACTTCTTCGCGACTGACTCCTCTCTCTTTCTTTCTCTCTTCCTTAACCGACCGTCCATACGATCGTCTCGTTCTACCTCTTCCCGCGCGCGCAATACATTGGACGCTGGTGGAGGCTATCGGCGTATACGGTGACGACGCGATCCCAAAATGGGAATTGACATCGAATTAGCGTGACGTCAACGAACGTATACCATGCTGGGTAACGTTGGGGAGATAGAATACGGGAAAATCGTCGTGTAACTGTACATCGACGCGTTTCGTACGAAATCGAGGTTAGGACGCATAGGATACCGCGATACCTCGATAGAAAATCCCGCTCGAATACCGTAACGCTAGGTGTCCATTTTGTGTTTCTTGGGACGGTTGGTCTCGAGAAAACTATCGTGTCGTGCGTCCATTTGAGAACAGCTTGGGGAATTATTTTTACTTTCATAGAGTCGCGGGAGAATAACGATTGAGAAATATGGTTCGGATTAACACGCGATGGTTTTACTCTTAAGCGGCCGAGTAAGTTGAGTATGAAATTTTTCGTGGACAGAGTAAGAAGCAGCGTTGGAACGGAATAGGAGGAAAGATGTAAAGGATCGAAAAGAAGGCAGAGCGTCGCGTTGTTTCCAAGGCAGCGAGCGTGGCGAGTGTGACGCGGGGAGAAAGCGAGAGCCGCGTGGAAAGCAAGTTGTTGCGGTGCAAGTAGTTTCGGATCGATTTTCGTGTCCCGTGTCTCGTCGCGCTCGTTACGTTCACCTCGAACGGTGAATGCTCGATTCGCTGCCATCCCGCGGTGCGGAGCAGTTTCTCTGTGTTCGTGTACGTGTGTTATTCTATAATATACACACCAAGTGCTCGTGATGGAAGCGAAACAAACACGCAGCTGCACCGCGGGGAGAGACCTTGCTTGGAATTTTCATTCGTGGAGTACGTTGGGCCCGTATGATCGCATGTATGGTCTAATTATAAGCAATTCGAGGCACGGTGCTCCACGAAACGAGCGCGACAGACACGCGTGCGTGACATTACCAGATAGATTCCAGAGGGCGTGCACGTTGATGCACGCTCGTGCGTGTTGTGCACGATATGGGAAAGAAAGGATAGGAGATAGTCGAGTAAACGAGTTTGCCGCGACGGCCAGGTAGAGGTGTGAGTGTTGATTTGAAAAATTTGAGAATAGATTCCGAATCGAGTTACGAACGATCGATTATTTTGAAAAATATATATCAAAGGATCGATTCTGAATCGAGTCGTCAAGAATCGATTATTTAAAAAAATCGATATCAAAGAATTTATTCTGAATCGAGTTACGAGTAACTGATTACTTTAAAAAATCGATTCTGAATCGAAACGTGAATAATCGATTATTTTAAAAAATCGATATCAAAGAATCTATTCTGAATCGAGTTACGAATAACTGATTATTTTAAAAAATCGATTCTGAATCGAAACATGAATAATCGATTATTTTTAAAAATCGATATCAAAGAATCGATTTAAAATCAAGTTATGAATAATCGATTATTATTTAAAAAAAACTCGATACCAAAGAATCGATTTCAAATCATAGGAAAAGAATCGATTTTAAATCGAAGGAAAAGAATCGATTTTAAATCGAAGGAAAAGAATCGTTTTTGAATCGAAGGAAAGGAATCGATTTTAAATCGAAGGAAAAGAATTGATTATTTAAAAAAATCGATATCAACGAATTCATCTGAATGCTGCCAGATGATACCAATACAACCGTATGGACCGTTCGATTTTCTGAAGAATCGAATCGGAATCGAACATCCCTACAACCAGGATAGATGGTCCCCGGCGTGGCCCGATCAGGCCAACCGCGTGCATCCCCATCTATCTATCTATACTACCGGCAACATCGTATCGCGCGCGCGATGCACCCACGGACGCGACTCTAGCGCACTCCGGCAACCCTGTCGGCTCGCTTACTCATCCCTGCCGACTGAAAAGACCGCGCAACGATACAACCTAACCGAAGAAGATCGTCCTCTCTCCGACTCGAAGATTTACATCTCTCTTTCCTGTCGCTCGCGTTGCTCCTTTTGGAGGATCTCTCGCCAATGGGACGGACCGTGACCAATTACATCGGTCGTATTGTGCATCGCGTCGCGCTCGATGCAACCTGTTAACACAGCGTATACTACCGTGTACTACCGTACACTTCGCGTTCGAAGGTTTCTTTTTATCGAAACCAAACTGGTTGAACGATTATGTGATACAACGATCGGAAGATATATTGGAAAGTTTGTTTTCATCCTATCCACCGGTTCACGCGCGTCTTCGATTCCGAGATATAATAAATATTCTACCGAACTTTATTTACCTCAGATTTTATATTTTTTTCAAATAATTATCATTATGAATTCTTTAGTTGAAGTAGGTAAACTTTAATCGTCGATAGTTCTAGTGTTAAGATTCAGATGTTATTTAACACTAGGTTTACGGGAATTAATTGGACCATTTTGATGGATACATTGAAATATAAATTTTTCGTAATATCATTAGTTCGGTTTACTTGAGATTAATAGATTTCTATAGAAATTTATTTAGTCAATTTTTCTATAGAAATTTCATTTTGAGTTTATATTTTTCTCACGCATGATTGTTAAAGTTGAGCGCGAAATTTGAACTGCGTCAAATCGACGGATTCCGTAAATCTAGTGTTAAGAGATAGCGGAATCAAAAAAAGGGTCCAATATGCATTATTGGATATTACTAGTGGCCGATGACGCGCTATCCAACACGTGCTTGCGTGTACACGATGTTCAACGACACGGCCAGCCTCTATCCACGATTATTAACGAACGTAACTGAAAGTCGACGCGTGTAAGAGGGGAAAGGATCGTAGCTGACTTCTTCGGTACGATGCAAGCCAAGGCAGAGCAAAGCAAAGGGAGAGCATTGCCTGCCAACCGGCATAGAAGGTCTGTGACCTCGGCAATGCCTATGCTACGCCGTGTATACGCGGCTGGCCGCGTGTACCGTTTCAGAGGTGATGTCACGATCGGAAAGGTCCTTGAAGAAGCGAGAGCAGTTTTTCGCCATCGATTCTTTTCCTGTTCGATTGGAATTTTAAAAATCTCAGGAATACAGATGCGCGTTTTCTGTCTGACTCATTTTTACATGGCCGGGTGGGGGGAGATTTGCGTCATTGAGTCTGACCGTGCTCGCAGTTCGCAGTGTTTATATCGGTGTCAATTTCTTTGCCGCCGGAAAAAAGATTGTTTTTGTTCCGATGCGATATTTATGCCGCGTTTTTTAACACCAAAGCCTACCAAAGCGGTCGGAACGACCGGTTTTATGAGGCAAATAATTTTATGAATTATTAATGGCGCACTTTTGAGTATTTTTTTTTTTTCTTTTTTGTTATTTTCTGTAAGATATGTTAGAAATATGTTAGAAATATATTTTACAGAAATATACCTTACAGTAATATATTTATAGTATATTTTATAGAAAATCACGAAAAAAATACAATAAAATATTAGAGATATATAAAATGAGAAATTAGAAATATATTTTACAGAAATATATTTTACAGTAATATATTTTACAAGAAAATCAGAAAAAGAAATACTCAGAAATGCACCTTTAATAAGTTATAAAATTACTGTAAAGTATATTTCTGTAAAATATATTTCTAATATATTTTATAGAAAATCACGAAAAAAATACTCAATAAAATATTAGAAATGTATAAAATAAAAAATTAGAAATATATCGTGTATTTATTCCATCTATTATTATATTTTCTTTGATACAAATAGGTGTACCTTAATCGTTGCTAGTTTTAGTATTATACTCAGCGAAGGTCATATGTGGTTAACAATATTGACTTTGAAGCCTTATATTTTTTCATTAGATTCCATCTATCTTAATACTTAACTTTATAGAATCATAAATCTTTCCGCGTGTTCCACATTTTCAGTGGTAAACAAAAAAAGTTCTGCGACTTTTTTAACACGTTAAGCGATACATCAAACGTTAAGACTGAAAGAAATGTAGCAAAGCGGAATGTCGAGTGCAGCTCGACACGAGAGTGCAAACGCTTAACGCGGATATTTTATGAATTAAAATTCGTGGATCACCGATGACTTGTAAAATCGACCAGGTGCGTTCCTCGAAGTGTCGCCTCTCGCTGCGTCCTTCGCTTTTGACCTTTCGTGCTTGGAGCGTATCCTCGAGCGCAGCCACTGTAAGATTCGGATTACGTCGAAATGTCCAACTGACATCAGATATAAAAACGTTCCTTCGCACAGCTACGAGCATTCTCGTGGCTCTCTTGTTGTAAAAGTCAAGTACTTCGTTAACTTCTCAAGGTGTAATTACGAAAGATAAATCAAGGTGTGCGCCCCGCTAGTTTCTCCTAACCGTGTACGGTGTATAATCTTGGCCTCGAATAATAAGTCCGTTAATTGTAGATTTAAAGCGATGTTTATTTTTCGAGTTCTCGAAACGTATAGCGTAGACGAGAGAAAGATTTTTAAGTTAAACAAAAAATTGTTTTACCATTGTATATAATACCCTCCGCTAGGCAGGTGAACAAAAGTTACACGCGAATAGAAACGCACTTCAAAATTGTGTTTCGTCGATTTTATAATAGAATCGAAGCCAAATAAGACATGATTTATTTTTTTAAATCTTTTAAAAGTTAACACATTAATATAGCTAGCTAATAATGTAGCTAATAATATAGCTAATAATATAGCTAAAAATATAACTAATAATATCGCTATTAATATAGCTATTAATATAGCTAATAATATAACTAATAATATAGCTATTAATATAGCTAAAAATATAGCTAATAATATAGGTATTAATATAGTTAAAAATATAACTAATAATATAGCTAATAATATAGCTAAAAATATAACTAATAATATAGCTAATAATCTAACTAATAATATTGCTAACAATATAGCCAATAATATAGCTATATTAATGTAGCTAACTAGCTAATTAACATAGTTAACAAATTAATGCGTTTGAAAACTTTTCTTTGAAAAAAATACAGCACTTTCAAAACCGCTGGAGTTAATTTAACCCCACCTGGTTCGCGGAAGGTTAATTTCCAAATTAAATGGGCATTAATTACGAATTTATAATAAACTGTTCACTTTCCAAACTTTGACTTTTATTTCTCCGACCTCGGACTACTCAACGTATAACACCTCTAAATCGAATTAAAAAAACCACTCCTACCCAACAATTGCCTCATAAATTTATTAAAATTTACCACAAAATATTCTCGCTCGCAAGAGACTCGTAACCAATTTACGAACCGTGCCTTATTGTCGACAATTAAACCGTTAAATTTACAAAGAGGAAGATAGGAGGAATAAAATTTGTGGTTCAATTATTGTAAAGTTTGAAGATTTATAGATAAAGTTCTATGGTTTCGGTAAAACGGTTGTTTTATAGACAATGAAACTATTCTGATCTAATATTCATAACGTTTAACCGAGCGAAGTATAGGGATCGATACATTGAACGTTACTTTAGAATGTCTTGTATCATTATCTTCTTTATTATTTATTGGACCAGTTGGAGTTCCTGTTTCCTGCTAAGTTTAAAGGGGGAAAAAAACGTTTGAAAGACGCAGTATACGTGTGTACAACAGAATATCTAATTAATATCCATTTTAAAAAAATTAATTTCAAAGTTTATGCTGACTAAATCTTTAGGAAATTTATAAATTAACTTCTTTTCGTATTTTTTATTCGATTAAACACAGGCTTCTATTTATTCAACACCTTTTCGTTTAAGCAAATGTGAAACTTTTGTTAAAGAAGAATTTTTAAAGTAAATTTGATACACATATATGTATTGTTTCTGTTATAATTTATATTACAATTTATATACCGGTTTAATTTATGCCACAAGTTTGCTAATTTTCAACCCCCTTTCCTTAATACGTTCCCCATTATATGGGTCACCGACGACCCATGATGGCCACCAAAAATAGAACTTTTTTTTATTTATTAAACATACCTACTTTTCACTCTCTTGATACTGAAATTAATTTTGTAATTTTTGTGTTTTAAATATTTTTCAATAGCATCCATTATATGCAATTTTTTTTTCCACAAATTTGCAATCGCACACAATATTCGTACACCTATCTGTACCCAAAGAAATAAAAACGATAGGTCTTCTAAAAAATATCTAACGCAAAAAGAACATATCTTTTCCTATATTTTTCACAGATAAACTCGAAAAATTGCCCAAAACTGAGTCTTTATAAATTTCTATAATTTCTATAAGAAATTACAAGCCGGTCATTTTGACCGCTTTGGTATTTTTAGTGTTAATACTCGACTCGGATACTTTTATCAACAATACACATCTTTGGTGGCGAAAGAAATAAATCTCTCAAAACCTAAATCCTCCAATTTCCAAATTTCCAATCCAGACCACACTAACCGACACGTTCCATCACGAATCCTCTCCATCATCCACCCACTCGTCGATCATCAATTTCCAATCGTTTCACAGTCGGAAACGTTCCTCTCGCACCGAAACGGAGCGAATCAGGGGCCGTTTCGAGGAGCGTGTGTCGCGTTGCGTGCGACAGACGTGCCGCGCGAAAGGGTTGAAGGCACGATCGCCGCGATCGCGTGGCCCGAGAGAGCGGTATCGTTCCTGGATCAATAGCACGTGATCGCGCCGGCACCGCTGTGCCGGCCGATATAAACAAAGAAACGTGGCGCGCATCGTACGCGCGGGCTCTCGCGCATCGATTTTCCCTTGTGCTCGGTGCCGAGCGCGATACGTGCTATTCACGCTACGCCGCGTTCGCCGACCGACCGTACAACGATATCGGAGGACGTCTGAAATCCTGGACGAGATATTTTGGCGATGCTCGCAAGGATCGCTTGGGTTGACGCGCTGATTTTAACCCATTTGCTTGCACCGAGCGGAATATTCCGCGAGTAATCTCTTCTGGGTATCAGGAAACACAGAATAATTCGTGGACAGTGTTGTTATGCTATATCGTTGAATAAAAATGTTTGCACTGAGAATTTTTATGAGTATCGATAGAGAATGGGAGATATTGAAATTGGGAAAAATTATAATTTGTAATTTAACGGTGGAACGCTAGAATATTTTTTACGGCAAATTATGGATAATTTGCAAAAATACATGCTTGCAAATTTATAAAATTTATATAAAAAATTAGGAACCAGGAATTTTGACTAGTTCGGTGGTTCTAGTGTTGATTGTTAATTGGGCTTGCAATTTAAGTCGTGATGAAAATTGGTTAATGAAATTTATATGAGACGGTGTTGGAAGAAAATTTTGTATTCATGTTATAGTTTTTAAATGCAGTTGTTTATGCGTAGAAGGTGAAAACAGTTCTCAATGTTGGGGATGAGAAATATATTTTTGTGGATATTTGGAAACTATTGGTGCGACTTAGAACTACCGACAATTGAAACTTGGTACTTATTTCTATCGAAGAAGTCAAAATGATAGGTGTATAAAAAAAGTATATAAATTAAAGGAGACAAAGCATTATTAATATTTTTAACAAAAAATCATGGAAAATGTTCCTAATAGTTCCCGTAATTAATTTATAAAATTTTTGTAAAGAATCAGGAATGGGTCACTTTGAACAGTTCGATAGTTGTAACTTCTAAATTTGACACTTGGACTGTTACATTACCAATCTAATTAACATCTTAATACTATCCTAAATTTCTGATATAAAAATGTTCTTCTATCGTTAACTAAATAAAATCTGTATCCAATTAACTTGAATTGATTGTAGTATATAATAATTAAAAAAAAAAAAGAAAGAACAATAATTAACACTAGAAATACCGAAATGGTCCAAATAACCAATTAATAATTTCCTGTATAAATTTGATAAATCCAGCGTGGTGCATTTTTAGGGACTTTCCATGATTCTCTGTAAAAAATATAGATAAAAGTTTATATCTCTTGCGTTGTATACTTTTCGTATACTTTTCATTTTTATTTCTTAGTGTTAAAAATATTATAGATAAAGATTATTTCTTCTTTTCTTCGAATATATTCGTTTTAATATAAAAATTAGGAATTATCGTAAGTTTTCATAGTCGACTGAAACAATTAATTATTTATTCGATGATGTAAAAAAAAAGATAAATAAAATTGCACGAAATTCTTTCTGATTTTAGGCGAACGCAGCGGTGGTTTTCAAATGTACTTGGCCAGGTTGCCTGGAGATCAAAGCGACCGTGGCGCTTATCGAGGAGCACGTGCGCCAATCACACTTGGGGTAAGTACAAGCGTACCGTAAGATGCAACAAGTCTCATGAAAATCCGACGAGCTTTCACCCGTGCCGCTATATTTTATCGCGACTGTTGCACGAAACCGTGTACGCGACGATTAACCCTCGTCTGGCAGATATCGGGTCATTCTGATCTGGCTGGTACCATGTACAGCCAATTACAGTAAAATTGGTTCTTGTTGTTGTAATCGTTCATTCACGAAAGATTTATTTCGTCGCAATAATTTTGAAATAAAATTAAAAAATACTACAGCAGCTGTAACCGATTCTTATTGTTTTAATTATTCATTCGTGGTATGTTTTATTCAACACAATTATTTTAGAGAGGTGACTCTCGCTCACCACTTGGATCAATGCAGCGACACGAATCGCGTATAATATAATTATTCTATTTCAATTTTTCGTGTATCTTTACATTATACAAGACTTAATATCGAATCTTGAGCTTGATAACTTCGCGCAATATTTTAGAAAGCACTCGTCAAAATCCATTCTCTGTTCCTCGGGACAAGTATCTCAAAAATGTGTCTTTCGAGTGCAAAGGGTTAATCCTGGCGCCGCTATGGCGACACGCATAATTTTCTTCAGAGATTAAGTTTTGAATTCAATTCTGTATCTTCGTCACTTCAAACGCTTCTTTCGTTTCGAAATAAACTAAATTAACTAAGTAAATAAAAAATCGTAAACATTTTATAATTTTCTGTTTCTCTTTCCAAAAGGACACTAAGTTTTCACAGTAGTTCTTTGAAACTTAAAAAAATTTGCCAGTGCAAAGGGTTAATTAAAAATACCGCTTACAACAATTCAGTTTCCAACCATCGAATATAATTCCTCAAAGCATTCACCGTTCACGTATTAATCTCTAACCGTTCGATAAGATAACTCTTCTTCCCATCCCGGACATCGCGGACAGTGAATCGAGCAAAGCTCTCTTTCGTTCACACGCGAGCGGATCGCGCACACGTTTTGCACGCGCGCAGATAGGCGCGTTAAACAAGAATCACGTGCGTTTTGCAGACCGAAAAAGTCGAACGGCTACGATAACGAGGAGGACGACGACATCTCCGACCACGAGGAGGAGTTTTACTATCAGGAGGTTGCGGTCGATCACATGAGCTCGCCGCCAACGATGTCGCACCGGGACATGGCCAGGCCTCCGCACGAGGATCCCGAGTATCAGAAGCAGCTCCGCCTCGAGGCCACTTCCGCCATCAACAACGCGGAGAATATGATGGTGGGCATCAGAGAACGGAACACAGCGTTCACCATTTCTCAATCGCCGGTACGTTATCTCGTATGTTGGATAAGAAAATAATAAGAGGGCCAAAACGAGAGTAATCGGCAAAGGAAAAGTCACGTAAATAACGCACCGGCCAGACGCCGCGGAGTAGCGTTAAAGCTTTCATTTCCGTTTCGCTTATAGCTATCTCTCAAGCAAATCGTCGCGTGACAAANCAATTTTTCGTGTATCTTTACATTATACAAGACTTAATATCGAATCTTGAGCTTGATAACTTCGCGCAATATTTTAGAAAGCACTCGTCAAAATCCATTCTCTGTTCCTCGGGACAAGTATCTCAAAAATGTGTCTTTCGAGTGCAAAGGGTTAATCCTGGCGCCGCTATGGCGACACGCATAATTTTCTTCAGAGATTAAGTTTTGAATTCAATTCTGTATCTTCGTCACTTCAAACGCTTCTTTCGTTTCGAAATAAACTAAATTAACTAAGTAAATAAAAAATCGTAAACATTTTATAATTTTCTGTTTCTCTTTCCAAAAGGACACTAAGTTTTCACAGTAGTTCTTTGAAACTTAAAAAAATTTGCCAGTGCAAAGGGTTAATTAAAAATACCGCTTACAACAATTCAGTTTCCAACCATCGAATATAATTCCTCAAAGCATTCACCGTTCACGTATTAATCTCTAACCGTTCGATAAGATAACTCTTCTTCCCATCCCGGACATCGCGGACAGTGAATCGAGCAAAGCTCTCTTTCGTTCACACGCGAGCGGATCGCGCACACGTTTTGCACGCGCGCAGATAGGCGCGTTAAACAAGAATCACGTGCGTTTTGCAGACCGAAAAAGTCGAACGGCTACGATAACGAGGAGGACGACGACATCTCCGACCACGAGGAGGAGTTTTACTATCAGGAGGTTGCGGTCGATCACATGAGCTCGCCGCCAACGATGTCGCACCGGGACATGGCCAGGCCTCCGCACGAGGATCCCGAGTATCAGAAGCAGCTCCGCCTCGAGGCCACTTCCGCCATCAACAACGCGGAGAATATGATGGTGGGCATCAGAGAACGGAACACAGCGTTCACCATTTCTCAATCGCCGGTACGTTATCTCGTATGTTGGATAAGAAAATAATAAGAGGGCCAAAACGAGAGTAATCGGCAAAGGAAAAGTCACGTAAATAACGCACCGGCCAGACGCCGCGGAGTAGCGTTAAAGCTTTCATTTCCGTTTCGCTTATAGCTATCTCTCAAGCAAATCGTCGCGTGACAAATTCTTATACAGAGTGTCTGGAAAGGTCTGCAAGTCCCTTCAAGGTATGATTCCTGAGATGATTTCAGGCAACTTTTTCCTTTGCGAAAATGTCAGATTTAACTCCGTTAACACGTTAAGGTCCCTGCGGATCTTATAAATTTTTGTTTAAGACTGACACTATCAATTTCCAAAAATAATATAATTCATTAACGAGTTCTATTAAATCGCATTAAACAAAGTTACCATCTTCCTTTGCAGGCCTTTACAATTTTCTTCTTAAATTCTTAACTGTTTTGCGATCAAATGAATTTCAATTATCACAGCACACAGTCTAAAGGAAAGACGACCAAAATCGGCGTGGCGTTTAACGTGTTAACGAGTTATTAACGGAAAACACTGACCAATCGCGGAACGAGTAAGACGGCTGGCCGCCATAGCAGAAGCGTTGATTCCGCGCCGTGATCGTGCCTCGATGAACAAGTCAGGATGTATCGCAATAACTGTGAACGAGTGTTGAAACTCGGTTTGTTTGTTCTACGCGAATAGTAATTTATTTGTTTATTTGATGTAACTTTTATTATTATATTTTATAACTCGTCAATAGTTGCTTGGATACATTGTGACTTGCTCGTCGAAGCATAAGCGCGGCACAGAGCCAACGCTCCCACTGGCGGCCATCCGCTAGACTCGCTTTGCGATTGGCCAGCGTCTTTCGTTAATAACTCGTTAACAAAGCTGATCTTGACATTTTCGCAAAGGAAAAAGTTGCTTGAAATCATCCCAGGAATCGTCTCTTAACAAGTCAGCTGTGTTTGACGACTATATCCGTCATGGAGAAATAGCAGTATTTTGTGTCACGACTATATCCGTCATGCGTAAAATTTAGTTACCATTTCCTATTTAAATTGTAATTTCAGCGAAAACTAAAATATATTCGTAAATTTCAGTATGTTTAAAATCTTTGGAGGTCAAAACGAAGTAAAACAAACAAATAAAAAAGTATAAATAATTTGAGATGGATTCATGCATTCCCATATAGAGCTGGATTCTCGCGACACGCATAGGTGCACGCACTGAAAAGAGTTCGCCACAGCTAACTGGTTAAAGAGACTTACAGACTCTTTGGGACACCCTGTATATTGGACAATGACCTTCTGCAAGTCTGGATGTATCGTAGGGGGATGAGTAAACGCTTGTAAATTATTTTATAAAAAATGATTGAAAATGCACTATTGTGAATTTATAGAGTTTATAGAGTTTATAGAATTTATAGAATTTGTAGAATTTATAAAATTTGTAGAATTTGTAGAATTTGTAGAATTTATATAATTTATATGGGAAATTGCAAACCAGTCATTTTGACCACTTTGATGGTTTTGGTGTTAAACTGCGCGTTTACTGTGGCGAGATTGTTGCCGGTTCGCATTTAGCGGATCAAAGATCTACTTCTTATCTTTATACATAAATTACAATTTTCTTTGTTCTTTTATTTATCGTATACGGTGGATCCCGGTTAATTGGGACCGCTGTTTATTCGAGACAAATACCGAAGAACGGAAACAAAAACTATTGCTTCCACTTCGCTTATATGGAACATATCGCTGTTTTATTAGGACAGTTTACGCTCGTACGGTTTACGATCGGAGATACGGTAAAGCTTGTTATGAACCAGCGATACTGATTGCAAGTGTTTATTTACTTATTTTTTTAATTACTTATTGATGTTATTTTATTAGCTTCTGTTTTAGCTGTGTTTGCATGATTCAAAGACATGTTTGCATTCAAGATCGAATATCGCAGACGTTTTTCGATAAATAATTTTTAGCTTTATTTTTTACTTTGTTCGGATTCTGATGAAATTAGTACGGTCCCAGTGTGTCTCGATTAATCGGAATCCACTGTATCGTCAAATAACACGAAACAACTGTAATAAAAATCTGTGTAAGCTCGACTGAATCATTGGTTCAATTATAATCACTGGACTGTGGATTTTAATGTAGTAAAATTATTATTATTAACACATTCGCGATGGATGATTTTCAGCGAGACGCCTGGTTGCAAATCGTATATAATTTTAAAAAGTTTGTAGCTGAATACGGTAAAGATCTGCTATTTAAATTTGTGTGATTATAAGAAATATTAATTGATACGATGCTCGTAATCGTTTGTTGTTTAAAATTTCAGATTTGTATAATTTGTAAAATTTGTAAAGACGCGAAGAAGAATTCACGTCAGCCATCACGAATATATTAACATAGTAAAATAAAGTAGAGCTTCGGTAGAAAATTATTTCACCTGGCAAGAATTGTTGAAAACACCATAATTTAAATATTTTGTATATTTCTGCATTCCGTGCAATTCTGAACATTCAAATTTTCTACAGCAACATAAAAATCCACAGTCGACCCGTTATAACATTTAGCATATAAACAATAGCCTATCTAGCCTATATTTTTTAAATTGCATTCACGGAAATATAAATTTGCATAAGAATCCTTAACAACCACTAAAAATTCGACAAACTACTAAATAAATCCATACCCGTCACATAAAGCTCTCGCCCAGGCCGTTCCAAGCGTACCAACAGAACATGGGCCTGCTGACGGTGTCCACAGGCAAGATGCCCTCGTCGCCCCGACGGATCCGCGGCGAGACGAAGAAATGCCGCAAGGTCTACGGTATGGAGCATCGCGACCTATGGTGCACACAGTGCAAATGGAAGAAGGCCTGCAGCCGTTTCGGCGACTAGGCCAAGCGGCCGCCCCGTTCGTATGTCCGCGGGCGGAGACAGTCGCCGAGCCGACCCCAGAGTTTGCCAATGCTACGTTAAACTTCTCGCCAACTGCCAGCAAACAATTGCCAATTTCACACAGTCAGTCAAGTCAGTCGTAACATTCAGAGTTACAATAGTCGTCGTCGTCGTCGTCGTCATCATCATTGCGACATTGTTTGTTGTTGCCGCGGCGATGGCGACCGCTCGCTTCGATTACACGCACCGAACGATGCGTGGTTCCTCCTGTGGTTCGCGTTGTACCATTGGACGGCGAAGAGGTCAGCCTGTAATATCGTCCACCATCTTCCAGAACCGTTCGATCTGATTCACGAACAGATTTTCTAACAGAGACAGCACCGTCGACCGTTGAGGATAGCGAGCGATCCCTCGATCCGTAGTGTTCAGCGCGATCGGTGTCGAGCATCGAAACACCTCTTCTTCCTGTTTCATCTTCTTATTCTTCTCGTATCCCGTCGTCGTGTCTCCTCGATATTATTCTCGCTTCTCGATTCGATGGAGGCCTGGTAACGAGAGGAACGCGGGTTTAAGATAAACGTCAATCCCATGACGGATGGCGGACGGTTATAGAAGGGCGGATCGTGCGTGTCTCGTTTGTGGCAAAAGAAATGGATACGGTATGACAAAGAAGATCGTCTTCGACCTCGTCTAAATACACACACACACACACACATATACACACGCATATAGACAAAAATTGTGTCGTCTAGCATGGTAGAGCGGAGAAGAAGAGACTCGTGTACGTATAACGAAAATGAAATAATAGAAGATCGTTGACCGATCGTCGAACGATTTCTTATCGTTCTCGTCTGGCACTTGGCAAACTCCGTCAGGGTCTTTTTTAGCCGTAATAAAGGGGTTTTGATTAGTAGATAGCGAATAATTGGCGTTACCGGACGAGGCGTTCTTAGACTGTCGCGCCCTCTTTGTCTCTCAATCTTTCCTTCGTTATCTCTCTATCTATCTTTCTCTGTTTCTCCCTGTCTCTGATGGAGCGAAAGAGGGCGCGAAACATGGCCTCGTTTCCGGTCCGTCGACAAGATGATGTTAAAAGGAGAAAAAAAAGAAGAATCTATCTTTTTTGGTTCGGTAGGTGAAGAAGATGAAAAAAGAGAAAAAAAGAGGCACGCGTCTCGAAGAATTCGTAACGAGCTCGCGTGCCTTTGGAAACATGTGCTGGTTCCCGAACCGACTCTTAGGTCATTGCAATAGGTCTTCCTTCATCCGACGAGTGCGCCGAGGCTCGTTTCCTCGCTGGGCCCACTCCCTACGCCTTCTCGAGGGATGTCAATGGTCGTCACGCAATCCCCGCGGAAAAAGAGAGAACCCGTGGCCCGTGTCGCGTGTGCGTGTCCCCGCATCGTGGATTTTATTCGTCCATCTGCCTCGCGTTGGCTCCACCGGTGCGTCCGTTGAGTATTCGACGATTTTTGCAGATTTTATAATATTTGTAATCAAATATTTGCGTTCATTTTTGTTGAACACAATTTATCTCATTTTACCTTGCAGGGAGCGAATTAAGACATTTTTTTAATAAAAAAGAAAAAAGGTAATCGTTTGAAATAATTTTAAGATAAAAAAAAAATATATGCAACGATTGCGACTGTGAATTCTTAATTGTTTGTTTAATTATTTTGAACAGTTTATTTATATATCGCTATTGGAATTTTAACAAATCGACGAATCATGATTCTAAGAATTTTATACATCGTGTAGTTAGTAATGTTAAGAAGCGAATATTCCTGAGGTTTTAATCGTGCGATTAATATTGGAATACTCGTGTCTCGTATTTTAAAATAATGTATTCAATATTCGTTCGCGAATACTGCACTCGTGGAGCCAATAAAGTACAATTTGTCCGTGGTGTTTAAGGCAGCGCGGTAGGCAGCACACGCGACGCGCGTTCCGGACGAACGGAAGACCGAGAAACGAATCGAATATTCGGTTTTGACCGATTGTTCTTCCTGGAAGGACGCAGGCGGGCAGGTCGAGAACGAAAAAATTCGCCGCGAACCTAGAGGCAATTGTGATATTTTATCTCGAAATTTTATCCGATTAATTAGACGAATCGCCGCGGGTCGACATAAAACAATTAGGCAAGAATTTTACGAGGATGACGATGGGCTGATGAAGAGCGACGAAAAATATGTCGATAGAGCGAAGATTGAAAAGAAAAAAAAGGCGAAACGCGCGGAAGCAAAATTTTATACACCAATTATTATACTGCCAGATTAAGAAAATTAATTCAATGAAACAAAAAAAAAAAAAAATTATACCAAGAAAAAACATAAAAAACAAAAAAAAAAAAAAGAAATTATACGAAACGAAGGATAAACGATTGATATCGTTTCGAGTTTCGTGTACGGAAAAAATACATACACATACACACACAAAAACCACGAAGCCAGCCACCCTCGTGTGTGTCGGACTCAGGCTGCTTGCTAGCCTCCTCTCGACGACCTAAGACCGTGTTCGCTGATAAAATGGAAATGAAGAAAATGGAGCTGCGTGTACGAAATTTCGTTAGAGGTAGAAGATAGGCTTCGCAGTTGAATCGATCGATTGATTGTACCCTAGCGGCGAGATCCTCTTTCCAGGATCTTGCTTTCTGAATATATGTATATGTATAATATATA
>SMSQ01025939.1:7073-21362 GCA_019453375.1 Ctenoplectra terminalis
TGAATCGAGTCCCAAGGGTTAATAAAGCAGTATCAATAAAATTTTATTTTTAAGGAAACATAAAAATGAACAAGCATCTCGTTAGAAGCTTCATAGAACTTCTCAGATTCCACCTTATAAAAGGTTTAAATAGAGAACACAGTGTTTTGTGTCAGGAAAATTTTTAAAAACACAATTCATGTTTACCGTTATTGACGTGCATTAATTGGTTTGACGTGAATGAATTTATGTCAGCTTCAATGTTGATGTAAATAAATCAATTAGATCAAGTAAGAAGGAAAGAAGGGTAATGAATGAACGCGACAAAGTATCGAGCTTTTTCTCCTCTTTTTTTCAGGCCATGACTCAAGAACGAAGAAGATACGGCTTTGTTCTCGAGCGACAATGCTCCTTGGCGAAACATTATGCGAGTTTTCATGAGGTCGCGTTAGCTGCTCTTCATCCCTCGGTTGATAAGTGGCGCGAGGTAGCTGCTACCAGGGAATATTTACCACAATCCGTGGAAGACATGTTCGCCTCCAGGCTTAGAGTGAGCGATATTTCGAATATTTTACTGCTATTATGTGGCTGCTTGGCATTGACAGTGGCTCGACTCGAAAAATTTCAAATACAATTTATCGAAACCTACAATAATTAATTAATAATTATATACAGTCGCTAACAAAGCATCTAATATTTCTAGAAATGTAGATTTTAAAAAGCCTCTCTTTTACATTGTTAAAGTTGTGCCGCTATCCAAGAAGCGATATTCTTTTAAATTTAATTCTTCAGAATTTAGAGTCACACGTTACAAAGAGTCTTTAACAATCGTATTAAACATTTATATTTATTTCGATTAAAATTTTCTCGTCGGATACTTAAAGGAAGATGCTCGGCGAATATAATCTGTTCGCAATACTGATGTTTCTTTTTTACTTTGTCTTTAGCAAGTTTCATTTTGGCCAGAGGATGAAGAGAACGGTGGTTCCGAGCTTACTATGAGCTCGCAATTGAGGAAGACCAGAAGCATGGATAGCTCTTGCTTAGAACTTCGACCTGGGCCGCCTTCGGGAAATATGCCAAGCGCCACTTATCAAGGCCCAAGTTCGCATCTTTCATCCGCTCTGTCTAGAGCAAGGTCGGAGGCTAATCTACACGCTTCAACATTGTCTTTAGATCCAGGTAAGTTACCCTTTTTTTTCCACAAGGTTTCATTTCATTTCAGAATTTTCGCTATCAAAAGAAACAACCTGCTTAATCTGTTCGCTGCGAAAGACGTATATACGCGCTCTCAAAAGTTAAACGATCATTTGAACATTTATTTTTAAAATGGCGTGTGTTCATTTCTTTTTTATTTTGAAATATTTATTTGCATTCGTATCGATTAAGAAATCCCGATAAGGTCTGTTTAACACTAGATTTACGGAACCCGTCAATTTGACGCATTTCAGATTTCATACTTAACACTAAACCTACCGACGATTAAACTATACCTGCTTGTATCAAAGAAATTACAATAATAGATACATGGAAAAATACACAATGCTAGAGAAACAAATCTTTGATCATATATTTTACGGAAAATCACAAGAAAATATTCAAAAGTGTACCGTTAATAATTTATAAAATTTGGAAAAGAAATTACGAAACGGTCATTTTTGACCGCTTCGGTAGGTTTAGTGTTAAATTTAACAAGCATGCTCATGGAAGATGTAAACTGAAATTAAAGTTTGCATACAAAAAGTGTGCTAGATAAATCTCTGCTAATAAAAATCTATCCAGTTAAAATAAAATGAACTAATAGTATTACAAAAAATCTGTGTTTCAATGTACCCATCGAAATGACCTAATCGATGCCCGTAAACCTAGTGTTAATTCGTCTACGTCTTTACGTAATCAAATAGATATAAGTTCGTTATGCAAACAAGTTTTTTCTTTAGATCATTTAGAATTATTTTCTTATATTTATCTTATATTAATCTTACTTTACATTTTCTTATACCATTTAGAATTATTTTTAATTTCATTGTGTTATACTACAATTAATTACGGAACATAATATTTATATTGGATTAACGTAAATTGTATCGATCTTTCAAGGTAGTAAAAAGATTAAATTAGTATCAAATGTATTCTAAGATTCATTCATTCAGACGTAGATTCATACGCTAGAAAAATCGAAATTTTGGTGTATTCGGAACGACAATAACGCTCACATGCTTCGGGGTAACGGAGAAAGCGAAAACACGACACCATAGTCCTTTTTATTGTAGCCAAAGCGAATAGTCGAGTTCGTTTCGAACGGATCGACATGGGAGTTGAACACGTAACAAACGAGTGCAACACAACCGGGTGGAGAAGTGCTCGCAAAACAGTTGGAGAGAGGCTGAGAGAGTTCGCTGTATCGAATATCGAATTCCACTTGTCGACCGCTCCGCACAATTCAGAATTTTTGCGACTTTCCCATTATCCTCGGAGGAACAAATTGTATTAACCAGGATTTATATTGGTCGTCGAGTGAAGAGAAATTCTGAAGCTCGAAAAACCAAGTACCATTCTTCCATTCAACCTACTCAAAAATTCTTCCATCGATTAAAAACTTCCATCGATTCATTAATTTTACTTGTACGTCTAAAAATTCAATTCGTCCCCTCGAACGAGGCTTCTAAATAATACAAAACTTTTCATCCCCCATTGCGTAAAAGTTTTCTTTTGCACGCAAGCCAGATACATAAATTCGTTGGTCGTAACACGAAAAAAAAAGAAAAAAAAAAAAAAAAAAAAAAAAAAAAAAAAAGTAGATTGTACAACGAAGACAAGACAAAAAAAGAAAAAAAAAAAAAAAAAGTAGATTGTACAACGAAGACAAGACAAAAAAAGAAAAAAAAAAAAAAAAAGTAGATTGTACAACGAAGACAAGACAAAAAAAGAAAAAAAAAAAAAAAAAGTAGATTGTACAACGAAGACAAGACAAAAAAAGAAAAAAAAAAAAAAAAAGTAGATTGTACAACGAAGACAAGACAAAAAAAGAAAAAAAAAAAAAAAAAGTAGATTGTACAACGAAGACAAGACAAAAAAAGAAAAAAAAAAAAAAAAAGTAGATTGTACAACGAAGACAAGACAAAAAAAGAAAAAAAAAAAAAAAAAGTAGATTGTACAACGAAGACAAGACAAAAAAAGAAAAAAAAAAAAAAAAAGTAGATTGTACAACGAAGACAAGACAAAAAAAGAAAAAAAAAAAAAAAAAGTAGATTGTACAACGAAGACAAGACAAAAAAAGAAAAAAAAAAAAAAAAAGTAGATTGTACAACGAAGACAAGACAAAAAAAGAAAAAAAAAAAAAAAAAGTAGATTGTACAACGAAGACAAGACAAAAAAAGAAAAAAAAAAAAAAAAAGTAGATTGTACAACGAAGACAAGACAAAAAAAGAAAAAAAAAAAAAAAAAGTAGATTGTACAACGAAGACAAGACAAAAAAAGAAAAAAAAAAAAAAAAAAAAAAAAAAAAGTAGATTGTACAACGAAGACAAGACAAAAAAAGAAAAAAAAAAGAAAAAATGAGAACTTCATAAAAATGTTCAAATAAGCACTCTGTTTTGAATGTGATGGTTTCTGGCTAAAAGCCATTCTCTTGGCCAGAATAGAGTACAACGAAACAAGATCACAGCGAACTCATGAAGCACAATTTACGAGATAAAACCTCCATTACCCAATATATATATATATATATATTTTTTTTTTTTTTTTTCAATTCTATTAACTCTTTGGAGCTTGGTGGGATTAAAAGTGTCCCACCTTTTTAACATCTAAATATGCATAGTGGGACATAAATAGTCCCTAACTGTATTAAATACGTGAGTTAATGTGAACCACTGTACTATGGATAATTATAAATTTTCAAGGTGGTATAGAAAATATCGCTCTATGCATATTTATGTATTAATAAGGCGGGACGCTTACAACCTTACTGTGCTACAAAGAGTTAAACTATATTTTATTTCAAGTCAGCCGATAGAAATTCACATTCGCAACTCGTATAAATTATTCTCCTCGATGGTACTAATGTCTACACACAAACACGAGCGGAGTGGTCCGAAACCTCCCACAGAAATCCTTCAACTCGGAACCGTCCAGCGTTCTAATACCCTCACGCCACGTGCAAGTTACGACAGAAATGAGCCGGGTTAATCGTTCCCCTACTCGTATTTTCGCAGAGGTTCCGGAAACTCCACCAAGGCCGAGGTCTATGGCGCCTCCAGCATCACGCAACAGTGGAAGCGGAGGCGGGGGTGGAAGCGGTACGGGGGTGAGTTCTGGGGGCTGGGGAGACGCACCCATCACGAGGGCTCTCTTTGCCTATTTGAGCTCAGGGGAAAATCAGCTGAGTTTCCTGGAGGGCGATCTCATCGCGCTGATGGGTGAGTGCTGGATGTCTGAACATTTGCACGCCGTTTCGAGATACGCGTCTGTTTCCTTGTGAAATCATATCCGTCTGACCACAACGTATTTTCCCGTCAGATTAGCGGAATACGCCTGGAATTCGTTTACACGATAAATTCTAATATCACGTTCTTCAACTGTTATGAGACTGTTTTAACCGTTTGAGTGGTGAACAGTTTTTAACCCTTTCTTTACGAAGGTGTTTGCCGAAAAACGCGTCCATAGTATATTTTACTTTTCATATTATACTTTTATGTATGAAATTATCTAATTTAATATTAGGTTGGGGAAAAAGAAATCCATTATTTTTTCGGTAGATGGCTGTAGCGATCGATATTTCGTAAAGTATCGATCAAACAATTTCGGATTTATGCTCGTGGTCAAGGTGACATTTCGCAGTAAACAAATTCTTTTGCTGTTTTTTGTTTGGTCCATTCAGTTGTGAGTTACAAGGTGTTAAAAATGGAAGTGAACGAAGAGAAAATTCGGTACATTTTACAATTTTTCTTCGATAAAGGCGAAAATGCAAGCCAGACGGCTGAAATTGAGAATGGTGTTTATGGTCCCGATACTGTAACAGCTAATTACGTGCAATTTTGGTTTCGTCGATTCCGTTCGGGTATTTTTGATGTTAAAGATGCACCTCGCACGGGCAGGCCCTTTGTCAAAAATGTGGATAAAATCACAGAGATAATGGAAGTTGACCGTCAGGTTAGTAGTCGTAGCATCGCCCAGGAGTTAAAGATCGACCGTAAAACAGTTTTAAATAATTTCACGTAAAAATAATGGATTTCTTTTTCCCCAACCTAATATATTCGTATATGATAAATACTATTTTTCCCGTTATATGCCTGTAATTTACAAATACGAATGAGATTTATCGAGCGAGTACAGCTCTGTTGATATTATCCAATAGTCGAGCGACTGCAGTCGTCTATAGAATGCAGAAGTCGATTCGTGACGAGCGATTATAGTCGCTCGTAGTAACGAAAGGATTAATATATATTAAAAATGAGATGAAATGCTCGTTTTTACTGTGTAGGAGAATAATAGGAGTATGTTTTATAAGAGAGTGCTCCGCAACCGCTGTGCCGCGATTTTCTCGAGAATAATTAAATTTTTTAACCACCACATTGGTTGGAAATTTGATTAAATAAACTAAGTAAAGCTCAAACAATAGCCTTTATATTTAAATTTAAAAAGGAAATTTTTACATGTAATCTGTAACTAAATATTTTTGTTCTCGCGTTGGCGTACAATTCCAGCAGTTTTATATAAGATTTGAATTGAAGTAGATTTTATTCTGTTTTTTGTCTAATAAAAATATATATGTATTATTGTAATTTATGTATTTGCAAGGTTTTACTTGCGGTGTGCTTCGGAATTGTCGAAAAAACGTCGGTGCGCCGTGCAAGATAAAAGGTTGCGGAGCACTGGTATAAGTAATTGTTAGAAGTATAGACATTTTTTATTTTTCGTTGGAAGTGTGGTTTGCACTTTTGGCGCAACACGAAGGCAGCTCGTTAGCACTCAAACGGTTAATACGGTTGGTTATTGGGAGAATAGAGAAGTATCTAGCGTTCTCGTATGTTTATCAAATATTTGGAAGTTTTTAACGATCTGACTTACGTATTTACCCCGTTCACTGGGGTAAAATTCACATATCACGTAAATATAATATTAACAACTAAAATTATACTTCCACATACATTGGCATCCAAATTGGGCATTTTTTTTTTTTAATTCATTCATTTCTTTATTTTTCTATTTAATTTTATACAGTTCTGTTGAACGATGCTGAAAATGTTTGAATTACAAATTTATTTAACACTAGAATCACCAAATATACCTTATAAAAATTTTATAAATTTACTATGGCATATTTCTCTGAATTTTCTGTGATTTTCTATCAAAAATATAGACGAAGGTTTGTCTCCCTTGCATTATGTATTTTTTATATACCTTCTACTAAAATTTTTCTCGTACAAAAAAGTACACTTTGATTGAAAAGACCAAAAAATATCTCAAGTTCGCTAGACTTAAAAAAAATTAAATTACAAATAACAAGATTAACAATTAAAATTATTAATTTTAAATAAAATTGTAAATAAGATAAAAATTACAGGACTAACAATGTTACGTCTTTATGCCAATGTTCCTTTAATTTACTTTTGTTTAATTTACTTTAATTTTTTACTTTAATAAACACTTTAATTTACTAATTTCCCTATCTTTGGTTTCTCTTCGAAATTGTTTAACATAAACTTTTCTAATATCCTGATACATACGATAGTTTGAAATTCTAACTTCTTATCAATATATTCCTTTCTCTAGCCAAACGACATAAACATTATTTCTATTTCACGAAACTGCCTTATTAGGAGATCGTCAGAAAGGCTGGCAATTTGGGGAGAATCTCCGTACACAGAGCTCCGGATGGTTCCCACTGGCGTACACAGAAATTATTATCGACGATAGTCTGGGGTAAGTTAACAGGAAAGTCTGTGCTTTCGGTGTCCCGAATGATATCAGAACAGATCTTGTTACGATGTTCGTTGCTAACAATTGCACGGGTCGAATGCAATTACGCTAATCTAGAACGATAACGGGCAATGGCCGATATCGATGCAGCTATTCCCATTAAACGTACTCGTCTTGGTGTTATTGTTGCATCCACTCTCCTAAATCCCATTATTCCAATGGTCGATTTACGGTACGGCGATAGAAATTTTGTTAAAGGCTGTTAAATGTGATTTATCGACCCTAATGTTCGCTTGGAACGTCGACGATATAAAACGTTAATTTGGTTCTTAATCTCTTAAACGATCTTCTAATAGGCAATTATATCAGCTTCTAAGGATTATACCGTCAATTTTTTCAACTTTCATTTTAAAGAAAAATGTAGAATCTTTAAAGCAGGGCCTAGGAAAATATTTATGTAGAATGTAACATAAATTTGTGGGTAGCGAATAGAAATTAGAAGAATTTTCTGAGTCAGAAATTCGCTAAGAGTAATTGGAATGAAATCATGTTTTCTACGTCAGAGAGAAAGTCTAGTCCGTTGCAAAAAATTCTATCCGATAAATAGACTAGACTTCGAATTAAAAAAATTTCAAGGCAAAAAAATACGCAGAATGCACGTAACAAGCAAAATTATATAAATACTTATAATATTTGCAAAATAAAATAATTGCCTATTTAACACATTGACGAAGGAACCTGATTTTTCTAAATTTTATCATGCAATAGAATTGGAATAAATTGTTGCTTACATAAATACTTTTAAGAATAATTTCGTATTTTAAAGATAGATCATAATTTAAAGTTTGAGTTAAGAAGATCAGTTTTGAAAATAACCTTTCATGCGTCGTCGTTCATTGTTTTTACCTTTTCAAGATTGGAAATGTAAAATACGAGAAATTTCGTCATCCGTCCGTAATGTGTTGACTTCTCTCTTTTTTTTTTGTAATTATATTCATAAAAATATGTATTTGCATGAAAACTTATATTCTACTGATAAATCACCTTTTTCCTCTTGACATTTTCAACGAATCAGATTTAGGCAATATCGTTAGTGTTATCACTAAAATCAAATGTACGATAACATGTAAAGATCGCCGAGTCACGGAACAAACAATGGTCGCGCATCGGAGCCACAGGCAGTTCCACCCTGCAAACCTCCACTCTCTCGGCCGCCAGTGACACCGAGCAGCATGGATGAAGTGTCGAGTGGATTCCATGGGGTAGGAAACAACAGCGTCAACAACAGTAACAACAATAACAGCAGCATCGGCACCCCAACTAATGTATCCAATAGTAACAGTTCTCACAATTTAGCAACACCTACTGCGCGTCAAACTAAACCGGTGAGAATCATTTTATATTCTACATTAGAATTATTCAATGTACAACAGATAACCATTTCGAAATATTTTTCAAACGATGAGTCTCGTTTTTTAAAAAAAAAGTTTCCAAATTCTATGAAACATGGCTTTTCTACGTAAGGTAAAAATGAGAAATTGTGTTTGCCTAATTGATAAGTTCCAGGATCAGAAATTAAAAAAAAAAGAAATATATAAGGTGCCAAACTTTTTTAGTATATTATATCAGTTAAATAGGAAAGAAGATAATCAGTTTAAATAGAAAAAAGATATTGTATAAAGATAGATTATTTAATGGTTTAATAAAATGTTATAAACAAAAATACGGAATTCGAAGGAATACATGTGATGAACTCTAAAATACAAATGAACTTTGTACAGTGATAAATTCTATTTTGAACTGCTATAAATCTTGCATCGCTAAAGACTATGACTTGAATTTATCATTAAAATTAGCATCAGTAGTAATAATTAATAACAAACAAAAATTAGTATTAATTTAACGACCGCAAATACCAACCATGACTCACATAAAACTACACGCAAGTGTCTCTTATCTACTCCCTTCGAATTTCACATTTTTGTTTATAATTTTAATAAAGCTTTAAACCACCCACGTTTATTCAACTTCTTTCTCTCATTTAGAATATATTGACAAAATTTGAGACATCCAATAGAATTATATCGAAAATAGTCCAAGGATCGTAGAAAAGTTAGAGAAAGAAATCGTATCGAACTCGGAAGCACTGTTACAAATTTATTCCTCTCCATCTGTACTATAAAATTTGCAAACTCCAAATCTCAAGGTAATAATAAACTGGTGAAGTTCCGGAGTCGTAAAAAAAACTTAAGAATTTCCAAACAGAAAGACTCTCAACTCCCCGAAGAAGGCACTTGAACCGAAATTTAATACCAGAATAAATTCTGAAATGCATCTGCGGGAACAAATATTTCTTTCTTCGCCGAAAAGGGGAAATGTAAATTTTGTAAGCTTTCACGTCGCATCTTTCCCAGATCCGTCCATCGGGCACTTTGCCCACTATTTTGGCCGGTGGCCGTAGGATACAGCCACCTGCTCCGCCCGTCCCACCCCCTCAGGTTGTGACGTCCCTTCACAGCAGCAACGACAGCGGTTTCTCAAACGAAGCACCGGCTCAACCCGATATAGACTATAGCGATGACGAGGCCATGAGGTAAGCGATTAACACGAAATACGATCGAAGATATTTTAGATACTTTAGAAACTCTAATTGAATTTTGTCGGAAGTAGTTCATGATTGTTGGCAAACCTGTAGAAACGCTTCTGCCTGTAATTCGTGAACTTCGGGCTTTGTATTTCATTCCTGCTCTCAATAATTTTATTATCATGGTTTTCGGTATCTCTCTAACGAAGTGTACAAAATATTACAATTGTATCGTAGAACCGTAGCTTCTACTTTTTTATTTATTCTATATTTTTTGGAATCTAACGACCTCTTTCCATTAAATATTTCTTATTCATTTTTTTTTTTTTTCATTTTCATAAAAATTCAATTAAAAGAAATGTATATTGTGCATGCGTATTAGGTCACAGATCTTTCTTTATACGTTCCTATGAATTAATCCTCTCGCTCGGATTACTTATACGATGTGTTGATCTTTACCAGGTTTCATTCCCAACTTTCTAATTTTCGTCGTACATCGGAGACCGTTTTTAAAATTTATTTTCCTCGCGTCTTCTATAAGTATCGACGCGAGCTGTCTCGAGAAGAAGGTTTAAGTATTAACACGTTAAGCGCTACACTAAAATTGTTGCTCAGTCGTCGTCACTTTCTAAAGACCGACAGTTTAAAACAAATGACACCTCGTAATTCATTAATGAGTTTTTGTTTTATATTAGCTATAAATTTATTTGATATTAGCTATTTTATAAACAAATGTCTTTGAATCAATATCATGATACGTATCCTATCGGAAAATCGACCAAAATCAACGTAGCTCTTAACGCGTTGAATTAACTAAGCATTTCGAGTCCTAAGGATTTACATATCGTGCAAAGTATCATAAATTAAAAAAGAAATTCAGTATCCCTAGTATCCTCGCAAAAAAGTCGAGGAAAAACATAGATCCTTATCGTCAACCGATTCGCACTCATCATTTTACTTCTCCTGTTAAAAAAAAAAAAAAAAGAACAAGACACAGTCGCACCCAACATCCAGCGATACCGAACTAGTAGGCTTGTTTTCAAAGTCACGATGTTGTTTTCTCTCCTGATTTGTAGATTCCGCATGCGTTATCGTGGTCGATGGAAATAAAATACGGCGTGGTGGTGGCTCATTCACCTCTCCGGGCTCCTGCGATGCCAACAGCCATATTCCCCATCCTTGCATATCGCAAAGTCCGCGACCACAAAGCTCGACAGCCGCATAACTAATCCTACCCACGTACTACTTGGCTCTTGGTTCTCTATCCATACGCTGCATTATTCCGCTCTTTTTTCTTCTCTCTTCGTCTTTCTCTTCTATTCTTTCCTATCTTTTCTTTTTCTTTCTCTTTCTCTCTTTCTTTTCTCTCTCTCTCTCTCTCTCTCTCTTTTTTTTTTACTCATCCCGAGCCCGAACGAAAACGCAGACAACGGCGAAGAAAGCCGCGTGCCGATAGAATAACCGAGGCCGTCAAGCAACACCAGAAGGACGAGAAATCGAGCGGCAAGGACTGGGAGAACGATTCGTGGAAGACGATACCAAGGGACGAGAAGAGTTGGCACCTTTACAGAACCGCGATGGACATTTGGGCGGAGTCTAATGCGAATCAGAGCAACGAGAACGGCGAGACAAGGTACTCGAATCGACATTACGACAGTCAGGATCGGAAAAATGGAAGGGACTTCTCGGACCGTGGTACCATGGAGAACGGCCCGACGAGAAAGTCCGGGAAAAAGACACAGGAGAGATCGCAGAAGAACGAGTACGATAATCGTGGCCGCGCCAATTCCGGCCACAAAAGCAAGGTCTTGAGCAATGAAGAGCAATCTCGGAAGTCTACCAGAAGGAACAACGAGCAGGCCGAACAGAGTCGCCGGGAGCCGAAAAGGACGAAGGAACAGGAGGAGACCGAGGAAGACGAGATCGAGCTGGAGGAGGAAGAAGAAGACGCGTACAGTGCCAGGATCGATTATCAGAAGTACGAGGGGAAAAAGTATTACGGGGAGAGAACGGACGGCCAGGAGCGTAATTCTGGACGTCGTTATCGTCCCGTCGCTCAAGAGGAGTCGAAATACGAGAACGAGAAGACGTCGTCCGCCACGTCTTCGGGCACCGATGACGAAAGCACCATCACGATCCCGGAAACTGGCAGGAAGGTGGAGCACATCGCGCAGAAACTGGAGCAAACTGCCCAAAAGTACGCTCGTGAGCACAGTCCACCGAAATTCATAGAACGGAGAAACGAGTACAGAAGTCTGGAGCGCAGAGAAGAGAAGCAGCCTCCTCCTCCGTACGAAAGGTACAACGACGTCGATAGGAACCGTGCTCCGCAGAGATTCGAGCGTGAAAGGGAACGGTATTTAGAAAAGTCCCCAACGACCACCCAGAAAACATCCACTTATGAAAGGGAAAGGACATTCGAGAAGAATCCTGACAGAAATAGAAATATTGAACGCGCGTCGAGCCGCCGCTTCGAGAGACCGAGGCCGCCTTCCGAAGAAGCACCCGAGAGACCAACAGAATCCCGTAACTTCTACAAAGAGCGCAGGTACTCCGACAAGGAGGAAGCCATCTACGGCGAGACCAAATATGTCAGAGAAAATGTATCCGTGGACAAAGAGCGCGGTTACGAGTCGAATTTTGAGACGAAGTTGGAAAGAACGAAGGTGATCGAGAGGCACGGTTATCAGAATCTTGGACAGAGCAATCTTCAGAAGTTCCAGAGAAATGGACCGCAGAGTTTGGAGAAAAATGACACCAACAATAACACGCTGAAGGATGACAATCGGAAACCGCTGCTTCCGAGACAGACGACCGCGGTCGGGCACTTGATACAAACAGGCAGAGCTTTCGACGTCGACTCAAAGAGTCCGAAGCTCGTGAAGAGAACAAAGTCTTTCTGGAGATTCAGGAGGGATTCTGATGTGCTAGAAGGCATGGCGCTCTGGCAGCACAGGTCTCTGGTTGACATTCCGAAAATGATTAAGAAGGAAGTCAAAGAGCATACGAACTTTGAAGAGACCAAGAAGCAGAGTCCAGAAGGCAGCCCCAATTCTCGACAAAGTCTTGAGAAAAGGAACAGCGACGTGACGATTACCAACGACTCGCATCACGAGGAGCCGAAACCTGCTGAAAGGATTCACGTGCCCGAGAAATCCGATTATTTCGAGGATTTCCCGACTCCGGCTGAGAGACCAAAAACTGTTGAGAGATCTGAATATCGGATGCATCAGGAGGAGAGGTCTTATTTCATGGGCAACGTCTCCCGAAAAGCCATAATCGAGAAGGAGCGAAAGCGTAGTCTGGAGGCTAAGCGTAACATGATCGTGGCAGAATTGAAAGAAAATAACGAAGCGAAGAGGAACGAAAGGAGGAAAAAATACACCGACGACGAGGATGGTTTGACCCAAAACTTTAGCGAAACCGAGGCGTCCGACGAAGAATCCACGTACAGTTGCATCGTGGTCAAGGACCAAACGGTTGCAGAGAAAACTCTTCTTCCGCGAACTAAACTCCGTAGGGATTCCGATCGGGAAAGGGATAAAAATACTTGCGGGCCTTGGTACGACCTTTGGGGAGTGGACGCCTCCGTGAACAAGAAGAAGAAGAAGAAACAGCAATAAATCTATTAAATTCTCTTCTTCGTTCAGTTTGTTCGAATCAGTATCATTGTTCGAGTCTCTCGGGCTCCATAAAAAGAGTTTACCATGTTTCCAAGTTTATTGATGTTATTTCGTCGAACCAAATTATGGAGACGCGACACTTCTTCGCTATTCGAAGATCCGAAAGAGGCGGAACCGATTCTGAATTGAACGAAAGTGAAGATGAGTTAGTTAAGATACGATCCGTTTTATAATTTCGTCCTTAATATTTTGTTCGTTCTTAAGTTTATTATTACATTCCAATTTTATCGTCTCCATCCACCCGTGTATCCAATCAATTCGCACCACGAATGACCGTCCATGAGTTCTCCACGTAGCGCTATTCCCATTGCTTCTTGAAATGTTTCGTTGGCAAGTATAGTTAATGTTTAATAATGTTTGCGCTTTCGTCGACGCTTGTGTATTGAGAAATCGATGTGTTGACGTTAAGCGAGCGCACAGGAAAGATCAGAGTGCGACCAGTGCTTTGGTGCATGTTTGACGAACAACCTGTTACCACGATGGATAAAACAATGTTATGGATGATGTCTCAATCGTAACTCTTGTTGGATCTGTCGTTACAGGGTACTGCAATAAGTCGATGACACTGATTAACCCGGTAAATTTTTATTAAACTCAATGGTCTCGAAGCGATTCGATATGTTCTAACGAACTGTCGCATAACGTTCGAAAAAATACGAGTAGTAAATCTGGAATTGAAATGTTCGAAAGAAATTGTGTTTTTATCCACGCCTCGGTGATTCGTGAATGAAACATGAGGAGAAAAGCGTCAGAAGTCATTCCGTATGCTCGAGTGATCTAAATTAATGTTGTTTACCACAAATCATTTCTGTCAATGACCAAGAACGCATAAATAGTTGTAATTCACCATATCGGTCGCAAGAACGATTGTGTAAACTAGTTTCTACATTAATAACACGATTTCAGTTAGAAACTTTATATCCGAGCGTTCACTTATTACCCGTGTAAATTAGTTTCCGGTTTTAGTTGAAACGATTCGATATGCAGCGTAGTTTTGCCATTCATTTGAATATTGCGCGTAGGTGTTGCGTAGAATTTCATTTCGTTCCCACGGCATTTCAGTTTGATACATTATGAAAGACGTTGGCCACGATTAATGTTCCATGTTTTTCTTTTTTTTTT
>SMSQ01025939.1:26996-47016 GCA_019453375.1 Ctenoplectra terminalis
GGCACTTTACGTGTTAAACATTTGTTTTACATTAATTTATTACTACAATGAAAATGTTTTCCACGAATGGGTAAGTACTTGCGAGCGGTATTGTATTTTTCATCGCTGCGTAAAGTCTTTCATATTTCATGATTTCAACTCGCTAAAATTGCCTCTATCTTTTTATTTCTCTCATACCGCAATGACATTTTCATCCAATATACCAGACACATTATTGGACGAAACGTATAATACCATCCTGCTTTCCAATCACGAAAGAAGCAAGCCATCGCTTATCCCCTGGACGTTGTAATCTCATAGGTGAGATCAAGAGGTAAGTGTTTTATCAGTGTAATATTATCAGGTTAAGGTTATGAAACGTGTTTCAATTTCATAAAAATCAAATGAAAAATAAACAAATAAAACAAGCTCGAGAGTAACTATAACTTCTGTGATAAAGTTAAGGTTATGAAACGTGCTTCAATTTAACAAAAATCAAATAAAAAAATAAACAAATAAAACAAGCTCGAAAGTAACTATAACTTCTGTAATCAAGTTAAGGTTATGAAACGTGTTTCAATTTCACAAAAACCGAATAAAAAATAAACAAATAAAACAAGCTCGAAAGTAACTATAACTTCTGTAATCAAGTTAAGGTTATGAAACGTGCTTAAATTTAACAAAAATCAAATAAAAAAATAAACAAATAAAACAAGCTGGAAAATAACTGTAACTTCCCATGTAACATCCCGAGCTCTCGTCTGCTAAATTGATCCTAAATATTAATACGTCTCCGAATAAAGATTATCGATTTTCCGTCGCCCATCGGTAAACAATTCCTCGCGGAGTAAAAGGGTCAAACGTGTCCGTATTGTTCCGCGAGCCATTCGAAAACCTTTCGTACGCCCTCGTGAACCAGTCGCGGCTCTGTCTCTCTACAAAAGTAGCCTAATTTACTTTTTTTTTTTTCGATCTCTCGGGAATAGTAACGATTAAGCCGATAACTCGATGGACGCTGATGTCGGAAGAAGGGAGACAACGGGGCAGATGATTAAACACGGGGGATACGTTTGTTTCGCTTTCGCCCGGAGGAATCAGCAAATACGCGAAATTGAACTCCGCCAAGCGGTCGGTTAATTGATTCCGCCATCGCGAAATATTTCGTTGCGATCCGAGACAACGGACCGAGCACCGTAAATAGAATTTTTTAGTTTCCTCGAACAGGTGTCGATATTCGGGATTTTAATTTCGCGTTCGTCGAAAATTTGGAACCCAATTTTTGCCAATTTGTTCGAACGTGATTTATCCGAATGTAACAATGAACGGAATTAAATTACACGGTTTATTTCACTTTAGAACGAGAATCTCTATTAAACAAGCCGCCGAGTATTGCACGCTGTAAGCGACATTTGATCCTGTTTACCGAAACGATGGAACACTAACTAAAAACGAAGAGGAAAAGGAAGAACGGGACAACAAAATCACGGCTGTTGTCGGGCCAATGGAAATCGGTGATTGGCCCTGTCCTATTAATCGACGCAGCTACGTAGTCGACATATCCACAGCCTCTCTGCAGTGTTCATTACGCGAGGTACACGCAAATTCCCTTACCACCGTTGCATGGACGCTGTTTGCTTTGCTTTGAACCGTCGAATTCTGTATCCAGGTTTTTGGCTTATGGAATGCTCCAAAGCAGAACGTATTTGCGAAGCGGTTAATTATCATTCGCGTTCTCGCTCCCTTTTATTCACGACCACCGGCTGATATGTTCCGGACCGACATGTCGGGCCTGTGCAATCGATGAAGCATCCCTATCATTATTACCCGCCGCTTAATTAGTTTGCCAATTTTTTTAAGCGAGACTCCTTCCGGGGGAAGCAACGGGAGGAAATAGAACCGCGAATCCGCTGGTCGATCGATGAAAATTCTGTTATGCCTATCAGGGATTTGATTTTCGTCGGGTTCGAGGGTGAGTTTGAAGGCAATTGCCGGGATATTGAGATTCGATTAGCGTCGATTCGATTGTTTTTCTCGATTTCGTCGGGGCGCTGAGTTTACAAGAAAACTAAATTTTCGAGCGACCATTTTTCAAATATTTTACGGCTGCGGAAATTCTGTCAGCTATTTTTCGAGACGCTTCATACTGTTATTTGTAACAGTTTTTCATCTACCTGGGAGATGAAATTCTTTAGATTTTTCTCAACCCACGTGTACACACTTTTTAAGTCTCGAATATATTCTTCGTCGCTGTAGTACTCGCTTTTTGTTTCTCTTTCTTATTTTTTAGGTACGCGCGAATACTAGAATGGCTCACGTTTGAAGAGTGTTTCGATAGTGGCGGAAACTTTTGATAGATAGGATGTTCGATGGCAATGTACATGGCACAGCCAGTTATGAATATGCTACCCCGAAAGGATGGATATGACAGGTCCAAAATCAATTCCATTGCACTTTTTTCTGTTTTTTTTTTTTTTTTTTTTAACTAAAATTCTCGAATACGGTCCGTCATTTAAAAAGTAATTGAGACAGAATGGATTAAAAAGAAATCCTACCTCTTCCATCATCCATACCTATGTATGTAATTCAAATATTTTCGCGGCACTCCTATCGCAAACCAAACAAAACGATAGGAAAAGAGAAGCAAGAAAAAACATTCGGTGTAAACAAACTTTTCACGCAACGATCCACGATTAATATTAAAAATGACTCACCTGCTAAAAAGGGCGTCTAAAATCGATCCCAGAATTCACTGTAAAAGCCAATACGAAGTGGCTCTGGTGACCGCGCGTATAAAAAAAAATAAAAGAGAAAAAAAAAATGTAAAATTGCATCATGGACCTCGATGTTCTCGGTAACATATTCAATATTGCGATTTATCGCGGTACTCTTAAAACGCGGACATGAGAACAGATGAGAGGCGGTAGAAACGAAGGGGAAGAAAAATCTCGTTGGACGTCGCATATGTCGCTCTCCGAAGGCTCGTAAAAAAGCTACCCTAGAGGCATTTTATTGGTCTAGGAAGGTACACAGGCGTCAGAAACTGGGGGTTTCGCTTTTTTTTTCCCCGCAAGTGGGGCTTGTAAAACGTACACGTGGCGTCGCGAGATAGCGCACGTTTGCGCAAACACCGGGACGGAAGTTGGCCGGAATCCGTAAACAAAAAGGGTTAACAGAGTTTCCGCTTGTAATATAGAAACCGTAAAAGTGGTATGTGTTGTAAGGTACAGCGGTGGAACAAGAAGTAGAAGGAGGTACATGTTTTTTACATTCAATCGCGAAAGGGATTACCGGAAAACTTTATCCTTTTTACGACGGACCACCGCACCGGTAAAATGAAAATTCTGTGACACGTGTTCGAATATCGGTTCTAAATATATTGCACCGTAAAACTTGTTTCACGTTCCCATCAAAATATGAGAGTAATGAAATTTCTTAGGATTTAATCGTTCTTTTTTTTTAATACCGCTTTAATGCACGGTGTTTACGCCGAGCGATAAACTTAAATCCCGTTCTGTAATTTCTGCAATCTCCGGTGTAAGCACTCTTTTTAGTGCACTCGGTCCCCTTTTTAATATTTCGTGTTCTCTTTGATAGTAAATGTTTTAACTGTGCACAGTGTTAACAGGAAGTTTGAAGATAGTAGTAGTTTTCAAGTTCTTTTACGTTTTTTTTTCTTTTTTTTTTTGTTACGATACGAATTGAGCGATGACAGAATTAACAACTTATTGAAATAATTTGTAATACGGATTGTGTCTTTTAGTTTTCGCTCATATCACAAATTCTTATAGTTCTTCAGGCATGTTTTTTTAGACCCTAGAACTCGCAGAACAAATTTTATAAATTTACTACGGTGTCTTTTGAGATGTTTCTTGCGATTTTCTGTTAAAGAGATAAATAAATGTTCGTCTTCCTTATATTATGTGTTTGTTTTATATATTTTTCATTTTGAGTTGTTCGGTAGAAATGAGTACGCTTTAGTTGCCGGTAATTCGAATGTTTTTTAAAGATCGACAAAATGCAAGGAACGCATGATACAAGTGAAACAAACGTTTACCCATATACTATTATTTTCTCTCGATTTCCTGGAATAAAATCATTCTACACGATTGCACCTAACGCAAACAAAACGTGTAACACAAGTTGAAAAATATACACGAATCGCTGTTCTACTGTTAAATCAAACGAGATGAACTTCCATTAAATGAAACAGAACGTAAAGCTCCAACTTCCGTGTATTTCAGCATTAAATTTGCTTCACGGAAGTTGCTCTACATTTAATAAAAGGAGTGTTAACTTCCAGCACGGCCTGTAAAATTTAATTTATGTTTTTAACGGTGTGATTTACTCCGACGATGAATTCTCTCTGTATAATTATACGTTGCTGCAGAAATGATCGACGAAATAAATTTTGCAAAAGGAAAAGGATCGTAAAATAAATTTTATTGCCGGGCACAGAGATAAACAATTATTTTTTTCTGTCCGAGGTCTCTGATTTCCATACCTAATGCTTCACTGCTCGTTTAAAAAGTATCGCACCATCGACAAATTTATAATACGCGAACAGGTAACGACTTCCGGCAAAAGTTAGCCTATCCAACCACCTGATACTAAAAGGGTTGTGTCCGCTATGTTTCACATAAAATATTTGCGCGAAACAAAGTATAGCGTTACGCGCGTATGAATTATTTTACATTGGACAAATTTAAGTAACCAGGCCATTAGTACCAATTATTGCGCTGCGTATCAAATAATTTTATAAATTATTCTTTAACATAAAACGAAAAGCTACCAGTGAATTCGATATGCAAAGTAATTCGCCCGATTATAAAATACATCAGTCGTTACGAAACAAAATTCTGCACATTTTTCCATCCCGGTGAACCTGATAAACCTTCAAAAATTCCAACGGCGCGCATTAATCGTCGAAAAATAGTGGTAGGTACAAAAACATATCGTCAGCTGTCGTTCGAACCACCCTTCCAAACAGGGAAACATCATTTGGCCGGATAAATGTTGACCGATCCAAAAAGCAGCGGCCATTGAAAACAATCAAAAGCGATCCATGGCTACCGGTGGCGAATTATCCCTGTTGGTCGCGCGAAGAAATTTATGCGCGCGGCATCCATCGCGCGAAACGTCACGTAATGGACGTTTTCGAAAACTGAATAGGCGGCCGATTTAAATATGCAGATACACGCGATCATGGCCAACGCGAAAAACAGCCACTTCTCCGCGGCCAGAAAACAGACAGACCTGGCCAGGTTTCGTCACAGCAACTTCATTATTCTCCCTGTCAACCGACGTTGATAAATCCCCGAAACGTGACGGCAGATATTGTACGCTTCGCGGTGCCGGGAACCGCAAACCGTGCTCCTATCATTGAAAATAAAAATTTCATGCTGCCTCGTTAAAGCTTATCGTGGACGGCCAATAATTCCTGAACGCGAACGAAACGCTGCAGCGATAATACGCAGCTATTTTTATGATAATCCCGTGCACGGTGCCGACCCTCTCCCGATAATTACCTCGTAATGGTTCTCTCGGAAGTTTTTGCAAAGCCAAGTTCTTTGGCGAGCTGCCCCCGGAGTTAGGAAACTGAGCTGAACGATGGTTTCGTGAATTCTGTGCCCTCGGAGTATTCTCGGGCTTTTTTCGCATCCGCGAAGAACGTGTCATGATCTATTGCTAAATTCACGAGCTGATGGATTATTCTCGGAGGAGATACGTAAGATGACGGTCCATCTTCGAGATATCAACGTCTAATCCCGTTAATGTTTCGTGGTTTTTAATATCTTTAATGTTTTCGTGGATAACACTCTGGTGGATGTATTAAATTTGAAGGATGAAATATAGGGTGCGAGATGTTGGGGTAAATGCACACGAGATGATTCCTGGGGTGAGTATACACTAGCGTTAGTTGTTATTCGAACGACTTTGAAAGTTATAAAAGTGGTTCGATAATTTAGATTTAAAATTTGTACAGTTTTAATTGATTCGTGGCGAAAGACGATCTGTAATAAAGAGTAAACTGTGCTAACTATAATATGGGATATTAATAATAAATAGGATACATATAATATTCTATCTTTAATAAAACTTATAAGGAACCATCCCGAAATGCCGATTACCAATTTTAGTAACATCGGAAAATATTGGACAGGTATCTTTTCTTTTTTAATCGGCTAAAATTCATGTTCAAGTGTCGAAAACAACTCCAAAAATAAATAAAACCTATTTCTCTTTTAACGATGACACTACCGAAATAGTCCAAGTGACCAACTTTTAATTTCCTGTAGGAATTCTATAAATTTACAACGGTGAATTTTTTAGAATATTCCGTGATTTTCTATAAAAATATGGATTGTAGAAAAATATGATTCGTTTCTCTATATTTTACAAATAAATCTACTCTAACCTCCTGACGACACGATCCAATATTTAACAATATTTAACAATAGAAATAAAAATATTTAAAGGCTTCATTATTCGATTTATCTGAGAACAGAGTTATGAGTTGAGATATTCTTGTTAATTTTAGAACTGAAATTGTAAAATTCACTTCTACGTGTAACTTCTTTCTTACTATCCGTATGTCTGCTTTATTTACGTCTATGTTAACCTACCGATAAAACAATCACGCATATTTTGAAAAACAACGCCAACTCAATCATGAACGAACCTCTTATCCCGTTAATTTTGTAATCAAGTGGACAAACCGAAATTGTCACCGAGAAGTTCGCAAAGGGGTTAAAGTGGCAGCATTGTTACGTATATAATTCACGTGTACGCGTGGCTGGACAACCGAGTGTCCCGCGAGTAAACGCGCGAGCTCGCCTCGATTATTAACGTCGGTAATTCCGTTTTATCGACGATTGCCACTCTCGAGGCGAAACCTGGCATTCTCCTACCACCATCAGAGGCCCCATGAGTAATCTGCGAACGCTGGCTAATGCGGTGAAATATTAAGCGGGCCAACTGGTCCTTTTTGCTACGAATGCTGTGTAGCCAGTTAAGATCGCAAAAGCGAAGCACAGCCGGCTGAGTCTCGTTTTGTTTATGTTTTTCTCCGCGTGATCGTTGGATTCTACAGTAAATATTCCAGAATGTGTAGAAGCTTGAAAATTTTAACCCTTTCGGTGCAAAAGTCCGATATATTCGGCATTCATCTGATGACCTAGTGTTAGTAATACAGGGTGTTCGGTACCTGGTGGTACAAGCGAAAAGGGGGTGATTCTAGGTGAAAAAATAAGTGGAAAATATGGAATACAAATTTCTCGTTTGAGGCTTTGTTTTCGAGAAAATCGATTTTGAATTTTCGCCTAATACACGTGCACTTGATCGTGTCTCGTTATAACTGATTTCACTGTAGATCATTGTCTCGATGGGACACGTAAATTACGAAGTAATCGCGAAGTTTATTATTACAGAAATTGCTGAAAATGTTACCCATTTTGCTAGGCGAAAATTCAAAATCGATTTTCTCCAAAACAAAGCCTCAAACAAAAAATTTTTATTCCATATTTTCGACTTATTTTTTCACGTAGAATCACCTCCTTTTCGCTTGCACCACCAGTTACCGAACACCCTGTATAATTAATAGAATTTTATATAAATGTCTTTAAATGTTAAAACTATAAACGACACTTGCTGGAAGAACAACTTGTTTTGAATTTTATATAAATATCTTTTAATGTTAAAACTATTAAAACTATGAACGACACTTGTTTTATTAAGCACAGTTCCTATTTAACGCTTAGGATAATCTTCGTACAAAAGAGGACGGACCACGCGCTATGTGTGCATTTTCGGACCTTCGTACAGCGAGAGTGTTATAGCGGACAGAGCGTTCGTACCGAAAGGGTTAACGTTCTTAAGCTTGCTTATGACGGCTGATCGTTAGCTATTGTTCTTAAGTTAACACATTGCGAACGGCACTGTGCTCGCTCGACGCGTTTCCACGGGTTGCACATTTTTGAACGCTTCAAAAGAACTTTGTACAATGCACATATGCACTTTTTTATCTTTCATTTATAAAGCATTCTTAAATGTTACTACATATTTCTTATACATGTAATTTATAATATTATAGTATTGGGTTGTCCGGAAAGTTCGTGTCGATTTTTAAAGGAAATTTGAACACAACACATTTAAATTTCCTTATACATTTATTAAATTATATATGTTCCATTTTGTTCTATAACCTTTCTCCATCTCTCGCGTAATTTGAATATCCCATCCTTCCAAAATTTCTTAGATTTTTAGGCGAAAAACTTTTCCATATTTAAGACTAGAACTACCGTACCAGTAATTGCCGTAATTTGTTCGTATAGGAGTCGTCGATACACGCGTACAGGAAAACATTAAAACGAGATATCTCCTAACCCGGCCACAAAGTTCGGTTTACTACATACGAGATATCTCACGACCCGTGCGCAGTGTGCTAAGATGAAGTATTTGCAATTTTGATTTAAACATAGAGAGGAAACGGAAAGAAATAAAAAGAGCGACGTGTGAATATTCAGGTTGGAACATTGAAACGTAAAAAAAAACACGGGATATTTGAACACTCTAAAATCCTATAATTGTATAGCAACTGTTTTTCATAACACGACGATATAAATTCGGAGACCGAGGAAGGGGTATAATGAAATTCCAAGCAGGCCACAGGGTCGAGAAATTTTCGCAACTGCGTTTTCCTCGAATTTAATTAAAATTTTTGTCTGCTCGGTTTCCTCCTGCATTTTTCATTCTGCGTCTAGATTTCTCCATCTTTTCAAGGGAAATTATTCAGCTAACGAGAGGATTTAACATTGAAGATGTTTTAGATGTCAAGAAATTAGGAGTACAATTTAAGAAACCTGACTTATCGGTGCACTTTTCGAGCGAGGGTAGGAAAGGCTTGAAAAAATTGATCTTTCGCAAGAAAATATTAACCACTTGCGCTGGCAGTTAATTCACAGTTGCGCGTACCAAAACAATACTCTAAGTTTATTTATTTATAATCTTGGGCAGTATAGCATATTTAACTATACTTCGTCAAACGATCACAGTCGACGTGACATGCGAGTTATTTTTATTTTCGCGACAACCACCTACAACGACGCGTACAACACGTCGTTTGTGACTTTGAAACATAAACATCTCGACGTGCGTGGCACGTCTTTACAGCGCAAATGGTTAAGAAGAACGAGATAAAGGAGTCAAAACTTTTGCTCGGTTAAAATAATACGAAAGTTCTTCAATGGTATACTGATCAGAGGGAGCAGAGAAGAGAATTGGAACCATTCCAGCCGTTAGTTTTCGCGAGAATCCTGTTTCTCTCGGCTTATGACGGGATGCTCGCTGCAACTTAAGAAGCTCAGACGTGTAATGTATTCCTCTACCCATGATGTACCACCTACGAGAAGGCACTAAAACGAAACGCTCTCTCTTCGCGCGAAATAATTAAGCAAACGCCAAGGAAGCAAACTGCCAGTTGGAGAGAGACGAACACGCTCTTTCCACCGTTTCCATCCGAGAATGTTACTGTACCATGAAGAGCAAAATAATTACCAGAGCTAATGGCGAATAACTTGTAATTTAATTCCATTCTATGTAAATGCATTCCAACCTATCATTGTAAATAAACTTTCGAATCTAGTTACGATTGTTATAACGAATACTGTATTTACTCTTAACCCTTTAGTCGACTTCTTTTTTCTAAAAATTATCACGACAAACGGTAACACATAAGTAAAACGTAACACAAAAGAAGAAAATCTATTTTATTCGATAACCAAGACCCTGACAATTTCCAAATAAAAATATGTGGGGAGCTGGACGAATGAGAGAGAGAGAATGCGTGGAGAGATGAGTGAGCGAGCGGAGGAATGGTAAAACAACGGAAGATCGACGTGGCGTGATCCGAGGAGAAGCGTGGCTGAGCGGCAGTCTGCGTTCAGCCTCGAAAGAAATCATACACTCAAATATATTTTTAATTACCATTAATTATTGTCGTGCCCTCGTAATTGATCCTGCCATCAGGGTTCCCCTTCCGAGATATCCTGTAGGAAGACTCGGGCAATAGGCGGATCCCACAAATATATAATTCAAAAACTATATAATTCAAAGTCAGTAATCAAGAGACAACGGATAAAATTCGACAAAAATTTACAGTCACGCTCAAATTATCGCCCGAACGGAAGAATTCGGATAATCAGAAAATCCTAGGATCGGATTTCAATAATTATGATCCCATTGCACAGTCAGGTACCCTTTCGCGCTCTTCGTATTGTAGGGATTTTAGATTGCAGACGGGTGTCTCTATAAATACTCAACAATGGACACTGTCTTAAGAACAATAACGACTTATTAACTAATTACTATGCTCGTTCTTACAATGTTCGCTCTCTAATTCTTCTCTCGACTCTTCTTTACTCAACTCTCACTGCTCTCTGACTATTCTCCAACTCTTCTCCGACTAACCTCTCTACGCATTTTCTCCATTCATTTATTCCCTCATTCTCCCTTCTTCTATTCTCAATCTCTTTCACTCCGCTCAGGCATTCCCAGAAACTCTTCGGTCACACGATATTCCCTGTCACTCGGTCCAAATACTCTTTTCTCGCACGTCTATCGCTCGGCCCAAGCACTCGTCTCTCTTACATCTATCGCTCGGCCCAAACACTCGTCTCTCGCACCTCTATCGCTCGGCCCAAACACTCGTCTCTCGCACTTCGACCACACTGTCCCAAACACTCTTTATTCACACCTCTATCGCTCCAGACTAAACATTCTCACCTCAGTCTTACCATTCCCACAGTGTTCCACGTGTGAAACAGAGATGCGTTACAGATCCCTCTTAATTATTTTAATTAAGTCAATCTATGTCGAAATACTTTTCGCGAATACTTCCTATCCCAGAATCGCTCCCGACGATACCTGACCCTTCCATTAAGGGTATTGAATTTCTACCGTGCGTTTTGGCTCATCCCCGTCGTCCGAATTCCAGTACCGATCGGACCATCCGGACCACCCGATTTCAGCTAACCAGATCCGCCGAGACACGACTGTGCTAGCACGCCAAAGCTGGACGCCACCGCTAGGGCTATTTTCAATTCGGTGTCGAATAGGAAATTCGATCGGCGAGGGGGGGTGAACTCGACGGAACTGTGAGCATGTTTAATCAATTGTTACTGGCAGGACAATTGGTCCCTTTTCCTTGATCTGTAGATTCTCTCGATTGCTCTGTGTTCTGGGTCTTTCGATCTCTACCTTGCACCTTTGTCTCGTTGCCTTTATCCACACTGTGCTTCGGTTCTTCTATTTGATTGGTAGTGCGCGAGAGGAACGCTCATTTCGAGCACCGCTCGAGTAGAGGAGATGGTTTAAACAGGGCTACCACTTTTGTTTGAGGATTTATTGTCGAACCTGTTGAAGGTCTTGGTAATTACGCAGAAAAAGAGGCATGTCTCAATGGAGGCTATTTTAACGGCTAACAAGGAAACATATCGAACTGTCCGTCTCCGATTTTGACGAAAATTGGAGGATACATTGGCACGTATTTTTTTATAGCTGCCCAATCGTAAGTTTAGGAGGTGAAATCACCTCTTGAAGTTTCAGCAGTAAAATGCTATCTCGAAAACTATCATTGTATGAAAATAATAATTCGGATTCGCACGGTTTGCGTATTATAAGAAAATTTATAAAACTGTAGGGGGGAAAATCTATGATATTGTATATTGATAGATTTAGAAAGAAATTTCGGATCCTTTTTGTCATTATGTAAATTTTTGTATCTCTTAAAATAATGTAGCGATCAATTTTTTTGTCACAAACAAATTACTTTTTTAGAAAATTTGTGACCACTGTTTATTTTACTTTAAGAAACCATTGAACTTTTACCTAAGAAGTTTTCTTATATCTATGATAGTTTTCGAGATAGTATTTTTCTGCTGAAACTTCAAGGGCTGATTTCACCCTCTAAACTTGCGATTGGGCAGCTATAAAAATATACGTGCCCCTTATTCTCATCTGCTTAATATATCCACCAAGTTTCATCAAAATCGAAGGTGGACAGTTCCATATGTTTCCTTGTAAGTTTATGTTGCGCGAGCCAGATATAGAATTTGGATCTTGTTTAAAAAAGCACGTTATGATTAACGATTCACGGATAAGAAAGAAATAGAGAAAGGAGGAATGATGTGGGAATGGAATCGTGAGCTCGGAATGAATGTTCAGTCCAGAGCGATAGATGTGTGAATGAAGAGTGTTTGGGATCGAGCAATAGAAGTGGGAAAGAAGAGCGTTTGGACCGAGTGAACGAGGTCATCGTGTGATCGAAAATGTTCGGAGAATTAATGGATAGAGTGAGAGAGATTAAGAAATGACAAGAGAGAGAATGTTGGAATATATGGCGAGGGAAAATGTGCGTGCGGGAGAGTTGAGAATGGACGGTTGAGGATAAAGAGTCGAAAATAGAGAGTCAGAGAGTCAGCTTGCAAGAGAATATAAAGAAAGTGCGTGAGATAGAGTTAGAGAGTATAATAGTAGTACTAAAGACTTTGTTGTATTTTATAATCGAGTACCTTCACCTCGATTATTTTATAATCGAGTACCTTCACCTCGATTATTTCATAATCGAGTACCAGCAGCCCAACATTCCTACAATAATAGGATTAACCCTGTATTAAAACAAAGTGTTGCTATCGAAAATAGAAATTACAAATATTTACGATTATTTTATTTGGTTGATTCACTCTGTTTCAAACGAATCGACGAAAATACAAAGTTTAACTTAAAACTTAATCTCGGAAGAAAATTACACACGTCGCCACAGTGACGACAGAAGAATGCAAAAGGTTAAAATAGAATCTTTGGTATCCATTGTGAAAAAAATTGGGTTCGAGCTTGAACAGCCAGATATCGAAGAATCAAAAATTTAAGATCGACATGAAATATTTACGCCCGAGTCAAAGTTACGAAGCTACCTATAATGTTAGTTGGAAATCAAAGTGTCTAACTGGGATTCCCATTACCCTAAACGTTTTGACTGCCGTGGCTTACCCCTATGCCTCAGAGAAGGGGATGAAAGCTTGTTCACGCGTGAAACATGCAGGATCGCAGAAGAGACAGGTGAGTGGCATGGCAGACTAAAGGCGCGATTTGAGGAAAGCGATTAGCCGACATCCTGCCAAATGCATGCATCCCGTCGCAGACGTCGCCTTTGTAGCAATCGACGCCGATAATGCGGGAAAATTAATTGAAAACCGATGTAGTTGTGGATAGCTCGATTAATTTTCGACACCTAAGTAGGAAACTGTGTTTCTCCACGATGTCTAATTGGTCCTCGATGCAACGATAGTTAACAAGCATACCTGATTGAAACGGACTAAAACTCTCACAAATGGATACGTTTGAAATTTTTTAGCGTACGGAGCTCGTATTACTTTTTTTATCGTTATTGTACTAAACTGAATATAATATAGAAAATTGTACGAATATTATAAAATTTCTTTATGTTTATTCGAATTTTTTGTTAGTTGTCTAGGTTTCTTTATTTTTTTTCTAATAAAATATGCATTTGCATAAGTATTTTCTGTTTGATTATTAATTTAATTTTTCATTTCGTAACGAAGGTTATTCCATTCAATGTGATCCTCTTAACCCTCTATGGCTTTGTGTGACTTAAAGTTTGAAACTGATGTATCTATATTTTAAAAAATTAATTTTGTTTAGTTATCACTGCACTATTAAATTTGATTGCTGTATTGCTGTTTACAGTAAATATTAGTTAAAACATTTTCAAATCAAAGTGAAAAACTGTAATCAATCGTAATTTTTTCTCGAATAAGCAGACAAAATTCGGGCTACAGAAGGTTAAGTCGTTCTGATATATCGAGAAGATTAATGTCAGTAGCAGAGACATGCTACTTCTGTGTCGCATAAATGTTACGAAGTTAAATTTTGCAAGAAAAAATTATTAAAACTTCTAATGGGTTTTGTACTTTTACCATCTTCGAGAATATAAGTCCGAAGCTCATTTTATGTAAATTGGTTAGACTCTTCTTGTAACCATTAACGATGGATCGTTTTGGAATTACAGAAGCTTGTAATTTTCATTCAAATATCCATTGAAATTATGCACAATAGCCATGGAATGGTTGTACAATAAATAATACAATTGTGATTGTGAAGTTTATATCAATTAATGTTTGATAACGAAATGGATCTGCAAAGTTACTGCGATTGTACGAATTTAGGTTGATATACTATTAAACGTTTCCTCTTTATTTATTTACGACCACGCTATTTAACAAGCTAACACATCAAACAGAAACTAATTATGTTCCAACTAACAAATGTAATCGAATTAACTCTGTTTAGATATAATTTCGAGATTGAATTGCAATCCATTGTCGCCAATTTGTGCCGCACTGCTACTCCAAACTTTCAAGCTACGAATAATTAAACCTACTAATTGACATATTCCACTACTTTTCAATTTATCTTCAATATCTATCGTTCTATTTAATATTAAATTATTTAATCATCCGCTACATTTTTATATTATATTAATATCTATTACGTTGCATGTAACATTATACTATTAAGAAAAGATAATTTAGATGACTGTACGATGTCAAAGTTAAAAAAAAAAAGTTTAAACTATTCATAAGGTTGGTGTATATAAAATGTTTTTCAAATAAAACTTTAACCACGCGTAGCTTCTACAAAAATATTATGTATTTAATTAAAATTGATTCTATGCACAGTCCTCAACGATTAACTAATTTCGTTATTCTAAATTTATAAAAATTATTGGTTCAAAAATTCTAATATTCTCGAAATACTGCTTTTACAATTCCTTCATTTTGAAACAATTATATGTAACCAAATCAGATACACCAACCTAATGCAAACCTGACAAGTGCAGAATTTTCGGTCACTCACCGAGCTAGTAGTATATCCCCGTCATAGGTCAGACACGAGTCAGCCGCAGGAACAGCTCAGTCCACCCATATCCCACGAAGAAATTCCTTTCCTTTTCTTCATTTACCTAAATCTAGAAACAAAAAACAGAAGTATTTAGAAAAAAGCAAAAGTATACAAATATAATTCACAACGTTACCTGTAAAATTAATAAATGTGGAATTAAAAATTCTTAAACGACACCAGTGGTAATCTCAATGGATTTTACTAAATAATTCCTAATTCAACCCTACAGAAACACGTTTCATTGTAACCCTCGCAAGTACTCGTCTTGCTCCTTCATTCCTTCCATTGCTCCTCCATACATTCTCCAAATTTATTTATCTCCGAGTTCAAAGCAAAGGCCTGCTAGAATGCCTTAATGACAAGCATGGTCCCGAACGAAACGCTCCCCTCTACCTTTCCTATTCTTGTCCCCCTCTCTTCCACCCTTTTCAGCAGCCCTTTTCAATTATAAATTGATTTATTGAGAAACGTCGTTACTATCCAACACCCTCACCTCAAATCTACCCCGAACCTAACGCGAAATCATTAAAACAGCTTTTAAAAATCAACCTGAAAGACTATCAATCATCAAAGTAGTGCATTGCGAAACGAAGACTTTTACTCGTACTTTGTACTTCAAACAGCCATGTTAACCCTCTATGGGACCGTGTGACTTAAAAGTTAGAAACTAATGTATCTATATTTGAAAAAATTAATTTTCTTTAGATATCATTGCACTATTAAATTTTATTACTGTATTACTGATGTATATTTTAAAAAATTAATTTTGTTTAGTTATCACTACACTATTAAATTTGATTACTGTATTTCTGATGTATATTTTAAAAAATTAATTTTCTTTAGTTATCACTGCACTATTAAATTTGATTACTGTATTACTGATATATATTTAAAAAAATTAATTTTCTTTAGTCATCACTGCACTATTAAATTTGATTACTGTATTACTGATGTATATTTTAAAATAATTATTTTCTTTAGTTATCACCCCACTATTAAATTCTAATAACCAACACTAATTATTAGTTAAAAAAATTTTCAAATCAAAGCGAAAAACTGTAATCAATCGTAATTTTTTCTTCAATAAGCAGACAAAATTCGAGCTATAGAGGGTTAATGAACACACGCCAAAAGTGGCACGATTTCCCTGTCCCGCGTTATAAACACGCTTTGGGTAATGTAAGTATTAAACGGTAGCGTAACTGACGGCATTTAGATGAGCGTTCGCGGGGGGGTAGTTAATGACCACGCGGCGAAAACGTATGCCACGGCCAACGGTTATATCTCGGATCACGACGAACCGATGCCAAACCGGGGAAATATTTTCGCCGGAATAAATGTAATGCAGACAATTAAGCCCGGCAACGGTGAAAACGATAGCGGATCTGTGACGGTGTGTTTATTCGACAGCGGCAAATAAACGCGAGCCTGTTATTATGCCGGCACGATATTTCGGCATCTGTTGGATCGTAAAACGTTCTGTCCGAAACGGGGAACCGATGATGATTTATCGTGAACGGTGTCAGCAGTCTTTGAAGTCACGCACCGAGGGTTGTTTAGCCGCCGCAGATTGATTAATTGTAAATTGGGGAGTGCATTGACGCGATCGCGTGGGGCAGTTTTTGCCATCGAAGTCACGATAATGGAAGGACCAATAGTATTTGCATCATTCGCATTTATTTTGAAAGGAACGAATGGGCGTGTACCACGTATGCAGCGGCACGCGCATATGTTCTGCTCGATTTCGGAACAAACAACTTTGTTTTTGACGGTGGCGGGTTATTGCATCGAGCAGTTTCGAAATCAATGCGTATTAAATTAATTATAAAGGAAAGTACAAATTGAAGCGAACCATGTTAAATAGTTACCGTAATTATGGATTGAATTAATTTTCAAAATTTAAATCCAAATTACGGGGATTCTACATATATCGCACAATAAATTGAACGATCGGTAGGACGAAGTACCGGATATAATGTAGCACCAGCGATATTCTCCACCGCAGTGTGGGTATGTACTTCTACACGAGTCGCTGAAAAATGATTCCGGACTATCTGAAATTTGTGATCCGTGCGCCCATAAAACACCGGATTTTTGTACTCGAATAATTATACGGTTTCATTTTACGATCTCAACTCCAACCATTATTTATTATCTGCTCCTGCACGGTAGAATTTATCGAAGAAAGTGAAATGAAATGAAAATTAGCATTTTGATAAAAGAAGAATGGATCTGCGTCTACATTACATATAACAAAACAGTATTATAAAACTTGTTTTGTATTTTATAAATTTTTATAAAAATTGTTTCATATTTCATAAATTTTTATAAAAATTGTTTCATATTTCATAAATTTTTATAAAAATTGTTTCATATTTCATAAATTTTTATAAAAATTGTTTCATATTTCATAAATTTTTATAAAAATTGTTTCATATTTCATAAATTTTTATAAAACTCGTTTCATATTTCATAAATTTTTATAAAAATTGTTTTATAATGTTTGTTGTAAGATCGTAGAGGCAGTTCCCTTAATCTCAGATATTATCTACATTTAATAAAATTGAAACCTGACGGAATCGTTTTAACCAGGAAAACAGAGAAGCGATTAAGGTAGAAGAAAAGACTTTCGAAATGATTTAGAAAATAAATTAAAAAGAAACAAACAGAGAAAAAAGGTAAAGAAAAACACTGAACTAAAGCTGGAAAGCATAAACGAAGAAACTGCGCGACGTTGCACTCAAACCTCAACTTCTATTTTTTATCGACACGAACGGTTCCTTAAAAATTTCAACCCTTCGCCCCATTGCGGGACGTGATTCTTCAGGACGTATGCTCGATGTTTGGGATGCACGGTGGTTGTACAAGTAGCCGAAGAAATACAGTACTACACAAAACTATTATTCGACTTGTGCTACAGATCCTGTAGTCAGAACTAATTTTTACATACTCTCTTCATCATCGCCTTACTCTTTCATAGTTTCATCTAATTCAGAAATTAAAATAAAATCGTGTAATAAGCTCACCCTTGATCCAAATATCATAAAACTCGTACGCGATTATTCAAAACGAAGCTTATTAAAAAATCACTTAACAGTCTCTCTAAAAAAAATAATTATGAATTGTTCCAATTTGCTCAAATTTGCTCAATATTTCTTGTAATTGATAAATTTTTACGAACGAACGAGAGGATTAAAATAATAACAGATATCTTTAAATTAATTTGCGAAATGAGAAAACAATTTTTTGGTAGATGATCCAAGAATTTTGCACAGTACTGTATATACATATACCCAGACCCCTATAAAGAGACAAGGATACTGTTGCGAAAAAGAAAGAAGGAAAAGGACACTCGACAGAGAATCGCGCAGCATCGAAATCGGGGATTATTCCGGAAACGTTCGGATCCTCCAGCAGCCGGTTGTTGGTTAAAATAGGGCATTACAATGCTATCTGTGTTATCGACCAACGTGCGTGGAGAGAACGTGGGCAGGAGTATGGTCTATCGACAGGAAAACAAGGAGGTAAAATTCATGGTAAGGCGTGGGTGTCGCTGAAGAACCTACTGGCTTCGAGGCACTCGAGTATAAATATTTATTAGGGTTTTCGGAAACTAGTCGGGATACGTAGCTTCCTTTGCATCGCCTTATATCCTTCCCTGTCCTCATTTCACCACCCTCTTGCCCTTAATCCTGTTAACAATGACACTCGAGGGAGTACTTCGTTTGATCACTACCGGTTCAACCTGTTAACCCTTTGACCACGCAGTGACCAACTTTGATGCCAAAATAAATACTCAATAATTGGAAATATCCTCGCTGAATTTAATTCTTTCTTATTAACTTTTTATCTCGTGTCCGAAGGAGATTCTAATTAAGAAATGAACGAATTAATAGATTATGTGGTTCATCGGGTGGACAGATAAAAATAATCAGTTTTAGAAACGGGAAAGTAAAAAGAGATTTTCTGGTAAAAATTGTTCGGAATGTTTTGCACAAAAAATATTGTGGTTGCATTATAAATTTTATTATACCGTATATCTAAATTAAAAAAATTTCTCTGTCGTTAGGATTAATTTCGGAGATATTTAGGGTGGCGATATTTATTGGTTCACTCTGGATAATCAGGTAGAAGTGAAAATTTGAAGAATTTTTTGAAAATAGGGAGGAATGAAGGAAGAAGGGGTAAGACGAGATTTAATTGGACGTTTGAGTGAAAATGGTACTAAATTTGAAATAAAAATTCCGTTGAAGGGTTTGCTTATAATTAAGCGAATAATAAGAACAAATTTATCTATCAACCTAACAAATCCTAAAAAGGATACATGAAGCTTAAATAGTACAACAAAAGAAAAGAATTGAATAGAAGTTGAAGACTCTTACAATATTCGAAAAACATACGTAGATGCTATATTTTATGATGAGGTAATTTATTAGAAATGGTTTGATTGATTTAACGAATCGATTTTATTTTGAGAAATAGAAACGTACCAACAGTTTCCTGACGGTGTCTTCAGGAATGCTTTACCGACAGACTAACTTATTGATCCACAAACTGCTACGAAACTGACTAACATTACCATAGGGGTCTAATTCCTTCCTTTCTCAATAAATTTTATAAATAAATTGAACCTAACTATGTGAGTAATTAACAAGTGCCTATAATACTATCTCAGATTATAAATGAAATTCTAAAAATAATACTTGATCAAAATGTAAACGTACAGTGGGTACGGTTTCAACTGTAGGTCACAAAATGTAATTCTACTTTTACCTTACAGGGATATACATGTATCCTACCTACAGATGAGAGGACACAAATTTCTGCCTTGCCTACATAAACAATCTAAATACCTACGAGTAAGTACAATAACAATTTCTTAGGGCCTTCTGCTTAACTCGTACTCTTTCCTGAAACATAAAGCAAAAACAATTTAGTATAGTAATATAATTACATCTTTTAACCAAATATTCTTTTTACGATCATGGGTTCATAGGTGTCCCTGTACCAAAAAGAAGAAGAATAAGCATACTGTGTTTATATGTGATTTTTTAATGAAAAAAAA
>SMSQ01025939.1:49264-119806 GCA_019453375.1 Ctenoplectra terminalis
AAGCTGAAAATAATAAAGTTTGATTATCCTAAGGCGATTCCATCGTCAAAGTAAAAACTTCTAAAAATGTGCAAAAAGAGTATATTCGTTAGAATTACTTTGACTCCGAAATCAACCACTAGCGAAATGTCTTCTCGTACATGAATCAGAACATTGTAATTCCAACGCGTATGAGTAATTGTAAATTGTAACTTTAATCGATTTTATTTCAAATAAAAAAGTATGGTTTATGCATTTTTCATTAAACATTAAAATGACAAGTCACTTTAATATTCTTAAGATTATTTTTCTAACAATACATGAGAAATATAACTATTAAAATAACGAAGTCGGATGGTGTCCGACTTCTTCATTCATATCATAAGTATTTACATCAACTTATCGTATCAATATTCATATCACTACATTGTCGACTGGGAATATTCATATAAATTGTATTATATAAATATTCATGTTCAACGTGTTCATAATATATTGGAAATATCAATGTTAATATATTTTCCAACACAGATACGCCTGTTAGAAATTTTTGATCGCAATATAAAAGTATATTGATTTGTAACATTAAAAATCGCGGAGTACGAGAAGACCCTAAACCTGATCTAAGAAACAACACAATTGAAATGGTCACGCTCACGGGTACAGCGCATACCCGTGGTTACTACGCTCGTCAAATGCTACGAATACAACCAGTCACCCGTACCGATTCGGACCTTTCGTCCTTCGGCACGATCGAGCGACCGGAGGATTCAAAAGCATGCGACTCACCGATCGCTGAAACCAGGTTCACGACGAGGATGTCGCCCACCGCGTGTCTTCGAAGACGTCGCGTTGGCCGTCGAAGTCATCGTCGTGCGAGTCATTCGGTTCCTCCAAGTCCAACAAACGAAGCCAAGTATTTCGAATCACCTTTAAAAAAGCAGAAAACGTAATTAGAATTAAAGTTTCTCACATGATTATACAATTTTCTAGTTCGAAATTTTGTAAAGTTAGAGTGGAAAGAATTACAATCAATCCGTTCTCCTATAGTAAACTATGTATCACTCTTGTTCTCAGTTTTAGGTTAGATGCGAGATATTACGAAAATTTGTGCAACTCTACTCACATTTACGACGAGAAGAAGTCGTCGCGAACGTGTCAGAGTTGCTCCGTTTGAAATCTCGTCGTGGCTGCTACCGCGCATCCTCTACGGTCAGACTCGTGACCATTCGACTTTCGATTCTTCCTCCGATTCTCGAATTGAAACGAAGAAGCCTGAGACGGATAGAATGAAATTTAAAGGCAAATTCATAGAAAGATCGACAACATTGCAACAATATGTGGAAGAAATTCAGAAGATATTGCAGGAAAATAGAATTTAGAACTAAAATACATACATACGCACAAGTTATACATGACAAAAGTATATAGGGGAAACAGTTCAATTCGCTGCACAATATTTTCTGAATTTCTAGCGAAACATGTGTTAATATTGATAAAAAACTGAACAATGTTAATCCCGGAATACAAAAGAATCGAATTGTATAGGTTATTCCTCACTATGAACGTATTGTGTGGCGTGACATACCTCTATTTTTCTGACACTAATCACACGTCCGATCACCACGATGTCCGAGGGGGGAATGGCTGGTCACTTGAATGCCTTGTAATAGGCGCCAAATTTGAAGGGCGGTGGGGGACGTGTGAACTAATGTTTCTTTGAATTTGACGTGGAACATTATAATTTAAACAGCATTTTTGTAGCAATTCTACCTAAATAGTACTTGTAGCGATGATTTTAAGTATTATGATATATGTTTATGTACAAGTTAATGTACAGATGCATTTATTAAATAGCACAAAACTTTGTCTGTAATAAAATGTGTATTGGCCGCGTTGGTTTATTGAATAAGTCGGCATTTTTTATCAAATTGCTCTGCTGTAAATGAAGGAGTTGCAGTTTTTGAAAATAAATTATTAATCTACGAAAGCGGGGAGTCTCAGCAACAAAATATACTTTGTTCTATAAAAATTGATGAAGAATTTAAGAGTTGTACGTGATTAATGTTATCTCGGCTCCGAAGTTCTTAGCCAACGAATAAATGTTTACGAAACTTGTTTCCACTTGTAGCTTGGAGTTTGATTTCGATCTGAGCTCAATAAGACATAAATCGGTGCACTTGTTCTCAAGATAGAAACATTCAAAAATCATAAATTTATTTTTTAACACTTCTATTCCCGTCTTGCGGTGGATATATGAACTAAAATTTTAAAAGCACTTTTGTTTAAACCCTTATTTCTCGTCTTCCAGTGAAGCTACGGAATTGCTAGGGGGTCACCTTAACGTTAATTTCCCTACCTACAAAACGAGATAAGTTTCAGTAAGATCGATGCAGTGTTTAATTAGGTATAAACAATTACACGTTAACAATATTAACTTCTTAACCAGTGAATAAATCTGAACGATACTTTAACAGCATACAGCTGACATCGTTAACTTCCATTTAAGCCCTATACGGCTTAAATCGGCTCACTGGTTCCTGAGATATAAGCTTTAAAAATTTGGAATTTGGAATTTTTTTCTCACATTCTTTAAACTATTTAGGTAGAATTGCTACAACAATGATGTTTAAATTATAATATTCCACGTCAAATGCAAAGGAATATTAGTTCACACGCCCCTCACCGTCCTTCAAATTTGGCGCCTATTACAAGACGCTCAAGTGACCAGCCATTCTCCCCTCGGACATCGTGGTGATCGGACGTGTGATTAGTGTCAGAAAAATAAAGGTGTGTAACGTTACACAATTCCTTCGTAGTCAGGAATAACCTATACAATTCTATACTTTTATATACTTTTGTCTTTCAGTTCTAAATTTTATTTTCCTGCAATATCTTCTGAATTTCTTCCACATATTGTTGCAATGTTGTCGATCTTTCTATGAATTTGCCTTTAAATTTCATTCTATCCGTCTCAGGCTTCTTCGTTTCAATTCGAGAGTCGGAGGAAGAATCGCAAGTCGAATGGTCACGAGTCTGGCCGTAGAGGATGCGCGGTAGCAGCCACGATGAGATTTCAAACGGAGCAACTTTGACACGTTCGCGATGGCTTCTTCTCGTCGTAAATGTGAGTAGAGTTGCACAAATTTTCGTAATATCTCGCATCTACCCTAAAACTGAGAACAAGAGTGATACATAGTTTACAATGTATCGATGGTAAAGCGATAGGAGAACGGATTGATTGTAATTCTTTCCACTCTAACCTTTACAAAATTTCGAACTAGAAAATTGTATAATCATGTGAGAAACTTTAATTCTAATTACGTTTTCTGCTTTTTTAAAGGTGATTCGAAATACTTGGCTTCGTTTGTTGGACTTGGAGAAACCGAATGACTCGCACGACGATGACTTCGACGGCCAACGCGACGTCTTCGATGACACGCGATGGGCGACATCCTCGTCCTGAACCTGGTTTCAGCGATCGGTGAGTCGCATGCTTTTGATTCCTCCGGTCGCTCGATCGTGCCGAAGGACGAAAGGTCCGAATCGGTACGGGTGACTGGTTGTATTCGTAGCATTTGACGAGCGTAGTAACCACGGGTATGCGCTGTACCCGTGAGCGTGACCATTTCAATTGTGTTGTTTCTTAGATCAGGTTTAGGGTCTTCTCGTACTCCGCGATTTTTAATGTTACAAATCAATATACTTTTATATTGCGATCAAAAATTTCTAACAGGCGTATCTGTGTTGGAAAATATATTAACATTGATATTTCCAATATATTATGAACACGTTGAACATGAATATTTATATAATACAATTTATATGAATATTCCCAGTCGACAATGTAGTGATATGAATATTGATACGATAAGTTGATGTAAATACTTATGATATGAATGAAGAAGTCGGACACCATCCGACTTCGTTATTTTAATAGTTATATTTCTCATGTATTGTTAGAAAAATAATCTTAAGAATATTAAAGTGACTTGTCATTTTAATGTTTAATGAAAAATGCATAAACCATACTTTTTTATTTGAAATAAAATCGATTAAAGTTACAATTTACAATTACTCATACGCGTTGGAATTACAATGTTCTGATTCATGTACGAGAAGACATTTCGCTAGTGGTTGATTTCGGAGTCAAAGTAATTCTAACGAATATACTCTTTTTGCACATTTTTAGAAGTTTTTACTTTGACGATGGAATCGCCTTAGGATAATCAAACTTTATTATTTTCAGCTTAAATTGTTACATTCCATGCAATTGTTGATTCAATTTATAACACAATTAGAGTCTTTTCAGAATATTTTAAATATTGATTAGAGTCTTTTATTTCCATAAGTAATATTTTAATTTGAAATTTTAACTCGAAGAATTGTAATAGTAATGATAAAATAAGAAATAAGAGAGAAAGAAAAAATATTACCTAGCTAAAGATAATGTACTAATCACCTTTTTAGATCAGGCTTTCCAGGTTTAACCCCTTCCGTGTTCGTTACCCGAGCTTGCTCACGTGCTCAGGTGCTACTTGAGCGAGTGAGGGTAACGGGCACGATGAACTAGTTTCTAAGATAATCATTTTTTCGCGGCTGACGATGCGTTAGCGGATCGTGCACGACGTAATTTCCACACGTATGTATGCGTGGTTAGGGTGTGGAATTGCGTCGGCTAAGAATCTTAGATCAGAGTTGAGAAATAAAGTAGTATCGTGTGAAACTGTTCCTGTTGAAATAATAATACCACAGTTTCGCGAGCAATCGTAAATGTAACAATTAAGATCACTGTACGTACACGTATCAAATATTGAATTTAATGTTCATCCAGAACAAAAAATGGATGATCGATGCGTGATATTTTGCAAATGTACATACCTTGCGCGATAGTAACGCACAATATATACGCAATGATCGTTAGCCATTGTCAGCCGATTTCAGTGAAATGGTACGTACGTTAGAGTGTGAAAGATTGTGTGCCAAGCTCGGGTGTCGGAGGCGTCCCGGGACGTTCTCCCTAGTGTAGGCATATGCACCCGGGTGTTTGTGTGAGAATCGTTGAATGATGTGTGTTGGTGTGAATGGCTTTTGCAATTTTTTAAACATAGACCCAGGTAGGATAGGTAACTCTTTCCTGGTATGCGTGTGTTACATTTAAGTAGGTAGGGCCAGGGCAGGTTGTCGCATTCTCTGGTCGGGTAGGCTTCCTTTCGCGCGATAAACCTGCCTCTGGAATTTAATTTGAAAAATTGATCGCCAAGCTGGCACGAGCGGGATATGCCGCTCGTCCGTGGCTTTGCTTTTCGATTTCTCAAATTTGGCGACCTTTGAGTCGCCGTCGCGGTCGCGGTCGGGGTCGCGGTGGTATTCTCGAAACGATCGTCGTGCTCGGGATGATGCACGTGTAAACGACAATGATTTTCGAATCGTTGGTCGTTTCCGTGTTTCAGAACAGGGTTGTGATTCCTGTCGTTTGTCGGCTTTATTTTTTTTTATATTTTTTTTGCACCCGCTGCTTGAAATTAAGGAGTCTCGAGCACCTAGAGTTAAGTTTCAGCTGGGCATTGCGCTCGAAGAAAGAAGAGGCTAAAAGCCGAAATCGCCCGGCATTGTAAATGCCATGGAAGAGGGCTATCGGTAATGGCTCTGCATCCTCGGATGTGGAGTCATTATTGTTACTGTTTTGTTACTATGCTCGTCAATAGTAGTAGTATTAGTAATAGTAGTAGTTGTTAATTATTTCGACATATCACGGTTTTAATCAGAGTTTGTCAATAATAAATACCTTTTTTTTCAATCTTGTAGTGTTGCGGCTAACGGGAGTTTTCGTAATACCCAATAATTTCGAATCACGTGTACGCGTGGATTAATTAGTGTTGCGACTAATTGAGCACCCGTATGTGGCTGCTCTCGGGAATTCTTTCATTTTATGTTCAGTAAATTAGAGTTTCGAGTTATAAAGCAGTTTTTTTGTTTTTTCTGTTTTATATATGAACTAATTATAAATCTTTTATAACCGTTTCATTTTTCTTTATTCACAGATTTATTTTTTTTCCGTTATAAGTATAAACAAAACCATTATTCTTTTCATTTTCAATTCTCTTTTTTTTTTACTATAAAATCACATATAAATACAATATGCTTATTCTTTTTCTTTTTGTTACAGGGACACCTATGAATCCATGATCCTAGGAAGAATATTTATTTAAAACGTGCAATTATATTATTATACTAAAATGTTTTTGCTTTATGTTTCAGGAAAGTCCATGTGTTAAGCTGAAGGTACTGAAAGAAGTCATTTTATTTCCTTATATATTTACATTTTTTATGTAGGCAAGGATTTGAGGCATAGATTTGAGTATCGTTGTGCTTAGGTAGTATGTACGTTTCGTAACTATAAAATGGGAAAATAAACTTTAAGTATTGCTGTGTTTAACTCCTGTATCGTACCAGGTATAATTAAATAGTATGTATTATTAATGTAAATGTATTATTAATTGCGAGCGCTCGTATAGATAGGAATAATTACCGTCGAATTAGGTAGGCAGAATATGCAATTACAGATTATTTATTCCCCACGTATATTCCCAAACCACCTCCGTGTGTTGCTTGTTTATGTAGCGATCGAAGTTAAAGTTTTTTAAATGCATAGTAGTAAAATGTTAAATAATAAGAATTTGTATAAAAAAAGGGCGAGTCTCCATTCGTAGCAACCTCGAGGTGAGACCTAGGAAATCGATATTATTTGACACAATAATTAATAATCTCATTATAATAATATGATGCAATTATTAATTAAGTAGCAAATAATACCAGCCAGTTGCCTAAGATTTTTTATTTTTAATATTTTCGTACACGAAAAGCAAGCTTAACATCTTCCAAATAATCTGTTCTTCGTTATCGTAATTCCAAACAAATTGCCATAAAATCACTGCACGAGTACGGCTTTTCTGAGATAGATTATTTTTGGTTTTTCTATTTTAATACGTAGCACGATAGCGAAAATATTTCTGCTGTCTGTTTAAACTCTGTTGTCCTACTCGTCTCTGTACGACCTGAAACGAAGTCTGTTTTTACATAAATGCAGTAGATTCCATCTTAACCAGCCCACATGGGATTTTCCAACCGGATAAACGAATGGTAAATCCGACAATATCGTTTGTAGATTATAGATGAAATTCGAGCTAGATATATTTTCTTGTATTTACTGTTTACATTTAAAATTTCCATATAATATAATATCATCAATATCGTATATCATATAAAGAAATAATGTTTGTCGAACATTTACCTGTACAAAGACTTGTATCAATAATTTCTGTTTGCTCCTTTAATTTTCTACGCCAACCGTTGGCTGGTTAAAACGGGGCTGGTTAAGAGGAATTCTATTGTACCTTGCTTTCAAATATTCCTTTATCAAATTTTGTGTTTATTTCGTTAACTCTCTCTGGCACTATATGACGTAGAAGTTACTTATGTATCTACATTTTTGTAGGAATTGTAGTGTATATTTGAAATGCTTTTTACAGTGGTTGACTTAAACTCTATAACTCTCTCGGTAACTCTCTGATTCTATATCTATATCTGCTATATCTATGTTTTCTCGGTTCTTTTATATTATTTTCCGGCTAAAGACCGAACCAGTAGGAAACGAGGTTCCATCGTATTGGTGCGGCCGAAAACTTAAGACCTAGGTTTTATCAGGCGTCTCTCTCTTACACACACACATATTCTCTACCTACATTTTAGTTATTCATCATTGTATCGTTAAATTTTATTATTGTACCACTGTATTGGTATCAGTTAGATCATTTATGGCAATTATAGTTAATTATAGTTCATTGTGAAATTATTAATGAATTAAATGATTAAGTGAATTAAAAATGAATTATAGTTCAGAAGTGTTCAAATTAACCCTCTATAGCCCGAATTTTGTCTGTTTATTGGAGAACAAATTACGATTCATTACAATTTTTCAGTTTGATTCGAAAATTCTTAAATTAATAATTGCTATAGATGAATCGTGGTATCACTGCAGTAATACAGTAATCAAATTTAATAGTAGTAAATTTTTTAAAATACGGATACATTAATTTGTAACTTTTAAGTCAGACAAAGCCATAGAGGGTTAATAATTATTACGTAAATTTTTATTAACAGATAATTTCAATTTACAATGTGTCAGTTCCTTAAGAAGGTAGTAAATATTATTTCCAGCCATTAAATTGTCATTAATTTACATATTTCAGTAACATTTATGTACCATCAATACAAATTGATCAAGTTGACAAATTTATCAGTGTCCGAATACTTATGAGCGGTAGTGTATAAAATAAAACACACGAGGTACTAGCATTTGTTATTATTTTCTAATAATCCAACCGATTCTTCGCGGATACTTAATTCTTCTTTTACAAAAACGCGAATAAAAACACGTATAAAATAATTAGAACGAATTTCAAGGAATAGAAAGTTTTCCAAGCAAAACTCAGAAGGGTTGTTACTGTATTCTAACGATAAGTGAAAATCCTAGTTGCAGCACGTGTGATTTATTGCATGCATTCCGGCGTGCCGGATGCACGATATGTTTCAGCACGCATCTGTCGTGCATCGCGATAATTTCCTCGCCAAGAATGCGTCGCGATGCCTCTGTTACGTGCTTCTGCATCGAATAATTTTCGATACCGCATTCACATGCGTTCCATCGATCGATGGAATATTTTTTAAACGGCTTTCAAAGCGAATAAATCGGTCATGCGTAAGAAAGATGGCATAAATCGAAAGACACTATTTCTCGCGCGGTACGAAACACATTTTTTATCCCTTCTGAAATTTATCATTAAGTATATTTCTCATTTGTTAGTAAAAGTATATTCTATAAATTATTATCTTATCTTATGTACTCGCCATAATCGTATCACAAATAATATCACTATAAACTACCCCCAAAATCTTGTTTTAATTACACGAAACAAAGTATCATCCGCTTGAGTGACGGGGCGTTCAACGTGTTAAATAATCTAAGGATATAGCACTTTTCAAATAACGAAACGGTTCCATAAAGTTTCACCTATACAGACTTTGTTATTTTTATTAGCTCAATAATTTAAACACAGAATTCAATTCTATCGTATTGTAGGGTGTTAGAAATAAAGAATGCGCGAGACGAGCGAATGTTTAGGCTAAGCTGAAAGAAGCGTGAATGCTAGTTGTTCAACTGCGCGTGGCCGTCTCCTCGCGACGGGACGACGCCGGTATGTTTAGGGAAAGTGTGACTGTAGACAAAATGATTTCGAGTGGTTGAAGGGATGCGAGGAAAGAATGTTTGTAAACGAGTGATCGAACCGTGTGAACCAAGTGATTGGGAAAACCGTGTACGTGACTGCGAGAGTTTGGACCATGGATGCAAGGGATGGAGTGCAAGGGTGAAAGGGTGCATGTGAGAACAGAGGAAAGAATGAGCAGGGAGAATGATAAAAGTGTGAATGAGTTCAGCGACGAGTTAGTAAAGAAGAAGCAGTCAGTGAGAGTCAGTTGAAGTCAAGAGTAAGAAGTTCAGAGTTCAGAGTTAAGAGTAGAAGTATAAAGTGTATTAGAATTAGCATCGGTAGGATTATTGTATTGTATCTTAACACGTTGAGTGCCACGTCAGTCATCGGTGACTGACACTGAACTTCCCGTTCAGGCCGCGTCAGTCACCGGTGGCTGACAGTGTAAAATATGATATAAAACTAAAAAATTTACATTGTTTTAAGTTGTTATCTAAAATTTATTTAAAGTCCACTTCATTTCTATTTAATACGGGATTTTATTATTAATATACTGTAGTGTCGTAGTTTTAAGAACTCATAGTTTATGGAAGGCAATAAAGGCGCAACGGGACAGGGACCGGACCCAACGGACGGACGATGGGTCGAGGCGGAGGGAGAGTTGGACCGAAGGGAAAGCAGGGTTGAACGGGGAGAGTTGGAGAAAGCGTAGGACAGTGTTGATGAGAGAGTTGAACGGAACGTGGGAGTGTGTTGAACGTAGAGTAGAGTAAAAAAGAGTTGAACGTAGGTGGGACAGTGTTGAACCGAGAGTAGAACAGAGTGCTGAGAGAACGTCAAACGAGAGTGTTGCGTAATTAAGGAATTATTGTAATATTAATAGTCTATTATCGCGCGTCACAATCACTTACCAATACTCAATTCTTAATAATTAAATATTTATAAACTATATTTAAGTAAAAAACTCTATAATACTTAAACACTTGCATCGAGTAAATTTTAACATGCTAGTAGTGCGCTTCGCATTGCTGTACCACGATACATACCAGCGCGCGTGGCCTGAAGGGGATTTCGTTATAAAATCGCGTGGCACTCAACGTGTTAAGCATTAAACTTTACAAATTTACCAAAGACTCGTCCCACTTAATTATATCCCCACAGTATTATAATTTTCTACTGTACGTAGCTGCAACAATAACGATTAAGTAACAGAATCACCAATTATATTCTGTTAAAAATAAGCAAGTGTTAGAATGCTTATGAGCGATAGCGTATATATTAAAAAAAAAAGGAAAAAAATTACACGGAGAAGATAGAAGGTATCACCTTCCCTTAAATAAATCTGCAGTGATACGAGCTTTTTTCTGTCAACTATTTAAGTGGATACGTAGCCAGTACGGACCGTAATAACTTGCAACATTTCCTGGACTAAATTATTTATTATCCTGCAGGATGCAGAGCTCCCTTGGGCGAGTATGAACGACCTAGGAAGGAAGATATTATACGTCAACAATGCTCCCAGGGCCGTGTATAACGTTTTGCGTGGCACATCTACACGTTGAATCTTTTCACGGCTAAATTGGTGAATCCGTGAAACTGTTTCACGCGTTAATTCGCTCCGCAGGTGACGTTTCGCCGAAGAAATAGTAGGTTCGCTCTAATTGTGCGCGAACAAAACCGCGAAAGCTTTCCTTTGTACCGAACCTCCCTGCGCGAGGCGAAATTAAAACGATAAGTTTGATTAAATGTTTGGTTAATATTCTTTATTACTTGAGATATTTGTAAAGATACGAGAAGGTTAATGAAATTTTTCTTACCAAAATTTGATCGATTTTGTTTGCAATAAAAGGTAAATATTAATTATGGCAGATGGTAGTTGAACAGAGGAGAACACATATTTGAAAGCTTGATTGAAAGTCTGTTTAATAACCCTTTTTTTTTTTTTTTTAAGGAAACGAGATCAATTTTGTGTGTAACAGAAATTAGTCGTTGATTACAGTAGTTAGGTGGTCGTGGAAAGGAATGGGATACATATTTCGAAGATTGATCAGAACCTATTTAATGTTGTTTGTCCTTTGAGAGTTCGTAAAAATATAGAAACGTATTCTAACAAATAAATTAAAATTTTCAAGGAAATGTTATTTAGAATAATAATAAAAATTTCTTATTTTATAGATAAATTTCATATTTTATAAATAGATTTCTTATTTTATAGAAAAATTTCTTATTTTATAAATAAATTTCTTATTTTTCAAGAAAATCTTAACTAAAATAAAAATTGAACAATTAAAATCAGTTATTGTAGTAAAGGGTAGAATAAATATTTTAAATGTTGGTTAAAAATCCTTTCCAACATTTTCAAAGACACAGAAACATATTCCGACGCATAAATAAAAATCTGTTCGGTGTTATTTTCTTCCTCAATATTTCCAAATACATAAAAACGTGTTCTATCGGAAAAATAAAATTTCAAAGAATTTTAATCAATATTGCGAACAAAACTTGCACCAAGAATTCGAGGTTCGTTACATTCGCTGGTCATATAAGAAAATAGGACGGACTTGCAAGCTCGATAAAAAATCTATACAATATTCTCTCCTGTTGTTCCTGAATCAATTTCTTTTTTTTTTACGGACAGTTCAATAAAACAGAAATACTGCAACCAATCCAAGCATCTTGCAGCAGTAGCCATCAAAATCGAATAAAAAAAAGCAGTATGAACCTTAAAAACACAGGCAAAGGTAGAAGTAGGAAAGTAAAACTGACCAATTCGATCGGTTGCTTCTCAATTTACGAAGCTGCGCAAACAGCAGAAATGTGAGTGATACTGTATCGAAGAGGCAGTGAAACGCGACATCGGATCGCTAGGCTGGATTTCTCGATTATCTGGACTCGCTGACTTTTATTGCTACTCAGCCTCCTCCATCCGAACCAAGAAAACATTCTTTTGTCTATTCTTTTTCCGCCGAGAGGTCAATTGTAACTCCTTTTCTCTTAAATCACCGCGGAGCTTCCTCCTTTTTTTCATCCCGCGCTCTTTTTTCTGCGGCTTTCCTTCATTTTTTTTTCTTTTCTTTTTTTTTATGGAGACACATCGTCTTGGAATTCAGCCGCAGCCGAAGAATAGTCTCGTGAAAATTACTTCATGGTGGGGTGGCAAAAATCCCTGAGGATGAATTTAGGTTCACACACGCTCGCTTGACAGTAGATATCGGAGAACCATTTCGAATGTCCGGAGGCAGCCTTATAAAGATTTCGACACTTGTAGAGATATTATTCTTGGATTTTTTTTTTTTTTAATAATTTTCGGGAATTTTGGAAGGAGCAAGATTGATTCGAAACTTCTTTGTTGGAGATTTTTTAATAGATGTTGTGGACATACGAATCAATGATATTAATATTTTTTTTATGTAAGATTCTATAATAGAACAGATTTTGTAAAGACTTGGAAATAGTAATCATAAATGTATAAAAATTGATTATTGATCAGTAATAGTAACAATTTTTCATATAGGATTCTATAATAGATTAGATTTTGTAAAGACTCTGTAATAATAATCACTGCTACAAAACAATAGTAATAATTTTTCATACAGGATTCTATAATAGAATAGATTTTATATAAATTCTGTAATAATAATCACTGCTTGCAAAATAATAGTAATCATTTTTCATACAGGATTCTATAATAGAATAGATTTTATAAAAATTCTGTAATAATAATCACTGCTTGCAAAATAATAGTAATAATTTTGCATACAGGTTTCTATAATAGATTAGATTTTGTAAAGATTCTGTAATAATAATCACTGCTGCAGAATAATAGTTATAATTTTTCATACAAGATTCTATAATAGAATAGATTTTGTAAAGACTCTGTAATAACAATCACCTCTGAAAAATAATGGTAATAATTTTTCATACAAGATTTTATAGTAGAGTAGATTTTGTAAAGAGTTCTGCAATCGTAACTATAGCTATATAAAAATATGCTACAGCAAAATAATAGCAAAGCTGAGAATCGCAGTGATATAGGTAAAAAAAAAAAAAGAAAAATTGAGCTCTCCTCTGACACTAAATAAAAAGCGTTGCGAAGATATGAAATTACAGAATAATCGAATTCTTTTCTGTCATACACCATCATAATTCTCTATTCTTCACATTATGGTAATAATGTTCTATGCATTATTACTTAACAATAGTCACAGTTTCCAATACAAGTAGAATTCTATAATAAAACAATAATACTAACGATGCTGAAAACAGTAATCCCATTTTCCATTAAAGTAAAGTATACCACAAATCTTTCAACAATGGTCAGCGAGGGGAAGTTTCACAAAGAAACTTTTCGCATAAAGTTCTATCCAAAGCAGATTCGAACAGACGTGAAAATGACTTCAGAAAGTTTGCAGACGCGAGGGTAAAGCCACGGAAAAAGGTGAGACGCGAGAAAATAATATGAAAACCATCTTCAGTGGTCAAAGCTGACCGACACAATAGAGTCCAAGGATATCCATAAGGGAAGCTATCTATCCTTATTTAAACGCCATCTTCTTTCCTCCTCTTATTTTTCATATTCACGCTTTCACCTGGTACATCGAGCGTACCTGGTCCATTGAATAAATCTCGTGGAATACGTAAAATTGTCTGGAAGCCGCAGACAGCGGCGCGAGGAGCACCCGTAGCTTCCGGCTTGTTATCTATCGTGCAGAATCGTGGAAAGGCTTGTAAAAATTGTGAGAATCTCCTGCGAAAAGTGTCTTGGTAAATAAACTCGCCTCTTTTAAATCGAAATGATTACAAACTTTAATAATTTGTTACATTCGGACCAGGATTTTCATATTACTTCAAAAAAATCTGGAAAATCGAGTGTGGCTTTTGTAACTACCCATCATTCTTATTTCTGGAAAAGTAATTAAATTTAATAATCAAAAAAGGGGAAATTAAATTCGTATCTTTTCAAAGCACTTTGTCTATTATGAAAAACATAAAATTAGAAAAAAACAGGGTAGAATAGAAAAAAGAATACTGCAGTTTCAAATATTTTCGTTGCAATTTTGTTTGTTAAAATAATATTTTTAAAAGACGATTCTAGGTTCTCAATTTCATATTAACTCATTAGCTGCTGTACGATCCCCATTTGGGGATTTTGGAATTTTACGTTTATCACTCGGCGCGAAAAATATATTTGGTACGCTTGACAATTTAATTTCATTCTATATATATCTGCCGATATCGTGTGTAACAGAAAGTGTGTATTTTGTGGTTCGTTTCTTTGCAACAAGCGATCAAAATTGAAATTCATACGTAAGTTGAACGGAACAAAATTGTCGTATTTGAAGCTTAATATTTTTTGTTTCTTTTTTATATTATAATGAAATACAGTACATAAATCATACATAATCAGTACATAATCTGTTAGTTACTCGGTCTTTTGTTTTTTATTCAAATCATTTTACCGATCATTTTATAACGATACCCCTTTGCCACTTTTTCAAAAATATCAAATAATTTCGAAACGAAACATAATTTCAATATAATTATACTGTTACACAACTTTTTGTGCATACATATAACTTATCCAGCCAAAAATAAAAAAAAAAAAATTTGGCAGTTAATGGGTTAATGTTAGTTTCTTTCGTTTTGTTAATAAGTAATGGTGTAGTGGACTAAGGTTGTCAGGATCACTAAATAAATTGGTATAAATTGGATTAAACAAAACAAGAGATATATATATTTGGAAAAGAAAGAAATACTAAGATGCAGAATAATCTTAAGGGCTAATAGGTCGTGCACGTTCGACGGTTCCTAAGCGACTCTGTCTCGTGGCCCGACTTTCCAACGGAAGTCCAGCGCGGTCCTCCTATATCGATACGCTATAATGGATACGTAATATTTTATGTTTTGCAATGTATTAGTCTTTCACATAGGATTCGTTTTGCACTACTTTTTCCCTCCGTCTCTCGTTCGACGAATAACGCTAAATGTTTATTTAAACATTGCTAGTCGAAATCGCTGCGTGAAGATAACGAAAGAAACTTTCGGGACAACCTAATAGAATCTATATAAATGCAGTAAGGTCAGTTTTTGCGTTACAGAATCTTCGAATTTGCCCGAGTCCTCGATTTAATTACTCGAGAAGCAAACTTGTTTATCCGGTAGTCGAGCATGCGAGTATTCTGGTTGGAAACTCGAGACGAAACGCAGAAAGAAACTTTTGTATCGAATTAATATCTTGCTTCTCGAACCTATATTATACAGCGTTTTATCGAATAGACGTTCTCCAGGAAAAATTCTAAGGAACATAAATATTTGGTCTCACAAGAAGCAGTGGTTCCAAAAATGGAGTGGTTTAGCTACAGACAGAGCCCTAAGGAAGTTTCTAACTACCTCCACGTTTTTCGCTTTTCACCCTTTCAAGGTACACATCCCACATGTCTTCTCTCCAACCTCTCTGGAAAAGAAGCCCTATAAAAATGCCCAGGATTCCTGAGTAACTCTCGTTTCTGGCCAAGCTGAGACCCAAGCTCGATATCTTTTACGTGTCGTCTGGTGAATTATGCAAGTAGCCATGCACGGTGTGGCTATAGGCTTGATACCACCTTCTCTGGAGATTTTCTGTACAGTGTCATGGATGAAATGTTTTGCCTCCATTTGAATAAGAAATGAACGGAGAGACACATTTTTATGAAATAACGATAAAAATAGACGTTCATTCTTTATTTTAACACTATACCAGCCTTTCAAATCCGTTCTTGGAAAAGTTAACGTCTTATTTTCGAACTTCTCTGCAAACTTCGCTCCTTTATCACGGCTGAAATATTAACATTTTAACACATTGCAGACGAAATTTCTCGTATTTTGTATTTTATATCTTGAAATGGTAAAAATAGGAAACGAAAACGTAGAAGAAGTTACTTTTAAAATGATCTTTTTAGCTCAAAGTTTAAATTAAGATATATGGTTGGTATGCAAATCATTTTTAAAAGTATGCAAGAATTTATTCGTTCGTAACTTTATTCTCTAATATGATTTATAAAAATAAGGTACCGTCGTTAATGCGTTAAGTATTTTTTTAGATTGGAAACAGGTGAAAATCACATCTGGTCTCTGTTACAAGCGTTGAATTGGGTTTATTATTAAAACACTTGTCTGAGGTCAGAAGTTATTATATTGAAGAAATATTCCATTTTGTAAGCTGTTTCATTTTTCTTTTTATGGAGCCACGATTTTACTCAGATTTGTTTTCGCTATAGCTAAAAATATTGCGACGGAGGCGAAACTTTTGGATCACCTGTATCATTATTAATAGCAGTCGTTCTTGTTCTTAAAAATTGCAAAAGTAATAATAAAAACCTTAGGTGACGGATAAGATATCATACTTCGTAGTATAATACTATACAGGAGCTTTGAAAAAAATTGATCAAAGAAAGAGATCGTTTCATACCAATTTATATCTGCACTGTATTTCTTTTATCACGTCCATTTACCCTGCATTCTTCAACCTTATCAGACCCTGTATCCATATTCCTTATCATAAATACACATTTACTTATACGTCTACGTTACACTGTAGTCTACCCATTTCATTTTTCATTCGTTTACCCATTTCACCTCGGTATGCATACTTATTCGCCCATCAGTGCTTTCTTTACTCCGGTGCACTTTCATCGTTCTCTTTTGAACCACCGATCCGAATAAGTCTCCGTGCACCTCTTACTGCTTATTTCCTGCGGTATCCTAATTTAATTTCCGATTTTCAGTATTTTTTCTTCCCCTTAAAACTCTATAGCCCGAATTTTGTCTGCTTATTGGAGAAAAAAGTACGATTGATTACAGTTTTTCGCTTTGATTTGAAAATATTTTAACTAATAATCACTGTAGCTGGATCGTGATGTCGCTAGAGTAATACAGTAATCAAATTTAATAGTGCAGTGATAACTAAAGAAAATTAATTTCTTAAAATATACATCAGTTATACAGTAATCAAATTTAATAGTGCAGTGATAACTAAAGAAAATTAATTTCTTAAAATATAGATACATCGGTAATACAGTAATCAAATTTAATAGTGCAGTGATAACTAAACAAAATTAATTTTTTAAAATATACAACAGTAATACAGTCATCAAATTTAATAGCGCAGTGATAACTGAAGAAAATTAATTTTTTAAAATATACATCAATAGTACAGTAATCAAATTTAATAGTGCAGTGATAATTAAATAAAATTAATTTTTTAAAATATACATCAGTAATACAGTAATCAAATTTAATAGTGCAGTGATAACTAAACAAAATTAATTTTTTACTCTCTCGAACGTCTCCTCTCATGGGACATCAGAGTTTATTAACGATATTAATGATTACAGAGAATGAACTTACGTCGGCATAACTTTTTTAAAAAATCCATGTTTCCTTGAAGTTCTCCATTTCAAATAGCAAGAAATAGCAAATCAGAAAGTATGGTATATACCAAAATATGAAACGATTTCTGTTCGCACGCTTTTCTATAAAAATGTCGCGAGATGGCTCCGAGTGCAAAGGGTTAAAATATAGATACATCAGTTTGTAACTTTTAAGTCACACGGTCCCATAGAGCCTTAACCCTTTACACTCGAAGTTTTTTTTCATTCATATTAGCAGCAACTCGAAGCAGTTTCAGTGAAAAAATCATATTTATATATACGTAAATGATGCGCGCATTCAAAGGAAAGACATCCATGTATGTTATTATTTTTTTTTAATCGATTATAGATTCAAACGTTATGGTATATAAGAAAACAAAAAACTATAACATTATTACATTTTGTAATCGTCCAAGGTGTGATACCTCTTGAAACAATCGCCAATATGTTATCGTGGCTCCATAGCGGAGCCCTCGAGTTTGTAGACAAATTTTAAATGGCTCCGCTCCGGAGCCCTCGAGTGCAAAGGGTTAATTCAATCGGTCCACGTGCTCGCATTTATTTTTGCCCCGCGAACGAACGAAAGGAAGAAACAATTGATGAACAAAGACAAGTGACCTGGAATTTACGTCATTTTTCGCAGACATCGTCTCTGCATTGTACATTTGAGACGACCTTACGGATTATATGTCTGGATGCATCGGTTTGGAGCTGTCCAAGTGTATACGCGTTTGCATGCCAGCATACGTATGGGCCTGATATACGTTCCTATGAATATACTGCGTTAGGACTCCTTTGGGAATGTTTCGACCTCTGAAACTATTGCGAAGGAGTCCCGTGCACGACTCAGACTCGATACGATCGCTGAATTCCTTTCGAATTCTGATGGAATATAGGTGTATTGATCTCTACGGTGTCTACCGTCTTACATGGTACATCGGTATTTCGTGATCTCGATTCTACTTTGAAATTAGTTGTCCAAGTATTGATTGACGGGAAGATACCTTCGTTTGTGATACTTGTACCTTTGGTGTTTGTGCAATTGCATATTTTTGTGGGAATTAGATAAAGAAATGGGCCATGACGAAGGAAGGAAAGCTGTTATTTATATTTTTAACAGAACATCATAGAAAATCACAGAAAATTCTCTGAAAGGCACCGTTGTTAATTTATAAAATTTCAACGAGTATTAATGACCGTACAAATTTTATAAATTAACTTCGGCGCCTTTTAGAGAATTTTCTGTGATTTTCTGTGACTTTCTGTTAAAAATATAAATAATAGATTTCTTCCTTACGGTATATATTTTATCGTAAACCTTTCATTTTTATTCCATTGGTAGAAATAAGTATAATTTAAACATGAGTGGTTCTTGTGTCAAAGGGTTGTAAAAATGCACATTTCGTATATCGCATCGTACAGTTTTCTGAAGTTGTTCCTCGTGTGTATAAATTTTCATATATAATTTATATTATTTCTTATACAATTTTTTTTTTTCTTATGAGTAACCAAAATTCCGGTTATAAAGAGTTAAAGAAGTATCTTATGTAGCCTGCTTATAAAAATCAGTCTGAATTCCTGATCGACAATAATCTCGGAATTTTTCAAAGTCTCTAATAAACAAAAAAAAAAACAAAAAAAAATCGTACCATCTCTCACAATAAGAAATCAGTGAACCTACACAGTGACCTAATAATTCAAAAAAATCTCAAACCCAATCTTAACCGCTTGTCTTACGATTTCTTCAATCTTCATACATATTAGCAATAGTTATTCACGTCTTTGACACCACTTTGTCAAACGCAAAGTATCGAAATATTACACGTATTTTGTATTCGCTAATTTTCAACATTGCAAATTTAAATTGCAGCTAAAGCTAAAATTGAACTTTATCATAAATATCGTGTCTTTTTATCGTATTTTATCCAGAATCAGCGCCACGAGTGTGACTAGTTGTTATAGAGCAAAGTGTTAAGAAACTCTGCTTAATTTCACTAGATCAACCGTTTCATTCGAAACTTTGATCAACCTAGAAATTCATTTATTTCTGCCTAAACAAGTTTACGCGATTCATTAATCTCCCTCGACGCTCAGCCCAAACAACGATTAATTATCCCCGTTCCCTCGAACGATTATCAAAATCGTAGCGTCACCGTCGTCACGGTATAGCCAAGCCTCTTGAAAGACGTTAAATTATTGCCAGTGAGGTTCGTTCAAGTACGGATTTAACATCCATTTAGTCCCATTTCTGGCGTCGAGACTAGCAGGTCCGTTTTAGACAATGATATTTCATTGTTAAGCGCTATTACAGTGCTGGGTGCTAACCTCGGAGATCCTCGGGGTGTCCTCCATCCTGGAAACTCTATAGACGATCGATTTCCTCCAGACCCGAGCCTTAAACCTACCCCTTTGGGAGCCGCGTTTCGTCCACTTGCAAATCGAGACGTCTCGGTGGAACGAAATTTAGTTGCTTCCTACTTTGTTGTGATTTACTCGGTGGATCTCTCCGCTTCCTCTTTCTCTTCTGTCTGCCTATTGTTTCCCAAGACAACAATTATTCCCGTGACACGCATGCATCACGTGAAACGAAAAAAAGCCACCCCCGTGGAATAAAAGCAAGGAAGAGCAGCGAACCGTTTATTTTCTTTCAACGGGCTCTTGTGCTGAGCTCAAGCTTTTCTGAACAGCGACGGAGTGGTTGTAAACCGACGTGTGCTTCGATTATTCGACGTACCTACATTGTGAAGAGGAGAAAATAGTCGAGACAGAAAATGACGTTGATTTCTTGTCAATACGCAACGGTGGCATTTTGTTCGGTATTCTTGCGGTGAAAAATGTTGAGAACGAAAGGGATAACGAGGGGTATAGACTTTTGTGACGTTCAATTTTATATACCTGTAATTAATTCTGGATTGATAAAGTATACTTTGTAATTTAATATCGGTTAATGTAGGTTTCCATAAAGTTTTGTAGGAATATATATTTAATGAAAGTTTATTCGTTACCGGTGCTGTTCAAATCGACACTGAATAAAAAATTGGGAAAAAGTTGAATGTGAATTCGGAATTGGATGAAAGTTGGGAAATAAAATTTTACTAACTAGTGCGTTTGGAAACGTTTATACCTGACTAACGACTGCAATGTTTTAAAATGGCAACATGATACTAATGACGCTATTATAAGTTTAAAATATCTAGATATATAATACTTATATTTTTCTCATTTACATTTCATTTCGAGTAACGACGTATCAGTCCTACTTTTTGTTACTTTTTATTATTAATTACGGTTCAACTCTGTTGAGCATTTTAATGATATAAAAATGCTGGTCTACATTTCACTCATACAACTTTTCTCGTTCATAAATCGCCATTTCAGTTTATTCATCCAAAATTATTCAATAATTCAGTTAACCCATATTTAAACCACCTATAATAAATAAATATTGCTTCCTATTCGACATTCAGTGCTACTTTTTATTACTTTTCATTAATAACTACAGTTCAAATCTGTTGATTTTAAAGATATAAAAATGTTGGTCTCCATTTCCTTCATACAACTTTTCTCGTTCATAAATCGCGATTTCAGTTTATTCACCCAAAACGATTCAATGCCTGAGTTAGCCCATATTTAGACCATCTGTAATAAATAAATAAATATTGCTCCCTATTCGACATTCGTCCACATCTTCCATTCAATTATTATTAGTGCCTTTTAGGGAGTATAAAAAGAAGCACACGGTACGTAATACCCATAACTCTATTTTTGATGGCTGATCGATTTCCTGAATGGTATCAAAAGCGATGAATACTCGTGCCGCATAATATTTCAATACTTATTGGCCTCCGTATTACTCGGCCGCTGTACAATCGACGTAAAACGACTTTTTTTGATAACAGTGTGTTTCCATCCTCTGAAAGGCTTTAAATCTCCAAGCGACGGCATCGCCGAGAGATTTCGCGGAAGAAATCCGGAAGCCCGCTAGAAGCGAAAAAGTCGATCGTAAAGAATCTCGTCTCTTTCGTGCTTAGCAAGGAGTATGCATACACAATCCAAGTTTACAAGTTTGGCCTACATTCGAAGATATACTTTTATTTTCTGTGCTCGCGACGTTTAGAAATGATAAAGCAGGCAATGAAATATTCCCGCGCTTCCTTTCCGCCGAAGGTCGGCACAGTTGTACCATTGCACGATACGCGCCAACTCTGGCCGAATATTTTGCGTCCGTGACCACAGATATCTCAGCATCGATGAAAATTACGGTTCAGAATCTGAGAAGTTGACTCAGGGATCTGGTCTACGAAAACGAACGCCATCCGCGACTTAACTGCATCGCTTTTACATATCACGAGGGAGCTCAGAACGATTTCACATGCGTCGACACGCGAGCAAACTTTCCAAGGCGGATCGTTCCACGTTAAACAGCCCGTGTGCTTCTCTGCGACAGGAAATTTGACGAGGGTCCGGCCGAAAACAAAAGAAATAGGTATTTACACACGAGCAGTCGTTCCGGAGCGATAAAAACCCTCCACTTGGTTCGCTTTTCTACGCTGGCCTTCGGGAAAATGACCTCGTTTGTTCCCGACCCTTCATTCACGAGCTCTCGTCATTGCGTTCGTCGTCGGCCGAATGTGTCAAGGGAGACGTGCTTCGCACCGGGAAACCTTGATTCTCGGAGAAAGATTACCAATGAATCGATAGAGAAATGTCGTTCGCGATACGTTATAAGCCACTGTTTTTCATCCTCGAAAGATTTAGATGAAGGGGGAATTGTTAAGGGGGTTCGATTGATTCTCGTGCGTGACGGAGGAATACGAGCGGATGGATTATATTGATTTTTCTTCGTTGCTCTTGTAACGAATCAATCGAGGGGATAAATGTATCTTGGGTGTAATTTATCGAGAGGTGTGATGGTCGAGAAATTTTTATTATTCCGTTTGCGAATCGAGTGTTTGAACGAGGTCTGTTGTCTTGAATACTAAGGTATTTTTATTTCGATATTAATAAAACGGAAATAGTATTGCACGCTTGGAATAAAGATAAAAAATGAATTTTACGGTTAAAGAAAAACTCAAAGATTTAACTCGCTTAGAAGTAAATATTTTAATAAATTAGAAATTTTTACACACACTTAGGGAAGGGAGAGTACGTCTGTTGTCTTTAACAGTAAAGAATTATTATTTTAATATAAATAAAACAGAGATAGGATTGTACGGTTAGAATAAAGATAAAAAATTAATTTTACGGTTAAAGTGAAACTCAACGATACAAGTCGCTTGGAAGTAAAGATTTTAATAAATTAGAAATTTTTATACACACTTAGGGAAGAGAGAGTACGTCTGTTGTCTTTAACAGTAAGGAATTATTATTTTGATATNAATATAAATAAAACAGAGATAGGATTGTACGGTTAGAATAAAGATAAAAAATTAATTTTACGGTTAAAGTGAAACTCAACGATACAAGTCGCTTGGAAGTAAAGATTTTAATAAATTAGAAATTTTTATACACACTTAGGGAAGAGAGAGTACGTCTGTTGTCTTTAACAGTAAGGAATTATTATTTTGATATAAATAAAACAGAAACAGGATTGCATGCTTAGAATAAAGATAAAAAATTAATTTTACGGTTAAAGAGAAACTCAAAGATACAACCCGCTGAGAAGTTAATATTTTAATAAATTAGAAATTTTTACACACACTTATGGACGGGAGAGTACGTTTTATTTCTCACGTTATTTAAGAATTATGCGATCAGTCAACTATCCCAAGTATAAGTCTTAACGGAGAGTGTATTTCGTGAATCGTGATCGATACTCGCGGATATTATTGCAGAGTTTCTGCCTTGCAGGCAAGAAGGGTTGTTTGTGGGTAGAACGTGCCGCAAAGCTCGGAACTGGTCTTATGGGAAGTCAAGCTTTAGGAATAATGAGACGCTTCGTTCGCTGTTTTCTCACCCTCTCGTTCTCAACTTTGTTGATTCTACGAGTTTGCAGCCCCGCGAAATGACCGTTTAAAAATATTTAGCCGTCAAAATTGGTGTCCCTAAAATCGAATTCTTTAGATGCGTTATTTATAGTTGCGTCGCGTGTAAAACAATTAATTACACGTCTGAATAGGTGAAAATTGTAAATAGAAAAACGAGGCAAGTTCTACAAGATTTATGATAAGCAATTTTGTACACAACAGCTCGGTATTCCTGTGAACATGTCAATTTAACAGTAAGAACGGCAACGATGTTAGCCAGAAATCAGTTTGTTGCAAGTAAACGGTGTTCCCAAGAAACTTGGTAGCTTCGAGTAGAAAAGACGACGGAAACTTTCCACACAGGTGTATTAAAATTCAGGTCCTCCTGTAAACTTCCAGCGGTAGCTTGAAGCTCAGGAGACAATGAAATATGAAATTATATTGAACATAGTGAGCCTCTGAATGCTATTTGAGTTGAGTTTACTAGTTTTAGGTGTTATCCCATCGGAGACGCGAGAACATTGAAAAAGTTCGATCTAACTGGAAATCAATGCAAACATACCTCTACAGAAGCTTTTTAACTTTATGAAAACAAAGAATAATACGAGTAACCGTATGTTTCTTATAAAACAAACGATTTAACTTTAACATTATAATTATCTCTGTCAGAATGACCAATTCGTAATTTTTCACAGAAATTTTATAAATTAACTGCGATACCTTTCGAGGAATATTCCGTGATTTTCTGTTAAAAATATTGATACAGGTTTGTCTTTTTTGCAATATGTATTTTTTCGTATACCTTCCATTTCGATTTCTTCTGTAAAAATAAATATACCGTCGGTACTTCTGATATTACTCCTGCTATGATCTTCAACGTTTATTTAGAGCAACTTTGTTCCCACTTCCTTTTTTTTAATTTTCCCAATACTGAGAAAATTAAATTTTTAATATAACACGAAAACGAGAAATTGCGATTTAGAGAGAAATTAGATAAAACTTTTGTACCTGCTTCGAAATTAGAAATTTTTGATAAAAAATGTGAAACGCGATTGGGTCGAAAAGGGCTCAAAGAGCGTCGCAGGGTTAAGTTTGTTGCTAAAATTATAAAAGTAGCTCGATAACTTTCTGAAAGAATATTTGTAGCATAAAGGGTTCGCTTGAAAAAAAGATGCGTTTAATAATATTTTAGTTTAGTTTTATAAAACACATTTACCAAATGAAATGTATCGATGCTACCGTAAATTTACGAGATTAGTCAGATTTCTAGGTTAAAGAGGGGGGTACAATTGTATAACGAAATTTCTTTCCTTTGCGTATTAAGATTGCACTCGCATTTGTACGCAAATTTATCCGGCCAGGCTAGAAAAGACGGTACAGTTGCTATACGAACGTATTAAAATTCAGGACTCCTCACGGGTTGCCGGCAGGAACTTGGAACTCCCGGAGACAATGAAACGTGAAATTATGTTAAAAAGCGAGTCGCACGGATACGAGGATTGTGTCTAGACAGAGGGGGTGGACGAGGTTTACTGAGATAAAAGTTACCATGCTTATCGCTTCTCCTGATGGAAATTCACCGTTTCGCGTATACTGACCGCTTCTCGGTTCGCGAAACTGTTGCAGTAGATCAAATACAACCATTATTTACGCTTAGCATACCATTCATTATTATCTCTAATCCTAATTAATTATATATACAGTAGGACCGAGGGAATTTCTTTTGTCAAAAAATGACTTAATAAATTTTTATTCGGGTATCTTTTTAGTAATTCATTCCTTTTAATATTCAAATTTCATTCAAATACGTAACTTCGTAACAATTCTGTGAATTATATTGGTATAATTTAAAATATAATTCAAATTATTGTACAAAATAATTTATAAAATTAAATTAATTTTGTGATTTGGGAATAATATTCTTTTATATAAAAATTATAATAATTCTATCGAATAATGTTTGCAAAGTGTAATAAATACACTGCGGATGTTTTAATAAGTGAATAAATTATAATGTCAGAAATTTGTTAGTATTCTAAAAATATTAAAATATTCAATATTCAATATTCAATATTAAATATTCTAAAAATATTAAAATATTCAATATTCAATAATCAATATTAAATATTAAATATAAAATATTCTAAAAATATTAAAATATTAAATATTCAATATTAAATATTGAATATAAAATATTCTAAAAATATATTTCTTATTTTTGCATATTTTGTATAATGCATACATATTACACAACTATTTTTTTTTTTTTTTTTTTTACATAAATAGCTTTCACATGTTTCTTTTTTATTTTCTAAAATCACATATATTCGTATATCTACGCACGAGAACTGTTATCGACAATGACAACGTACAGAATATTTCATGCATAGTTTCATATTTTCTACTTGCATAAACATCTGCAGTCCAATGATAAAATACAATCTACGTAACAAATTGTATCTCCATTTAGGGTATTAGTTTTTTAATCTGCACAAGCCAGGTATCGAAACTGTATTAAATGTGTGCACAGTGTTCACTAGTCGAGGATTACCTGTGGAGAATCGCGTTTTGATGCTTCCGAACGTTGCATCGACGTCAATGCACTATCCACTAACGTTAATTACTATTAAATTACACGTTGGTTCCAGTTATTGTAATATTGCCCAGTAGTCTAATGGGTATCGACTGTTACCTGAATGCAAACGTTTATCGCGAAACCCATGTATACTAATGAGATGTGCGTTGGATGAGTGGTTGGTTTGAACGATCGTACAATGCATCGCATTGGTGTTGAATTAACGATCAACACTCACAACGAACTTGTAAATTTGATCGTAATTACAGAAAATGCTTCGTACACTATTAACTGATCATGATGATAGCGGTGTCTCTGCTTGCTTTCGAACAATAACAGAGCAATGAAAATGTTGTCTATATTACACCTGAAGTATTAACTTGCTGAAGAAGATGTGTCCGTTACAAAAGATAACGAAGAACTTGATTTCTTAACACGAATCACACTAAATTATTCTCTTTAATTTTTCGTTTCTGGCATTTTTTAGCATATTTTTCATTTTTTGTTTTTTTTTATGTTTTACTCAGAAAATTGGAACAGTTGCAATCTAAGGAAAGCAATTATGGCTGCACAATATTCTTTGGAGTTTATTTCGTCTTTATAATATTAAATTAAAGTCTGTCAGCTTTGGATTCAATTTTAATTTCCAACAGGTTTTCGACAATGAACTGACGCTTGTTGTTGCATATATCGTTGTTCGTGAAAGGAAAATTAGAAGCGGATACTACAGCAATAGAGTTTCCTAAACGTTTGAAATTCTGGCTTGGATAAAACTTCACGGATGTTTGAAATAATTGCGTGCTAGAAATTTAATACCATCAGAGTTCCGATGCAACCGATAAACTAGGAACTAACCAGAGTGTTTGGATATTGGGCTCCCTATTTAATAAACGTTCGTAACAAAGGTAACTCTCTAGGATGGACTACAGTTTTTACAAAGTTTAACAAATTTTTTAAATAAAATTACCATATATCGTGGCAATGTTTTCTCATCGTTACAACTTTTTTAAATCACTAAAAAATTTGTCCACACTGAGAACTTAGAATCAGCATTTGACAAATTTTTTAATATAAAACATCCGTAATTTTTTGACGAAGCAAACCAAAAGTTACTCGAGAAATGAGAAAGATTGTAAAAAGTAATGGCCAATACATCTATGATTAACCCTCTGTAGCCCGAATTTTGTCTGCATATTGGAGAAAATATTGCGATTGAATACAGTTTTTCACTTTGATTTGAAAATGTTTTAACTAATAATTACTGTAGATAATGTACAGTAATACAGTAATCAAATTTAATAGTGCAGTGATAACTAAAGAAAATTAATTTTTTAAAATATACATCAGTAATACAGTAATCAAATTTAATAGTGTAGTAATAACTAAACAAAATTAATTTTTTAAAATATACATCAGTAATACAGTAATCAAATTTAATAGTGCAGTGGTAACTAAACAAAATTAATTTTTTCAAATATAGATACTTCAGTTTGTAACTTTTAAGTCACACGGTCCCATAGAGGGTTAAATAAATACAAGTATTAGTATTTTTCAATGAATGTTGGCTTCGAGAATCAAAATTACTTACAGCATGATCTACATGAAAACAGGTGGTCAAATTTTGGTACAATATTCTATTAATTTTGAATTTCTATTGATCCTAACAATAAAAAAAGGTCATGTAAACACAATAGATCCGAAATCTCTTCCTTTCCAAGATATAAATACTTCCTGTCTCTGTCGAAAAGTCATACGAATAATTAAGTCTCGATGAAGTCAAACTGATCGACTCCACTTTTTGTAAAATCAAGTTCAGTACCAGAGCATACGATTAGCGTTTAATTTTTCACAAATCAACGATTATTCTAAATGGAGTAAATCAGTTTTATTCCTGAGTGTATATAACTTGTATATAACCTTGTTTATTGATGCCCCGTATGAAACCGACCGTGAGTAAAATCTATTTTCTCATTAACGTTCACGCTTGATAAGACAGATAAATCCCTCGTATCAACTTGTCCATATATCAACCACTGTCTCTGCTTTCCACTCACGTGCCAAGCGTTCCGGTAAATCCTGAAAGAGATTTTGACGATCTTCCCGACGTAACAGCAATAAAATATTGGCTGGCGATAAAACGGATGTATTAAGGATGATATGACACACCAGCTGTGCTTGATATTGTCATACATCTGATTAAGGATTTGTCGCTCAGAATTTCAGCTCTGATACACCATGATTCGAACTGGCTTCTGTAGGCGGCCAGTTTTAACTGTATTCCGTAGTCTTGCGACGTCTACTACCGAAACTTTCAATAGCTCTATAAAACTTTACAGAGGCAAGACGAAATTGCTGTTGTATGAGTCGTATAGTACGCATCGTACGGTGCAAATAATGACATTATTTATTACCGTCGGAATGACACTTTCTTTATCATTGCGACAGGTAACTGCATCGCAGCGTTACGTTCCTGATTGATCGTATTTCTCAATTTTATCATAACAATAATAGATAACGAGTTTAAGGCGAAACATATCTCGAACCAGACAACGTTTAATTTCTACATTCCAAATGATACGAGGTTGCATAAAAATCCACGACTCGCTTATGAGAAACTTCGCGTGCTTAGGATAAATATTTTCATTCTATTTTACATAAATAAAGTGTAAATAAAAATGCTCGAAAGATGATATTCAACGGTACGACCCGGAACACCTTTGCACACAGTCAAAGGTCTTCCATTTCCATTTTACATACATCTCCAGGGCATTCCTTTTCCGGCTGAACCCCGACGAAATGTCGAGTGTCGGTTCGACCCCTCGAGGTGGGAGCGACGAACATTTTAAACAAAAACGTTTCCACGTAACGTCCGACTAGCCAGAACTCGTTCATCACTTTTTTATCCGGCTGCCTTCGCAGCATTTCCTCGAATATTTCCGGCTCGTAAACCTGAACTCGGAGTGCATGCATTCAGAAACGATTTCACCGGCATTCCGCGGAGGGTTGCCAGTGGGTGCAAAGCAATCTCGCGACTAAAAATCCTTTCTAAAACGGAAACAATGAGTAAACGGCCAGTGGATTTTATCGGCTGGTCTGTCGTTAAGATTAGAGCTTCTCCTTGCCCTCCTTTGCCGTCCCTTTTTGGCCTCCTTTTTAGCTTCACGTTAAGCATCGAACGGCGGTGGTACAGCAAAGACCTAGGAGCCCGCTAGGACCAGAGAGCCTTTTTATTGACGGTGATAAACATTTTTATGGGCCCCACGCGAATTACTACTTTTTACAACCCTCGTTGCTTGATCTGTGCCGCCACCATCCCTCTCTCACCCTCGCCGCTATCTTTGATCCCTTTTTGCATTATACTTATGTTTCTTAGTTTTCCTTTTTTCCCGTTTCGTCACAAATTTCTTGAATAAATCACCCGATTTGAAAGAAAATTCGTGGATTTAACAGTTCTTCTTTGAGGGGGAAATTTTTGATAGGTAAACGCTGTTCGAAACTCGTTAAAGGTACGTCGTGTATATGCAAATAGCGGAAACGTTTATTCAGCTGGGACTACTTTCGATGGCCCGATGAACGATAATTGGTACGTACGATTATGTAAATGTTATAGTGCTCCGAAGGGAACCTGCTCTTTTCTCTACTTTTACATAGTTTCATTACGGTGGTTTTCAGTCTAAAACTTCGGTCATTCGTGAACAGAATTACTTGCTGCGTTCGCTCTTTTTTTTCTTTTTCTTGTTCGGCTATAACGAAAATCAATGCGTAGTCACGAAGAACTTAGCAGGGATAGTTTATTTAAATTTGAATAAATTATATACGTTCGAGCAATTCTTTTGTTGTTCATGGTTTCAAGATATTTGGCAATGTAACATCTGCATGAATGTGTGAACAAATATTTTTGTGGAATAATAATAGCTACAAATCAACATTCTATTTTCTCTACTCTATGTCTGACCATATACGTACTTTTCTACTGAAGAAGTTCGGACGTGCAACACTTTAACTCTTTGCACTCCAATATTCTGTCTGCTCATATTACTATCTAGTCGAAGCACTTTCAATAGAAAGAATATATTTACACATGGCTAAAAATGTACATTTTTTTTTAGTAATTATCAATACAAATATTATAAAATATTTGTACTCCACATGTGTAATTTTCTTCAAGAGATGAATTTTGAATTAAATTTTGTATATTCGTTAATTCAAATTTCTTTTTTATTTTAATACAAAGAAAACTAACTAATTAAAAAAAAAAATTGTAAACATTTATATTTCTTCTTTCTTTCCAAAATATAATTTTTCTTTCCTCCCTGTGAGAGTCAACACAATTAAAGGTGCAAAGGGATAAAAGTAAAAAATTGGAAAAAGTAGATTCCAAAGGAAATTACTTCACACAAACAAAACCATAAGAACACCGCATAGTGGAGCTCTCGAGTTTCAAAACAAATATTAAATGGCTTCGTGTCTAAGCTCTCGAGTACAAAGGGTTAAACAAAATTTAATATGTTCTTCTGAATTAATTTTCACGTTGTATTCTGTAACAATTTTAAAATTACTATGACAATTCAAAAATATCAGCAACGATCCAGCATCATCTGTGACAGGCGTGTTCTGTTCTGAATTTGATCGTCAAAAAATTCCTAGAAAAATTCGCTACCGCGGTAAGCGTTTGTTGCACTATACAGAACAGCCAACTATAGGGTTAGGAAGGTGTATGCACGGCAAGAGAGACGAGGGCAGGGTTGAAGGATGATGCAAACCCAGGAGTGCAACCTAACACCCAACAGCTCTTATCTCGTATCTGAAACGTCTATTACTGGAGAGGTTGCTCGACGAAGCGAAATATTCGTCTTGTATGACGGGTCCATCCAAATTGAGATTCGATCGATCCGATATACCACGTCGCGTTTCTCTTCGATCGTAAAATTTTGTATACTCTTTGAAGCTAGACAATTTCCAAATAAGATTCATCATTTTTTTATACATTTAACACTAAACCTATCGACGATTAAATTATACCTGTTTGTATCAAAGAAATAACAATAATAGATACTTGGAAAAATAAATAATTCTGGAGAAACAAATCTTTAACCATATATTTTACAGAAAATCGTAAAAAAATATTCAAAAGTGCACCGTTAATAATTTATAAAATTTGTACAAGAAATTATGAAACGGTCATTTGACCGCTTTGGTAGCTTCAGCGTTAAAAGGCCATATTTCACGATTTTTTAAAATTTATTTCTTTGTTTACTAATTTTCAAATATATTGAGAAGCGTAACAGAGAGACAACGATTCATATTTTCGTGTGTAATTATACATTTGCATATGAACGACCGAATAAGAATTAATTTTCGACAAACATTTAAGAGTATTTTACAAAAATGTATAATACTTTTTAAGTAATGTAGACTAAATAGGAAAAAAAAATTATATTCTGAAGTAATATTAAGACTAGAACTACCGACGATTAAAGTATACTTATTTCTACCGAAGAAATCAAAGTGGAAAGTATATAAAATAATATGTAATGCAATTCGGACACAAGTTTATCTATATTTTTAATAGAAAATCGCGAAAAATCTGCTCAGAGGCACCGTAGTTAATTTATAAAGATTGTGTAAAAAATTACGAATGGGTCATTTTGACCACTTTGGTCTGAGGCAGCTAGATACATTTGTGACCAACTGTAAATGTTCATAAGAAATTATCCTCGATGATCGTTGTGTTCTTTTGTTTTTTCAACGACGTTACTGTTGGGATACGAAGTTAGCAGACGATATACATGGTTAACACGTTGACTGCCATGGGGGCCACCGGTGACCGGCGACGCGACCAATAATAAAATACACAATTATAGTAAATATCGATGCTGATAAATTTTAAAATAACATCACTGTTACTATAATGGTTTGAAGAAATTAATGCCATGCAGAACATGCAAAAATATTGGGTTGTTCGGAAAGTAATTTCGTTTTTCCCCGATAGAGGATTTAATTGTATTTTTTTGCACCCAACTTCACACTTAAGCCGCATAATAATATGTTTTGAGAGCTGATATAGCAAGGTTTGTGCGTGAAAAAGTCCATTTCATTCTAGGCAGTAGTTTTTGGTTGGTGCCCTTTTAAATATGGAAAGCAATAAGCAGCGTTTCCGTCATATTTTACTTTTTTACTATAGAAAAGATAAAAATGGTGTTCAAGCCAGAAAGAAATTAACCGACGTGTACGGAGAAGACGCGTTGACGGTACGCCAGTGCCAAAACTGGTTTGCAAAATTTCGATCCGGAAATTTTGATGTCGAAGATGCACCACGTTCTGGAAAATTGTCTTTCATTTTCACAAAAAAAAAGAAACGAAATTACTTTCCGAACAACCCAATTTTATCAATACAAGGAAAATATAGATATTATTCTGTTCAACATAATATACATCCCATAATAAGAAATTCATGTTGGCGCCACGGGCAAACCACGTAAAATGCGCGCGGCAGTCAACGTGTTAACGAGACGATCGAAACGAGTGGTGAAAAAGTCAATGTTTACAAGCAACGACGGTATCTGGTATTTTAAACGATCGCATCGCAGAAATGTAGGAACGAAACGAAATCACGTAGCATCCGCAGTGGCTATGGTTGTGACTACAGTTTTGAGACGTAGCTACATAGCCTCATAGTTGGTATCTCTGGTTCAGGAGCCATAAAGGTTATCGCCGTTACGACACACGACCTCTACGATACTGTACCTCCACGCCTCACGTTTCAACTCGAGGATAGGACTGTAGGGAATTAGTCGTTGGATTCCGGAGAATGTAGAAGCCGCCATATAAGCCTCTATCTTAGAAGCGTACGGATACAAAACGAGCTCGTCTTCGGAGGGACACTATTCGGGCACGAACGTGTTACGTCAGTGTACACGGAATATTTACTTGGGCTAAGTTTTCGGTTAACTCGAGGAAACTTTCGATTGACCGGCCAACTTTGTATGCCGGCGGGAGTGTTGCGCTAAGTGGATGAACAGAGTGTCTAATTAGGGCGACCAGAGACAGTGTCGTAGATTGCGACGAGGTGTAATATTTTTTTTCTCAACATAATTTTTACTATGTTAACCCTTTATGGCCCGAATTTTGTTTGGTTATCGGAGGAAAAATTACGATTGATTACAGTTTTTCGCTTTGATTCGAAAATTGTGTATACAGTTTATATAATTAAAAAAAATATGAAAATTCTGGTTCCACGCGAAAAGGTGGATTTATATTATTGGTCTAATTATGGGGCCACGAAAAGATTATAAAAATATGTAATATAATGTACGTCCTTCGTAGCGAAAGGGTTAACCCTTTATAGCCCGAATTTTGTCTGCTTATCGGAGGAAAAATTACGATTGATTACAGTTTTTCGCTTTGATTCGAAAATTGTGTATACAGTTTATATAATTATTAAAAAAATTATGAAAATTCTGGTTCCACGCGTAAAGGTGGATTTATATTATTGATCTAATTATGGGATCACGAAAATATTATAAAAATACGTAATATAATATACGTCCTTCGTAGCGAAAGGGTTAACCCTTCATAGCTCGAATTTTGTTTGGCTATTGGAAAAAAAATTACGATTGATTACAGTTTTTCGGTTTGATTCGAAAATTCTTAAAGTAATAATTGCTATGGGTGAATCGTGGTATCGCTGCAGTAATACAGTAATCAAATTTAATAGTATAGTGATGACTAAATAAAATTAATTTTTTAAAATACAGACAAAGTCACACAAAGCCATAGAGGGTTAAAAAAATGTTCAAAGATCGAAAAAAAAATTAATTCGAAGGTAATCGGTTTAATGCGGTCGTAAGACAATATCTGCTTATTAAAATGGAACACTTTTAATGTTTTATGATTACATCGAAATTTATATTTTTGTGATCGGTCCCAATTCAATGAGCAGATGTCGTATTCTTAGTAATTGGAATATTTCTAGAGAGGATTAATATTTCTCAGTGCTTGAGGCATAATTTTAATTAATCAAAGTAACTCAAGCTGTATCCATTTTTATGACTTATAACAATTACACTTATAACATTTTTGGGACACTCTTTATATTGTAATACGTGCGATTTTCGAATTTCAAAATTAAGTCTGCTAATTTTATAAAAAAAATAGTCTTTCCTTTTATTAATATTTTTGTTTCCAAAGGGTGTATTTTGATATTCATGGAATTGCTAGGATCTATGATACTTAGGCGGAGTGCATTGTTTGCTATTAGAGCAAAGGTAAATGCAAATACCAGCTTAGTAGGATGTACCTGTTGGTAAGCAGACGCGTTTCGCAATATGGAATATCGAATGCAGTGACTTGGCTGTCCTAGACAGACAGACACCTAGACACGAACCTACCGGATGCATCAAATGCACCAAATGCACCAAATGCACCGTGATAACGTCACTCACAGGATGTAGGGTTGGTAATTCAGCCCTCCAAAGGCATGGAAGGGGCAATTCAGTCCCCTTTCGTGTCTGGCTGTATACTACAACGAGTAATTTTCCAAATTGCCCTTCCAACGTCAATTTTCGACCGCATTATCTGAAGGGTCGAAGAAAGTTGCCTTTACAAAATTGCTGGAATCCAAACAGACGAAAATATTGATCCCGTTGCGTTAACAATATTTCGAATAAACTTTCAGTTACGTATAAAGTTCACATACAAAAAATTTGAAACGATGTAGTTAATTGTTATTTATTTTAAATGGATGACAAATCTTTTATAGGAGTTTTAATATTTTTAGCAGTGTCTCTTAATCGTTTCTTTAACCCTTTCACTGCGGTGCTCTAAAGACCAAAAGCGTTATTCGTATACAGATCAATACAGTTTTTATTAACATAACACAAATATGGATATTGAAATGCAGGTACATTGTACAATGAATTAGGATATAACACATGTAAATGAAAATAAAAGTAATTCAGTGCTACAGAAAATCTCCATGCACAATTTGAACAAATGATTGCTTCATTTCCGAGGGCGTATATATACGTCTTTCGCAGCGGAAGGGTTGCCCTTGCTGTATATAATTATACCGCAAATATAATAGAAATTTCTTCAATATCATACGTTTCGTAAATTTAAATTATTTAAAAATTAATAAAGGACTGTGTAGTGCGATCGAAGGAGAAGCAGGGTTAATATCAAGCTCTGCAATATAAGTGAAATAAGACTTTCCTTTGAAGGATTTAAAAAATTCTTATTTCCAATAAAAAATGCAGCTCACTTTCCAGAATTGCAAAGAGGAAATACAGTTTACCGCTTTCCGTTCGAAGCAAGGAGTCGTCGGTATCCTTTCTTTCGAACAATTTCCTTGCTACAACATAACAACACGAGGAACGATATACATACATTGCCTCGCGATTCTTCGCGTTCGTTCATAAAAATGTATCTTGATAGTACTTAAGAAATAACGTTTCGGAATCTGCGTCATTGGAGTAGAATGGAACGCGCGGGGCATCAGTACACATTACGAAGGTAGAGGCACAGACACCGTGTAAACGAATTTCCGCGTCACGTTTCCCGTTCCCTGTATCCGCAGCATTGCGATCCAACCCCGGCCGACACCCCCTTCGAGCCTTTTTCCTTCCTCATCCCGGCTCGATCCTTGCTCCTCCATCCAGTAACGGCGAAATAAAATGGAGGAACGCGGGCAGAAGGGAATGAAAGGAGCGTGAAAGCTCCTCTTCTCGTTTTTCTTTTCGCTCATTCCTTCTTTTCTCGCGATGCAGCGGCAGAAGGAGCGAGTTTATTTTTATCTGACACCCCGAACTAATTTGATCTCACGTTCCAAGACACTCTTTGAATAAAAGTTCCCTGTTTCGGAGTGTCGCGACGCTTTCCACGCAGAATTTCACGTCGTAATGGCACTACAGCGCCGTCATCTACAGGTGCACCCTCTCGATCGCTGACCTTTGATCTTTCCCACCGATAGATTTTGTTCTGGCTTCGGTTCAAAAAGAAACGGCTAGAGGCGCGGGGATAAATCGAAGAATCGTTTTACGTGCTTAGGTATGATTTATACCAACGTTGCAAAAATAGGGAGAAAATTTAAACCAGTTAGACACATACGTTACTTTATACAACTTTTTGAACTTTGTATTTTTTCGCGTGTACTTTGTTAATTCTTTGCGGTTCTGAGCTCTTTTTAAGTTCCGTAGAATTATTGTAAAAATATAGTGTTGCTTCAGAAGAAGAAGAAAAACATTACAGATATTCACGATTTTTTATTTGGTTAATTTTTCTTTCCGTAAAATAAAGCTTAGCGTGCGAGAAAAGTTACACATATCGGCATAGCTAGTGTAATACAAAGGGTTACGCAGAGACAGATAAATTCATTTCAAAGAATTTTATTTAACCAATTTCCAGTGACGGGTATCCGGAAAACAGAGGTTCGAACGAACCAATATTATTCCCCGCTCTCGGTTTATTTTTCTATATGAATTCATCCGTTCTCGGGTTGTATCATCGGTTCGAAAACGCTCTCTACGAAATTAGAGAGATAGAGCGCGATAAAATTGTATCGAAACCAACGCCTACTCCTAACTTCCACATTCCGTTAATTAAATACCAAGGGTATAAATATTTCTCGGCACGTTTTAGTGGCACAGCCTGAGTTTCTCTTCTGCCGTGAAACTCGTAAAAGCTTCTCTGAGCTGGCAGAGAACTGTGTATTTTGCATCCAGGATCGGCGAGTACACCCGATCGTGCTTTAAGTTGAAAGGACTCGTTTTACCGTGGATTACTTTCTCGACGCACGAACACCAGTAATTTCACCGGTCGAATGGTACTCGGGTTTATTCATACGAACGCACCTCTATTGAGCTTGCACATTGAAATACACGCGTTTGCACCTGAACGTTCCTGCAACAATCTCTGTCCACCCATCTTTGCACCGGGCAGAGTGTTTTGTAAAGGTGCTCCAGCCGCGACAGTCTGCTCTCGGTCAATTAGCTCAACGTATCTGTGGACTGCGTGTACCTGTTTTTCCAGCTGATGCACCTGTAATGCACGAGTAATTAGGAACTACTCCGCTTGGTCTGTTGGACGCGCTTTTGTTCCCCACTAAAAAGCGTCCACGACCGTGGTGTTCTGCTTCTCTATCGCGGTGTCGTCGCAAATCCTGACAAGATACAGGCACGGTGTCGACAAAGCATGTAAAAGTGTTTTCCAAGACTTGGCAAGTAAACATTTTGATGTTGCTCTGGTAGAAGCGCGTTTGATAAGTCTTGAACCATTTAACATGCTCGTGGAATAGAATGGTCGATTAGTTTTGTTTCAGAAGCAGGAGTAAGAGAGAATTGTGGTTAATTAACCCATTCGCTGCCAAGACGAGTATACTCGTCCTACTTTAAATATGTTATAACACGCAGGCTTTTGAATGAGCAAATTTTTTTGTGGCCACAAACATAAATACAGAAATGTAAAAAACTTGAGAAGATACTATAAATAAAATTTTTTACAAAAATTATACTTTATTTCTTATTTAAAGAGAATGATCTTTTACAAATTTAAATATAAATGGCAATGGGAATGACTTCGTATAATTTAGGCTTGGCAGCGAATGGGTTAATTCCTACAGCGCTGTGTTACTTAGAAGTTACGTACTTATGTATTTATATCTTTTAAATATTATTTAACACATTGATGGCCGCTGTCACGCGCGTGTGACTTTGTACAGCTATTTTCTGGAAATGGTTTCTTGCCGTCATTTCGATGTTTGTATAGTAATGCGTACCAATGCTATTTTTAAAGAAATATTAAAAATAATGTAACAGTGATCTTAACGCTTTTCTTATTAATAATTATGCTAGGAACGGTCGTGTAAATATTGTCGCTGCTAATCTAAAAGCGATGCGAAAAATATGCGGCCGTCAAAGTGTCAATTATGAGTATATTAATAAATTTTGTTAGTACGCTATTTATAAGAATTATTGGTTCAAAAATGTTTGAATCCGATGCTATTTTTAAAGAAATATTAAAAATAGCGTGACAGTGATCTTAACGCTTTTCTTATTAATAATTATGCTAGAAACAATCGTGTAAATATTGCCGGCGCTAATTTAAAGACGATGCGATAAATGTGGGACCGTCAAAGTGTTAATTATGAGTATATTGATAAATTTTGTTACTATTTATAAGAATTATTGGTTCAAAAATGTTTGAATCAAAGTGAAACTGTAATCGATTGCTATTTTTTTCTGATAAGCAAACAAAGTTTTTATTATAGAGGGTTAATACTTTAAATAGCTGAGAATTTTGCATGTTTTATTTCTTAGATATACAGACAATTTTTTTGAAACTGTTCAGAGATTGGGTGGATGTTTGACGCGGTAGAAGCATACTTTACTGCTTGTGAACAGGAAGGAAACATTCGGTGTATTCGTGTTAATTCTCAGGTGTAATATTTCATAGAGTAGTTAGAAGTTAATGCACCCACAAAGGACGGAGTGCTTTTGGGTAAATCTGGGTTTACTTCCGCATCTTATCTTACCGCGCACTTGTCTCAGAAAGGTGGTTTCCATGGTGATCTGTAAATGAAAATCGTGAAAAGTGTAGAGAATTAAATATTGCTAAACGTTGAAATCGTCTGAAAGAATTTAATAAGATAAAACGAACGAATGTAAGTTAATACGTGAATGTAGGTTAATACGGAGAAGTAGGGAATTCGAGAGAAGTTGATAGTTTGGGAAGAAAATTGCAGAGCTGTGGGTTAGCCGGGCTCGGTACGATTGCACCGGAATTTAAGATAAGAAGGAAAATCGTTGGTTGAATACAGAAAACTACACTTCGAGTCAGGTTTTTAAATAGACTTCGGACACTTTATTTTACAGATGTTTCTTGCAATTCGGTGACTCAAATCGCTAAAGCGAAGCTTAGAATAAAAGATTGTTGGCTTATATGGAACATCTGTTTTTAAAAAATTGTCAAAAATACAGAGATGGTATTTTTTAAACGAAACCAACGTTAAAATATAACCAACTTAATAGATATTCATACGTATAAGTTTGAAGATTTTGAAATTATAAAAATCCGCGATTCGAAAAGAATGACACCTAATATGCAGCACTTGAAAAATTCGTAAAGAAAGCTTAAAAAAATTAATTTTTACTATCAAAAATAATTGTTTGCTTAAATAAAAGGCACAAATAAGCAAATATCTTTCATTTTTTTTAATTTATAACTTTCTTTATCTTCTATACATTGACGCGTCCGAAGCACAACATTCTTAAACATGCTCCACATTAGTTACTCATGTGCTTCGACAAGAAAGTAATAATTATACTAAGAACAAAATAAATTCAATGTTGTCTTACTTTTTAACAATCAAAAAAACCTACATTTAATAATAAATAGTACAAAAAAAACATCTTTTAATTTACCTTCTTTGAAATACTTATTTCTGTCAGACAGTCAACATCTTCAAACACAAAATTGATTCTCTTTCCATAACAGATGTTCGACTGACGTTCACAAATTAATATGTCGTTCTTCTATAAAGAAGTAATTTACGTGATTAATGACACAGTCCGTTGCTTATTTATCAAAATCGGCGAGATACAGTTATCCTATAAGTTTCCTCGCGGTTTAACAGAAAATTGTTAAATTCCTTTCTTGGTGAAAACGTTCCGAAATGATCAGGTCCTTATTTTGTTCCAAGCTGATTCACATCGCTCACGCTTCGGCAGCCTCATACTTAGATATTATTATGCGAAGAATAGTCGACGGTATAGAAAGGGCGAGCTTTGCGAACGAGGTTTCCGAAGCTCTCTCGGTAAACTCAGGACTTTCCTTTCGACGAGCTTTCGGCATTGTGCCGTCTAGCACGTGGAGGTTAGCCTGCGCACGTAAATACCATGATTGATGGGCTAGAAACAGCTCTCGAGTCTCCTCTATCCATCCTCTCCCTCGCTCCTCTCTGTTGCTCCTCTCTATCGGTCGTTCACGTCGTAGTTCGACCTGTTTGGTATGAAGAGCGAAGTTTACGAGGAACACACAATGGAACCTGATTTTCCACACCCACACTTTCGTCTTTGACCACTTAACACGTCATTTGCTGTGGGTATTGCTCGATTGTCGAACACCACGTGTCGGTATCACTGGGGTATCTGTCTCCTTCTTTGGTTTGAATCAATTGCCGACGAACCATACGCCAAATTCCTGAAAGAAGTCCATTAACACGTTCGCGAACAGTAAGAATTTTAACCCCTTGCACTACGCCGAAATTTTGATAAAGCCGTGCCAAACTTGTCCGCCGGAATGGTCGCGGAAGGCTCGTATTTACTTCACGCGATGGATCTCTTTGGAAATTCGAATGAGTTTGGATCAAAAAGTTTTAAAAAATACTTTAGAGTCTGACTCGTGATATTCAAGTTTGGCACAAAATTTGCATTTCGAGTCAGACTCGTGAAAGTAGTGCAAGGGGTTAATGAGCTACAAAATTAACCCTCTATAGCCCGAATTTTGTCTGCTTATGGGAGAAAAAATTACGATTGATTACAGTTTTTCGTTTTGATTCGAAAATTGTGTATACAGTTTATATAATTATTAAAAAAATTATGAAAATTCTGGTTCCACGCGTAAAGGTGGATTTATATTATTGGTCTAATTATGAGGTCACGAAAAGATTATAAAAATATGTAATATAATGTATGTCCTTCGTAGCGAAAGGGTTAATCCTTTATAGCCCGAATTTTGTCTGCTTATTGGAGAAAAACTTACGATTGATTACAGTTTGTCACTTTAATTTGAAAATGTTTAAACTAATAATTACAGTAATCAAATTTTACCCTTTGCATTCTCGAACTTTATTAAGTTTCAAAGGGCTACTGCGAAAACTTAGTGTTCTTTTGGAAAGAGAAACAGAAAATTGCAAATGTTTACGATTTTTTATTTACTTAGTTAATTCACTTTATTTTAAAACAAAAGAAGCGTTTGAATTGACGAAGATACAGAATTTAATTCAAAACTTAATCTCTGAAGGAAATTATGCATGTCGCTGTAGCGGCGCCAGTCGAGTGCAAAGGGTTAATAGTGCAGTGATAACTAAACAAAATTAATTTTTCCAAATATAGATACATCAGTTTGTAACTTTTAAGTCACACGGTCCCATGGAGGATTAAAATACCCAACGAACCATTTAACCAGGACATTAAAGCGCATAATACATAATCTCAAAAAATTAACGCCACATAGAATTGAATGCATCATAATGTGATTTATAAATTTGAATGCTGGCATTCGTGTCATTTTGCATCGCAATTATAATGAATGCTACATCATTCACGTCCACGAACGTGTTAAACGTGATTATATTGGACGAAAGTGTTCCGTGCTTTATGATTTATGATTGTCTCGAGGAAAAGATCTCCTTTTACGGTTGTGCCTTTCGGAATCGATGATGCCGATGAATTGTTTCGTAACTGGGGCTGAATTTGACGTGTTCTTTCACCAATGTATCGATCGAAGCAATTCATGCCTATAAGTGGATTCCTTTTATAAAGATGTTTGCTTTCAAGAGGGGAAGGATGGTTAAGTTGAAGGAATACAGAGTAATGTATCGGTGGAATTTAGGTACATGCTTGAATAGGTTATTCGAGTAGATTTTAGTATCGCAGTGGAACGTCTCTGAGCATTGCAATATCGATTCGGCCAAATAGCATAAATCTATCAAATTCCTTTGAACATTAAAGCAGTCCATCGACGTTATCCTCATCTCGTATATAATTTTCGAGCCATTTGATTCGAACCGTAGTATTGAAACGATGTATTGGTTAACAGGGCCGGTGGAAAGAGATTTATTCCAACAGAATCTCCAGGTATCACTGTTCCATTAGGTTAGTCGAAATTATTTTACTCGGCTTAAAAAGAACGGATTAATTTTTTCTTTAATTACAATTGTTGGAATATTTATTAAAATGGTAAAACAGTGTTCACCGTGGAAACTGTTTTATTCTTAATAAAATCGCAGGTGGAAAAATACACGTATCCTAGGAAATAGATTTTGTCGAGTAAAAATGAGTAAACATACTATTGCAATTGGAAAACTATACAAAGAAATATAATGTTAAAACGGTGCCGGTCTTCCGAGTACAATTAGTACAAAAATAGACCGAGCACAATTAGATTTAAAAGCTTGAACTATAAAAAGAATTTCAGATATTCCGATTAACCCTGTATGGCTTTGTGTGACGTAAAAGTAACAAATTAATGTATCCGTATTTAAAAAATTAATTTTATTTAGTCATCACTGTACTATTAAATTCGATTACCGTATCACTGCAGCGATACCACGATTCGCCCATAGCAATTATTACTTCAACAATTTTCGAATCAAATCGAAAAACTGCAATGAATCGCAATGTTTTCTCCGATAAGTACACAAAATTCAAACTATACAAGGTTAATTTAAATCGCAATTACACACTCATCCTTAACATTCACGGACACGATGTTACTTAACAGGCAATTTAGCTACCACGTAGGCCCAGCAGGAGACTCGCCAAAAGCGATCTGTTATCAGCCACAGAGTTTAGCGGTTTCCTTGATCCCAACGTGGATGCCTCTGACGCGTATATCTTCACCTGCACAGCGGTACATCCGTATCTGTCGTAGCCTTCGACCCCGGCATATGACCTCAGGGTAGATCGTGTCCACCCTCTGAAAACCACTCTCCCCCGTGACCAACCGTTTCACCTATCCACCACCCTTTCCTGTCCTCCGATCTTTCGGTAATTTTGCGAACGACTTCCTCGGAAATTGTATCCACTAGAAAGTTCGTAGCTCGTTCTAATTTATCGCGATACAGAATGGATCAACGACAAGGGTGTCGGCACGCTTGGCTGCTCGTTTTGATATCTCCCTTTCTCGGCTAATTTCCCGTTACACGCTACCCTTATAAATCACCGTCACCTTTTATTACCCTACACGTTTTGTAATGAGTCCCCGCATACGGCGTCGGCGACAACGATAATACGCGACGCGAACCTCTATTGCTTCTTCAGGGTTGATCGATCGGTCTTGCAGAGGCAGTTCCACCGTCTGGCGGGTATTTCTGTGGCTGGTGTTAGTTTCGATCCCACGACCGTCGTTTTTACGCTACGTGGATCGTTTCTTGAATTTCGACAGTTATGTCTGGAATATTGAACAGGTTATCAAAAGTGCGGAAAGTATGTGTATGCGAAGTAACCGTGGAGAATGTTTTATGCTGTACAGTTTGAAGGAAAACTTTGTCCCGTGAATTTTTATGAAATAATGCGGACGAAAATTGTTTGTCGACCGATGATGAACGAATGTATAAAATTGAATTAATTCCGAAGTATTTCGATAAAAGAGAGTGCCCGATAACTTTGCGAAGAAGCAAATTTTTTAACGCACCCTCGCAGTTTTCCCGGGTATCGCGCGCAGATTATAAATTACGGTTCAATCGTGTTTATTTTATCGTCCAGCGCGATTAATTATTTCCCAACGATTAATTATTCTCAACATTTCTCGGCAATTAATTATCATTAGACGTTCGCGTCTGGTGCTGGAGCGACTGTAATGTTATTGACCGCCCCTGAAACATGCCACTGGTATCTTTGCTGTTTCACACACTATTTCTAAACATTCATCAATTATAATCTCTGCAATCAATCCTTTAATCGTTCCTACAAAAGTAGAAAAGTTGTGCAACGATGAAAGAACAATAATGATTTAAAAATATTTTTCTATAATATTTTTTCTGCTACTCGATAAAACGAAGCGAACCAGTTTTATCGTTTTAAATTGCAAGAATCGAACACGGTTTATAGTTTGCTCGATTAATTTCCAAAGAGTTTGCAGTGTCCATTATTCCAAGTTGTTCAACGTTGTTTCCGGTCGCCATGAAAATGAAAGTGTCATAGGGAAGGTAATACAAGGGCGATGGTACAGTATTAATCGGTGAAATTTCTGCGAGGCTCGTGCTGCAATGTATTAACAATTTAACGAGCCGACACCTGCGATAGCTATTATAACACAATTATATACAGCGCTTCGCTCGGGTACGTGTGTGTGCGTATTGCGAATTCGTGCAGCAGACTGCATCCGTACACCAGAATGCAAAGCGAATTGCTTGAGCTCATAGGTCTCGGCGTAAATTCTATCATTATTCCCTTTCTTGCCGAAGTTTATTGAATGTCTATATAGTAGAATTTAACGTAGCATGGCATAAAATAATAATTCATGGGGAACCGTTACGAACTCGTACGATATAGTTATGAATACATTCGTGGTATGAAATGGAGTATCTACTCGTTCAATTGAGACTGGTCACAAAAATATGCATTCTCTAGGGAAGTTTCTTGTGGAATAAAATTGGTACAATAATATTAAATATTTTTTTCTTTCTTAGTTTCTGTCACACAGTAATTTATCTTTTTTTAACGTCTCTGCAGACCGACGCTGAAATTTCCGTTTAGGCGTCGTTGGTCTCTGACAACTGGCAGCATCAATTTTAAAAAATAATACGTTATAATTCATTAATGGATTTTATTAAATCACATTAAACAAAGATACTACTTTCATTCGCAGGGCTCTACAATTTTCTACCTAAATTTTTAACAATTTTGCGACCAAATATTTTTCAATTGTTAATTGGGATTACTCGCGAGAATAAAAATTTTTATGGGAGATGGTTCCTTATAAAATTAAATTAATACAATGGTACTCAGTATTCTTACTTTATTAATTTTCTGTATATGCAGTATCTGTTCATTCACTTGGAAGCAGACGCAAAATATAATTAATGACGTTAAAAATTGCCCCAATTCAACGAATATTCTATGAGGGTACTGTACAATGTGATTTGATATTGAATTCGGAAGCTGTAAATTGTATTATTTTATTTTATTTTGATACCGAAAAGAAAGTAGTATCAGCATTTCAATACAGACGGTAAGAAATTTTTAGAGCTCGTTCTGAGAAGAAATTAATATTAAAACTAGCGACGATTAAAGTACACTTATTTGTACCAAAGAAACCAATAATAGAGATATAATAATAGAGCTATAATAGAGAAAGAAACTAAGCAATGAAAAATGTTTAAAAAATACATAATTCAAGCGAAAAGAATCTTCAACCATATATTTCACAGCAAATCACGGAAAATACTAACGAGCACGGTTAAAAATTTATAAAATTTCTATGAGAAATTACGAACTGGTTTCGTAGTTTCAGTGTTGAAAGAAGGAAACCTGTGACTGGAAATTGCTGATATTTCTTTCTTATATATCGCAGAAATAGCAATGTTCTGCGAATAAATGAGAAAGCATGGATGAAAAACGTGGCAGCAATAGACGAGTGTGATCTTAGAAGTATCCGTCTTCATATTGCGAATTTTTCCTGATCAGTGCTATTCTTGGATAATTAAATTTTTGCAAGGAAATCCGTATCGGCGTGAAAATATGAGCGAAATTTAAATTAAGATTCTTAAGCGTCATGCACAAGTTACAACGTACTAGATTTAATATACAATATTCTGATATTCAAGTAAATACAATAATATAATTTATAATATTTGAAACATTATTGGAAATAATTACTAATGAAGACAAGTTAATAACAATTTCAGATCGTATAATCTAGGAACGCCTTAATTAATTGTAAACTAATAAATGTGCTTTCGAATACATAATGATTTCATAATAGTTATCGTGTTAATGTAAATTTTCAATGGCTTCGAACAGAAATTTACGAGGTATTACTGCAACTTTGATAACTGATAACACTACATGTTATGCTTCCCAAGATATAATATATGCGGTTAATTACTTCATCGCAAAAGTTTAATTACTTGGGGACTAAAGTTTCTGCTATAGGAACACGAAAATCTTGTTAGAAATTGTTCAATTTTCTACCTGCCAAAAATCACTTCAACGCTAATATCATGCTCGACACTTTACATTTTATTAGATACTCGAAAATGAATTTCCTAATTGAGGTAAAATATATTTCACGGTATAACGAGAACAATAATTTCTCATCTATTAATAAACGATTCAAATATCTGTTTCATATTTCCCGGCTGCGCTCCGAGCTGCTAGATCGATACCGCTATTCTCTATCGGTGACGTACAGAATTAGCGCCAATCGATATTCGATCCTTCGATTTCATCGCCCATTACGCTTCGCTCCAATTGATCGTTCACAAAGAATTCATCGCGCTCTGAAATTTTTCTGTGTTACTTAAGTGATTACTGCGATTACTATTATAGGGTTTTTATTTAAATTACAGTTTGTAAACGTTTAATTATTAGGAATAAAGTTTAGGCGAGCGACTGTGACGCGCATAAATATACAATCAATCCCACACCAATTATTTTACTACACAACACACTCGTTCGACGCACTGTTCAACACTCTGTCCAACTCTATTCAACACTACACGCTTTCTCAACACTCTGTTCAACTCTGTTCAACTCTATTCAACACTCTACACGCTTTCTCAACACTCTGTTCAACTCTATTCAACACTCTACACGCTCTCTCAACACTCCGTTCAACTCTGTTCAACTCTATTCAACACTCTACGCGCTCTCTCAACACTCTGTTCAACTCTGTTCAACACTACTCTACGCTCTCCTCAACTCTGTTCAACACTACTCTACGCTCTCCTCAACTCTGCCCACGCATCGACCCATCGTCCGTCCGTTGGGTCCGGTCCCCGTTCGTTACGCCCTCTACCGCCCTCCATAAACCAAAAGTTCTTAAAACTACGGCACTACATTATTGCTGAATACTGACACACATAATAATAACATATAATATAATAATAATGAATAACACATTGAGAACGGGACATATTTTTTCAAATCTTGTACACTTTTGGAAGGTATTATTTATTTATTTGCATTCTACATGTAGATCTTAATTTAAACTTCGAGTTAAAGCAATTATATTTAAAAAATAATTTCTTATTCGTCGTTTGTTACTTTTATCTTTATAGAACATGAAATAGAAAACTCGAGATACCTCGTCACCCGTTCGCAATGTGTTGATATTAGTACAAATATATACAAACGCTAGTAAATTATAGTAAATTAGTAGAATTATAAAAAAAGAAAAATCTATCAGAGTGTCTTCTTTAGTTATGATAATACGATAAATATTTAACCCGCTATTTTAATAGTATTACTTAACAATTCAGTAAGAACATTATCGTTTCCATATTCCTTGTTTCAAAATTTCACAATTGGATAAAAATTGCTCAACACTAGAACTACAAACGCTCGAAGTACCCATTTGTATCAACGAAACAAAAATAATATAGGTATTTTAAAAACTGTATAATACGAGAGAAACAAACCTTGATCCATATTTTTAACAGAAAGTTATCAAAAATCTTCAAAAATGCATCGCGATAAAATCAAAGTTTTATCAAAAAATATGAAACACGTAAAGTACAAATTACACGAAAAACGCTAAAATATTACCGCTTTGGTAATTCTAGCGTTAATACACATTTTCGCATCGTCCTCACGCCATGTTGAATTTCTCAAATAATTATGAACGATATCGGGTTTAATCAGCCGCAGACGTCGTAAATCGGTGAAAGCATACCGGGCCACGATTTCACACGCGTTTACCCCGAAGAAAACTCGTTACAAAAAGCTCGTGCAAGTTCGACTTGTCTTTCCACCGCTCGGATAGAATCGCCGGCACGCTTTAGATGGTGGCGCGCGCGTTACGAAGGGCAGTTCGCCTCCGGCCGCCGTCGAGTACGAACGGTTTGACGTTCTCGAGCAATACGATCTTCTGTCTACAGATGTGTGTTATATTCCCGTGAAAGTTCAGTGCCCAAATGTGCTACCGGCTACTATCAACCGTTCTGCAGTTACTCGGGTGAATTACGCGCTGTTCGACGTAGGCGTTCGTGATGGATAGTGATTGAATGATGGAGCCTTCGGCATGCACGTCGCTTTACTGGATTTTGATGACTTGGAGCTGAGGTACGTTGTATTTTAATAAGCGAATATATTAAAATTAAAAATACCAGTTTTTGATCTGGGAATTTTTAAATTAATTTTATTAGAACTTTAGGGAGAATTTACTGATATTTTATTGTCTTTTTTTTTGTTTTTTGTTTTTTGTTTGCTCGCTACAATTGTGAAATCGATTTGGCACGTGTGGTTTAGGACGGAGATCTATTATAATATTATTTTAGGATTAAGTAGGTTGAAATTATTCTTTCTGGATAGTGGTTTTTTTCTAATTCTGATTGTGTGTTTAAATATACACGTGTGGATGACGATGAAATATTATGTATATGATTGTTGAATATTTTGTTAATTTTTGTTTCCATTTGATTGTTGTAAATTGTTCAGGAAAAAATTCAATTCTGCTTTGATGGAATTTATTTTGATTTTACTTAAATTTGGTTATTAAAATTAGTTTCGCGAATTTGGCAGAAATCAATAGCTTTTTTGCACGGAAACTTTTACGATGTTCGTCGAAACGTCACCGTTGATTTGATTGAATCATTAATTTAACAATGGTGGAACGCAATATTCGTCTCTCCCTTTGCAGAGCAAAAAAAAAAAAAGAAAAAATACCATGGATACTGAAAAATACAGTATCGAATTCTACTTCCATCCGCGTTGCAGAGTACTACGAATATATTATTCTCATATTTCCTGTACCATGAGAGTAGAATTTCCGTATGAGGATTATACGCTTCAATTAAGAAAATAAATTATTAGCCTAGTGAGTTTTAATTAAAAGTAGCAAGTCAAACAAAGATCGCCTAGTTAATTAAACTTGATTAATATGTAACGGTAACAAGAATCTTCTTGCTTAATACACGAAACAGACTTTTTCTTAGAATGCTCAATAATCCTTAAAATTCTTGAAACTCGGCTCAAGGGTAGACGCATTGTACAGTTCGTGAACACGTGGTTTAATTCTGAGAAATGCGAGCTCGAAATTTTGCAAGAACGATGAACATTTTTGTTTCCAATAAAATCCTTACATTTATTTTACGGAGCTCGCAATAGGAATTTAATTAATTTAATACACTTCATTTGCGTCCCTTTAGAATCGCCGTAGCGTTAAAAAATTATGATTTAAAGACAAAATCTTTAAATTATGCTTTCATCTTTCAAATTGTCTCGCGTTTAAATGAAATTCTTATTACTTAGAAAAATATTAATTAGAAAATTAATAGTACGATAGAGCTTCCGAGAAGTCGAACTAATAGGAAAAAACAAGTGTTCGAATAATGGAACAATTATTTTTCTGATATCGAGCTTCGTTTATTTAACCTCTATGGCGGCTTTCGCTAATGTCAATACTCAATTGTGTTATTAATTATTGAAGTAAATTATCGAAATTGAAGTATATGTATCATATCTATGGGAAAAATTATAATTTAACCCCTTGGCTTAACATTTCTTCAATCTTCATGCATATTAGCAATAGTTATTCACGTCTTTGACGCTTCGTCAAACGCAAAGTATTGAAATATTACATGTATCTTGTATTTTCTAATTTTCAATCTTGTAAATTTAAGAATGTCAATACTCAATTGTATTATTAATTATTGAAGTAAATTGATAGTTTGCTTGACACTAGAACCACCAAAGTGGTCAGAATGACCCATTCCTAATTTCTTACAGAAATTTTATAAATTGACTATGGCATCTCGCAGGCAATGTTCCGTGATTTTCTGTTAAATATGTAGACAAAGCTTCGTTTCCCTCCCATTGCGTATTTTTTTATATATATTTAGGTTGTCCCGAAAGTTCCTTCCATTTTCTTCACGCAATGCTTTCGTCTAGCAATGTTTAAATAAACATTCAGTCTTATTTGTTAAACGAGAGACGGAGGGAAAAAATAGCTCAAAATGAATCCTGTATAAAATAATATACCGTAAAACATAAAATATTATGTATCCATTACCTATTAATAAAACGAAAGAAACTTTTCGGACAGCCTGATAAGTATGCTTTAATCGTTGGTAGTTCTAGTGTTAAATATTTATGCATCCCATATTCTTTCGAGCGCTAAATTTCGTGAGTTTTTCAACACGAGTCGCTGCGTAGTTAGAATTAGTTTCGATGGAACCGAGGAAGCAACACAGAACGTAAACACTGCATGTTTACAACGGTGGAAAGCTTCCGTTCGTAGAAGACACTTGCGGCGACGCTTGGTTAGGTGAATTTTGTCATCTATATCGGCGAAAAATATTCGAAAGCAAACATCCTCGAGACAGAGAAAGTTAAGACCGGCGTTCTGTAGCTTAGCTAAAATCAACTAATTAACCCCGCTGTCCTCGCAGGCTTTACATCACCCTAAATGAAGTTTACTTTTGTATAACTGTCCTTTCAAATATTCCTTTATCAAGCTTAGCGTATTTATTTTTTACCTTCGCTTCTTTCATCTTGTATCTTCATAATCATGCTTTTAAATATTCCTTTATCAGATTTAGCGTATTTATTTTTTACGTTTCCTTCTTTCGTATTGCATATTTATTTTTGTGAGTAAATTTATCAATGTAGGAGCGTTATTAGTTATACAAACATGAAAATTTTTTCAAATTAAGAGTAACGTCTAAAGAGTTTATTAAATATGAGTCGAGACAAAGTGTCGAACGTGGATTCACATCGCGAAGAATTAAATGACACGCGTTTTTAACACTAGAACTACCGAACAAGTCAAAATGACTTGTTCATAATTTCTTCTAGAAATTTTAGAAATTTACAATAATGAATTTTTGAGGATTTTCCGCAATTTTTTGTAAAAAATATGCGTAAAGAATTGTTACCCTTATTATAGGTATTTTTCGAAATATCATTTTGATTTCTTTGGTACAGATAACTCTATTTTAATCACCGGTAGTTCTAGTGTTAAAAGACACTGTTCAGATAAGAGTACATTGGGATATTAAGTTCGATTCTCTGCGCAAAAGAATAAATCTACTTTTGAGCAATAATGTTTCGCTGTCTCTAATTATAAAACAAGCATATTAATACTCCAGTAATTAATGAGTTTTGGAAATCTTTTCAACAAACTTAATCGTTCGCAGTATTTGACGGCCACTTAATTGCTTTATGATTAATGGAATTTACAGGAAGATCGAGCCAACCTGATTTAATTAATCTTCGAATATCGAAGAGATTAGTACTATCTTTTAACCCCTCGTCGCATAATTTCTTTTTAATTTGAGAAAGAAACACGTGAACTCTCACATCTCAGTGATAATAAAAAATTAGCAACGATAAAGTTTTTTCTCTTTAAAAAATTTATCTAAGGAAACAATTAGTCACATCAAATTTTAATATAACTACTTACTACTTGTCTGACCACATACGGTTCTAGGAACCTATACTACTTAAATATACCAAACGTTAATTATAACGGAAAGAATTAAAATAAACAATACATTGAAAATTAGCAGCACAGTGCAACGAAGGGTTAATTAGCCAATTTATACAATTGATATTTAATTTTCCAATTAAAGTGAAGACACGTAATTAACAATTAGAGAAGAATATAAGCATAATTACCAATTATGAAATTATTTAAAACAGAGCTCCGTAGGACTATAGAGCATGAGTATCGAGCGTTAAATAATTACGAGTTAAGCAGACGTCATTTCCAATTTCGTGATTCTGAAAGAGCGCTTCGGATAAATTGTTATTCGCGGTCGGTGAACTATTATCTCTGTCTAGATGATTCACAGGGCAGAGAAATAAACGACTCGATGTTCCCTTGTGTATTCGCGAGCCGAGGTACGCCACATTTTCCCCGCAAATCGTTTACGTCTTTTATTTCCGGAAAGTGAGCTACGCTGGTGCTGTTTACCGCGATCCTGTCAGTATGGTCGTGGAGAGAATAACCGATAGTGATGGGATAATTGATAACGCGAGGCCGTGAAAATCTTTCGCGAAAATTTAATTAAACGATTGTCGATGCTAGTTCTGATTCGTTTTATGCGACGAAACGTTGTTCATGCTCGGAACGTTTGAAAATTACGTTTGTTAAAAAATTTAGAGGAATAGAATGGGGTGTAGTTAATTCAGTATTTGCAATAAATATTATATTTTTACTAGGTTGACGTTATTGAATGATAACACAATTAGTCATAAAAATATTCGACCAAATATTCGAAATATTAAGCGAATTTTGTGTACAATTATAGGTCTGGAAGTAATAAACCGAGGCGAATCGGATTGAAATAAGAATTCGGTAAAAAAATTATTATAAATGTTAGAATAACAAATATTGGTAACTTTCTAACAGGTAACTTTCTAAATTAATATTATTATTTTTCTACTATCAAAAGAAAATGATCCAATTTCTACCGGTCTACTTTTAAGTCTATTTTTGATAAACATTTAATAATTTATTTTACAATAACGTGCAATACTTTTTAAATAAAATAGAATATGTAGAGAGAAAAAGAAATTATATTTTAATGAAGTAATATTGAATACTTTTGTAGACCAATTGTGGCCAATTGTAAGTGGTCAGTTGTTTCAAGAACATTTTATTTTTCTCTCAAAAATGTTTAAATTCCTTTAACTCTTTTATTAATACTTTAACAATTCATGTAAAATTCAATGATATCAACAGACAGAATTTCAGTTACAATCTTTGTTTCATGACACTAATAAACATTTCTGATATAGCGAAAAAAAAAGAAAAAAAAATACTGAAAACCTTTAAACTTGGAAGGAAAAAGGTTTTAAAAAAACTGGGTCGTGTTTATATCTCTTTTTGAATTTTATCGAATCGCCAAGACAAAGGCGTTCGCTTTCACTATGTTCTTTATCATAGCTGTTCTTCAAATACAACAAACAATTTAAAGCTTCTTCTGCTTTTTATTACATCCCCGCGTAAAGATACATCGCAATTCTTTTCAAACATAAAATATTATTTATCTCTCCGCGAAACGTCAACCAAAATATTCAGTTCTTTGCAATTGCATTTTATACAACATAAAATCATTTCAAGCTTGAATAAACTTAAATTCTTCAAACCTTGAAAAAGATTTCATTTTACTAATACCATTAAGCGTAAACATCCAGAAAATTCTATCCATCACAACTTTTCGTTCGTGAGATTGCATTAGAATCTTCGTTCGCGAGATTGTATTAGAATCTTCGTTCGTTTACTTTAAATCGTTTAATTGATACCTCGGTATCGGTCGAAGATTTAAATCGAAAGATTCCAAGTGAACTCGTTTCGAAGATCGGTGTTCCAACAGAAATAAGCACGAGTAAACGGAGGGAACCGATCGAGGCTCGCGTTAATTTATTTAAGTTGGAATCTATACGAATCGGAAGATTCGAAAGAGAAAAAACGAGAAGAACGCTCTCGACGCTGTTCCGGAATTGTCCTATGGATTTCCTCTAGCGAAGCTTAACGATCAAACGGAGACGTGCGGCCGTCTCCCGGGGGAAATTACGAATTACATGTTTTTCAATTAAATATACCCTGACTTGTCTGCTGGGAAATACAGAGACGACGCGCGAAGAGGGTTGAAGAAAAATCAGTTGCGAGTTTCGCGTCTGCTTGTTGATCGCGAAGTTCGTCACCCAGAGAAGTTGCAATTAAGTTGTATTAATTTAACATTCGAAATGAAAATAATTTGCGACACGACTACGTACGTTGAATACGATGGTACTTCATCGTTTTTTTTCTTTTTTTTTTTTGGTTGTTTTATAATTAAAAATAATTGAGGAGCTTTCTGGGAAAAGGGCGCATAGATCAGAATGAGGTTTTGGATTCAGTTTTGCTTCTTTTAATTCACAGCTACATTTAAGTCGATAATTTAACGGTCCTTACAAAACTTTGTTGCTTTAATAAAATTTAAGATATGAGAATTTTTAAAATAAATTAACGTATAACTTTTTCTTTCTATAATTTCTATAAATTTTCTTTCTAAAAAATAAACTTTCTATGAATCGAGAAAAAAAGAGTGATTTAATAATAGCTGTAATAGTGATACACTATTGTTTACAAAATAAAAATAAAAATGTTATAATATTACAGGATTTTTTAATTTTATATAAAAATTGTTAGTCCTTAAATTTCGTGAAAAAAAAAATTATACATTAATTTTCCTGAGAAGAATTTAAAAGTACTGCTACACTAGAAAACTAAATAGGCTTATGGGATCTTTTTTCAGAAAGCTTCTCAAATAGTAATGTTTCGAGAGCAATATTGCTGTGGGAGTTAAAGCATTCGTACTTTCTTGTTTTGCCCGAAGAACAATTTAAAAAAAATTTTTTTTAAACTCCAGAATGATCTGTTTTGATGTGATAGGTGAGACTTCAGAAATTCTTTTAAACGCGTATGGAATATCCACGCGCGAAGCTTTCATTGCTCGTTTCTCTAATATAATCCTTGACTCGAAAACAGCACTTACAAAATTTGTGTTCCAAATAATTTGTAGATTTTCATGATTATTTCTGAAATAATATTCTTGTCGAAATTAATAGCAATTCCTAATACATCGGTGTCCCCTATTAATTGTAACATAAAGGATCTAGAGAAGAGTAATTGCACAATCCGTTGGTCAGGTTACAGTTGTTTTCTCCGGGAAGATTAATCTTGTATTGTAAATCGGTTTACATTCTTGGCAATAGATCATCTTTAATGATAAAACGATACAAATGATTTCGCGATGAGCATTACTCCATGATTGATCGTCGACTCTTATTGAATTTGTCCAGAAATAAATTGCCATTCCATTACTCACGAGAGTTGGGAGCTACGGTTGCAGCGAAACCAGATAAAACGTAGCATGGCGTTTCAAATTGTTCACAATATTTTGAGCAAACGACAGGAAATGTTTTCCCAATTTAACAAATCAAAAGCGCTAATGGCGTTCAAAGAAATACAAAATCCGTAATTTGTCCAACGTTTACGTAAAATGGAATCTCTCTCGTCGAAATCGAGCACGTGTTATGAAATCCGACTAACGAGGATGAAAATCGTACGTACGAAAACCGCACGTTCGCCAACATGTTTTCGAATACATTCTTCTGTCTCCTATATCGAAACTTTTCCAATAACGCGTTACCGTTTTGCGAATCAACAGTTTCATTCTTCTCCGACGTAAAATGGATTCCAATTACACGATTATTTCTCACCCGACAGCTTATATGAGTCAAGCGAACCTTGACTATACTCTTGTTTAATTAATTGTAAAAACGAACGTTTCTCGAAGTTCGAACCGCTGCCTCGTTGGAAAGTATACTCGAAAGATTTCCGTTCTTGTTAGGAAGCAGTTTCGAGTGGTTGCTTAAGTCTGTTCCGCAAATGCGAGCCGTTCCTAGGCTTGCACGTTCTGCAGGCCATTTCATTCGACTTTTTTTTTTTTTGCCTGCCTCTTTCACTCTTTCGTCGCCTCCTCCTTTTTCTTTCCTCCTTCGTAGACCGTTTCTTAAGTACCAGGTAATTAAAAGTTCGAACCAACCACGATTCACGCCTGGAAGGATCAGCACCAAGCTCGCTCGCCTTCCCCGTTCACCTTTCGCGAGTGACGCGCGGTCGCTCGACTTTCTTTTACACCCTGTTTTCCTTTTTCTGATCGCTTCTTTTTTTCTTTCTTTCTTTTCTCCTTTCTTTTTCTTTTCTTTTTTTTTTTTTTTTCTTTTTTGAAAAAGTTTCCGCAGTCGCGACAGGTTCGACGGTCCGATGAGAAAAGTTGAAAAATTCCACGGTGGTTTCTGACCGAATACCGACGGTTGTTCTAGGGTTCTTTGATGTTCTCTCGCCTTCTTCGAATGCTCTTCACTGGGGCCCGGAAAAACTGTCGTGTGCTTTTAAACGAAAACTTCTCCCTCGCCTGTCACCAATGAATTCCGAGTGAAAGAGATGAAAGCTCGGTGGAATATGGCGTAGGTTTAATTACTTCTTTCAACCACGATTTCCAGGTTACTTTATTTCCTTTGAGCGGATGTTCGAAATATGTACGCCGCGTTCACGGTGTGATCGTTTCAATGAAAAGTGTGCCACACAAATTCTAGATAGTGGTTCGTATAATTAATGTTCGTCAATTGATAGGGTTGAAATCAATATTTTTCAAGCATTCCTTTGAACCGAGGTTATTATCGAAACCTTTTATGGAACTATCTTACAACCGTACAATTTTTTTGCTCGCGAGAACGCTGAAAATTATACGTAAATGGTACGAGAGAATGATATGAAGTCTGAATATTAGTCAGACGTACAGGAGCCAGGCTATGAGCTCTGAAGAGAGCTCGGATCGTTTTGAGAAGGATTGAAAAAGCCGCGGTTCTTCGGTAAAGCAGAAGAAACGATGGGTTGAGAACGTTAATGGGTTTCTAGTTATGTGGAAAAACCATTAAAACGTTTGCCCACTCTCGAAGAAATTAATTCTGATTGCCGTTATCGTGGATAGCTCGAAAAAGGTGCCTACGACTGGTAGTGATCGCGGTATGCGGATGTGGAGAGGGATACCATTATCGCCACCGCATTTCCCATTGTGGCTGGTTGGGTCTGGCCACGGAGAAAACGCGAATTCTTTTCTCTTATTTCGCGTTCTTGCGTGTCAGTACGAAATAACCGAATAATAGGGAGTAGCAGGAGCAATAGGATTCCTATTCCAGGGTCTACGATGTCTGTTCAACCTAATTGGATTTTTATTAGTATTGGCCAATATCGTTGTTAAATATAGAAACCGGAGGAAATGTTTTTGGTGGTGTCGTAGATTAGATTTTCATTGCTGGATTGAATTAATTGCTAGTAAGGGATGGTGATCAATCATTTCTCAGACGGTGTTGTTAACTCTTTGTTACGAAGGTCTGTAGCGAAAAACGCGTCCATAATGGGGGTGGCATACGTTATGCTGTTTTGCTACGATTCTTTGTGCTTTTATATATAGAATCTCCTGATTTAAGATAATTATGTGTAATAAGTACTATTTTTTGTATTGTATATATGCGATTTCCAAACATGAATGCGGTCATTCGTTGTCAATAATTAAAATCATTAATTCAAAACAGAAATTGTAGTCAATAGTATGCAGAAGTAAATTCGTCGCGAGCGAGTATAGTCACCCGTAATAGCGAAAGGGTTAATAATTATAGCAGTAAGTTAGGAACTTCGTTTCGGGTTGTTATTAATTGAGAAAAAAAGTGTGAGAATGTTTTGCATTAAATTGCGCAAAAATCAATTTTCTTGCTTCTTTCATTACAGTTTTAATACTTATTAAATTGCAGTATTCTTGAACTATGTGTCTATATTTTTTAAGTTTCAAATATTCTCTTGTCACTGTACCATTATATTTTCCGAATTTTTAGATGAAGCTGAGAAACCGTAATCGTATATAATTTTTTTTTTCACAAATAAACAAAAATTTTGATTACAGAGTGATTAAATGCTTTTTAAAAATCTGCAATTTTTATTCTTCAATTTTTCAAAGTTTCCGATAAATTAAAAAATCGTTACACTTCTTGCTTTAAAAAATTTAAAATACAAACTGATATTAGAGTTCTTTTTAATTATCGAAATTCAAGTTTTATAACCAGCTTGATCGTAATACCCCATAAACCCGTTCCCATTATCAAAGAATTATTTTTATAATCGACCGTAAATGTTCATTTTTATAGCCTGATAAAAATAATAAACGGTCCGACTGGAAAATGAGCAGAGGCGTGACACCTTTTACGGTGCCTTCTCTTTGTTCCACGGCACAGTAATTTTTACGTGTTTTACGCTATCGTTCGATCGATACGATCTCTACTTCACGCTTCTAAGTCTTTAATATCCCGAATCTCTGATATTTCCTTGGCCATTCGTGTCTCGCCGAGATAAAGATCTTCCATTGTCGTTCACTCTTTCTTTCTTCTCTCGGTGACCCAGTTAAAGGAATAAAATTGTCCTCTAAGGAGAGCTCATTAAAATGCTCTCGATAAATCGACGCTGCTTTTTGCTAATGAAGCTTCCGCGATCGCTCTCGATGGTTTTGCGAATTATAAACAAAAAGGGAAAGTGGGTTAACGCGATCGAAAAGTTGGGTTCTACGTTGGGAAAGGGGAGCGGGGCAATTTGCGAGGCGTAACTTCCGAAAATCTGCGGATTTCAATGAGTGCAGTGTGGCACAGCTGCTTCGGAACGAGCCGAACGGTGTAAAGTTCTCGGTGGAAATTCGTGGGACGGTAGGAAGTCGGCGGGTCTGTATTTACGAAGACGGAAATATTCTCGCGGAAGTAAATTCCCGTTTACGATGCCACCCGGTGCCGCTTCGAAAAAGCTTTATTTCGTTGCATGCGCGTCGCTCAAACGTCAGGTCAATGCGCGCGTACACAAGCTGCGGTTTCATTGTATCGTAAAATTACGCCAAGTGTGAAAAATACGAGCCACCGAGCATCGAATACACGCGCTTAGGTTCGAAACGCTAACCCCCTGTGCTGTCTGAAATGCGTCGGGAAATGGAGACAGTTTTACGGGACGATTTATTTTTGCGAATCTCCGGAAGGTGTGTCTGGAAAAAGTTGGTGAATGTTGGAACCTATGGTATATTAGCTGTGTTCGTCTGGTAAATAGTAATGATCGATATAAAAATATATATATGTACGAGAGTTTGGGAGTATTAGGTTGATATAAAATTTAGTGACTTATAAAGTAGCCACGTTTGTTTAGTTGTCGCTGCACTATTAAATTTGATTACTGTATTACTGATGCATCTATATTTTAAAAAATTAATTTTGTTTAGTTGTCACTGCACTATTAAATTTTATTACTGTCGTTACTGATGTATCAATATTTAAAAAAATTAATTTTCTTTAGTTAAATTTGATTACTGTATGAGTGTAGTGACACCACGATCCATAAAACATTTTCAAATCAAAGTGAAAAACTGTAATTAATCGTAATTTTTTCTTCAATAAGCAGACAAAATTCGAGCTAATAAGTAATGGATGCATAATATTTTTATGTTTTACAATATATTATTATTTTACATAGGATTCATTTTGTTCTATTTTTTCCATTCATCTCTCGATTAACAAACAAGGGTAAATATTTATTTAAACATTGCTAGACGAAACTATTGCGGGAAGATAACGAAAGAAACTTTCGGGTCAACCTAATATCAAATTAACACAAGGGACAGATAAGGATTAAAGCTCAATCGACTAAAGTACTAACAATGTTATTATCTTTTTATCGTACAATTTGCAAGCCTGACAGAAATTTCATTACATTTTCCCGTTTCGAAAGTGCTACACTCTGGAGAATTAAACCATGAACATGGCAAATTGAGGTTCCACTCTTAACGAAGGAAATGGAACAAAAATTTTAGTTGGATCGTGTTGCCATGAGCATATAAGAATCGAATGGAATCTCTGCTGCATATGTCATGAAGTGGTCCGCTGCGATCGTTAGCGCTGCTGGCCATTTAAAACAAATTCACGCGGCGGTTTTCCATTCCCCTTTTTCATCTATCCAGACCGTTGTCGGTCTGATCTGTTCCGCAGTCAACGAATTCCGTACGCGTTCGTGTTGGAACATCCGCTGTTCCGACACCAGCATCGATAAAACTAGCTCAGTGACGTTTCTGATCCGGTAAACAACCGGCTGTACTATTCTTTGTGCAACTGGATACCAGTTTCGAAAACGATGAACGAACGCCCCGTCAGAACTGTACCATCGATCAGCTTTACGTTTTACTACACTTTTTGTGAGAGTGTCAAATATAGCTGTCAAATATCAGGAAATAATAATGTAGCGATATTTAAATTTTTTATTTTCATATCTGAAAATTATAAAAAATAAATTGTGTCATCCGGTTGTTATAATCACTAGACTGTGGATTTTTATGCATTTATGGAAAATTTCAAGGTTCCAAAATACAAAAAAATGCACATTGGGAAAAATACATAAATAAATTATAATATTTGGTGAATAAAACAATTACCTATCTAGCTTCTGTTCCTTAAATTATTATTCCTTCCGTTATCTTCGCGCAATGCTTTCGTCTAGCAATGTTTAAATAAACATTCAGCCTTATGTGTTAAGCGAGAGACGGAGGGAAAGAAAGCGCAAAATGAATCCTGTATAAAATATTAATATATCGTAAAACATAAAATATTATGTGTCCATTACTTATTAATAAAACGAAAGAAACTTTTCGGACAATCTAATATATTCATTGAAACATGAATTTGCATAAAAATCTGCGATCTAATAATCCCGGATAATGTTATCTATAGGCTATTCTAATTATAATTAGGTTCCAAAATACACCGCATAAAATTAATTAAAGATAATCTATATAAATAATTGTTTGTAATAAATTAACTTCAATAACGAAAATTGTTTACCTTCTGTATAACATTATCAACCGATTATTCTGATCAAAGATTGCAACTTTCAAAGTGATGATAATAACCGAATTCAACTGTACTATTTTTATTTAAACATACAGCATCGTGTTTCAAACTCATTTTTATTTAATTTTTATTCGAGAGGATGGTACTTTTTTGTGAAAAAAATGTAGTAAAAAGTATTGCAAGTAACTCTTCACTGTCCTAAAAATTTTACAGCTCTTTCCGCTTCGCTGTGTGCGAAAGAAAATTGTTTGATGTTGCTCAGTGACATGTTGACAGCAGTTGACAAGGAAAACTTCGGTTAGTACACTAAAACGTTTTCTCGATCAATTATTTATCCGCTGCTGTAACTTTGGTTTCAACGTGAGAATCAGTGCAGACCGCGAGAATTCTCATTCCGAATTAAACGATGATGGCACGCGACGGTCACGAGAATTCCCAAGGGAAGCACGATAAAGTCAAACTCGATGGTACTTCGATAACTCGGTTATCGCGGTTGGATTATTCGCTTTCATCGAACGAGGACGACAGTATCGCTAGTTGACCGACAAATCGCCACGGGCCTGAAACATCCTATGTCTAGACTCGCTGTGAAAATCGAGAGTGGACGATCGATTGTGCCCACTGTTTCCTACGTATTAATACCTTTCACTGATTCGTCTTCCTCTATAATCGCAATAAGTCAATTTTAAACCTACTTCTAAATACAAAAAAAAATAGACTGCAATTAATAACACTGTAATATCAACCTTTAACGTTCCACTTGCTCCGCTATGGCGACATGTGTAATTTTCTTCCTAGGTTAAGTTTCAAGTTAAATTTTCATTCTTCTTAATTTATAAATCGCTTTATAAATTAGGTCCTTGTATTTGTTGGCAGGGCGCGAATTTTTCGATATATAATTGCTGTCCTATCTGCATTTACTAAATAAAATTAATTAACCCTTTGTCCTATAACCACGAGTTGCACTCGTGGCGCCGATTCTGGTTAAAATACAATAAAATGACACAATATTTATGATAAAGTTGAATTTTAACTGTAATTTAAATTTGCAAGATTGAAAATTAGGAAATACAAAATACGTGTAATATTTCGATACGTTGCGTTTGACAGAGTATCAAAGACGTGAATAACTATTGCTAATATGCGTGAAGGTTGAAAAAATCGTAAGCCAAGGGGTTAAGCAAACATGACCTACTCAGGAAGTTTATCGCCACCGAATTCTTCATTTTCTTTGCGTAGTTCCAAAAAGGTGCCAGGTTCTCTAGAGGTTCCCATTGAGAAATCCTTGTCTAGATCATTCTTACTAACACATCTTGCGCGGGAAGCGACTAAAGTCGTTTTTCACGGATTATTGATGGATTATTGTTATCGTTTGTTTTTCGTGATGTTTTTACGATAAGATCAGATAGACATGCGTTGCAAAAATACAAAAGGTGCGTTTCAAGAATGAATTCCTATGAATTCGGTAAGACTTTGGCGGCAAAGTGGCCGCGCAAGATGTGTTAATTAATCAATAATAATCTATATCATCGATACCATTTATACGTATCCTTTCAATAATATTTAATCCCATTTAACAAAATATTAATTCTCGATTTTATCTTATCTTTTACAGGATCATTAATTGGAGCAATGAAACATCCTTCCAAGGGTACCATCTCAAGAACTCACAATGATGGATACATGAAACTTGGAGTGCGTTAGCGACGCAAAAAGAGAGACAGTGTATCGCCGAATTCGTGGACAGATCGTACAATAATGTGTCGAAGTTCGCGGAAAGTTTCTAGCAGAAAAGAAAGGAGAGGATTGTTGAAATCGGTGAGGTGATTTCTTGGATACCGTGGAATGTCTTCCTGAAGAGAACAAATAATTCTATAGACGAAGATGTGCTGCTCGAGTGGCCCTGGTGGCATCAGATTGACGAGGTGCGGCGTTGTTTGTGGAATCGCAGCGCTCGCAGCTCTTAGCACGGCGCTTTTAGGCCCTGCCTGGCTTCACACCGAGGAAAAGCTGAATCTTCCTTACTTACCGCGCAATTTCGCCAACGTCGTTAGTGTGCGTTTCAAGTTGGGCCTCTTCAGGGTCTGTCCGAAGATCGTGAAGCCTGCCAACCTAACAGTCCGTGAGTAACTTTTTTTTTTTTCCTTTACCGATATCATTTTTCTTGGCTAATTTCACTGTTTGAAGTAATTAAGGAGTAGGTATGTTCTGCGAGAGTTTTTTTCTTTGATAGGGACTCTTGTAATTATGAAAAATAAATTTTACAGTTAGGGAAAAATAGGAAGCTTAGATGTGAAAAGTCGAAATTTTTCGTGTCATAGCTACATGTAGGATTGGTACTTTGCAATGATCGGATAGAGAGTAAATTGGACGCTATTTATTGACCCTTTCGATACGAGCGCTCTGTCCGTTGCGACACTCCCGCTGTACACACGAAAATGCACGCATAGCGCGTGGTCAGTCCTCTTTTGTACGAAGATTTTTCTAAGCGTTAAATAAGAGCTGTGTTTCATAAAACAATGTTTCTTCTAACAAGTATTCGTTTATAGTTTTAATATTAAAAGACTTTTATATAAAATTTGTAGGAATCTATAAACTCAGCTAAAGGCGGAGCGGTTGGAANTGTAGGAATCTATAAACTCAGTTAAAGGCGGAGCGGTTGGAAATATATAAAACTACGTTAAAAAGGAAAGCGTGTGTATCGGATTGTGTTTCGGCTGTGGCTGCCTGCAGGCACAGTTTTTGCCGGCGATGGGAATTTTCCCAATTTTATGACCCACCATCTGGCCTGTGTCTTAACTACCTCGACGCAGTCCCGTATCGCACTCGATAAAATCGCCTAAATAAAATTCCGGTTGACAATACCAAGAGATCGGCTCTCAATACGACAAAATTCTATTAATTATATTAGTAACAGTAGCTCATCAGATGGATGCCGGATATATACGGCGCTCGTACAGACAGGTCGTCAGATGGATGCCGGATATATCCGGTGCTCGTACCGAAAGGGTTAATACGAACGAAGATACAACTGTGATTATTGCAGGAATATTGTTAGATTATCGAGTAAGATAATTATCCCACGCGCTGTCGGTGAAAGTAATTTTAATTTTAATAGTTACAGTTACACATTTATCGTCGCTAACGCCTTTCAATTTCTCTATCAACATACTCTCTATACATACACTACCGTCCATAAGTATTTCACCACCATCAGTTTATCTAAAATATACAAAATATATTTTAACCCATTTGCATCACACAGAAAAGTGAAAAATTCGTTCTTATGACCAAAATTTTTTTTTATTGTATTTAAATGTTAAAAATAAAAGCAATATTACATAAATAAAGAATTTTTATTTCATAATAGATTCATAATTATGAGAGGAATAAAATCGAATTATTTTGCACAACATGATAATGTTCGAGACAATAAAAAAACGTTTTCTAAATCTAATTACCTCTTCACTGCTGTCGGAAATATAACCATCCATTTTGTTTTTTATTTTTCTAAGTTATTTTACCCTGAAACTATTCGCGATCACCTCTTTTCATTGATTGAGAGCCAAATACGCATGGGTATAATATACGTTCTGGTAATAAATGCCCAAGTGGAATGAGCGCATATATGCGCGCTCTGGTGATAGTGGCCAGGCAAAATGCGTGCATATATGCGCTTATGATGGGTTAAACAAGGTATCTCAACATAATTTTCATCAGAGTATTTCTCTGGTTACGCTCGTAGAAAGATCACGTTTCTGTGTCAATCATATTTTATATTTATTTTATTTGGGGCTATTTACATTACGACTTTAATATCAATTTTTTTATCCGCTTCCACCAAGTCAAATATTTATGGACGGTAGTGTACATGCTCGCTCTAATAAAAAATAAAATTAAAAATTAGCGCCTCCTTCTCGTGTCCCCATTCTGTATCTTATTTTTAAACCTGACATACATGCTCGCACACCCATTCTCGCGGCCATCGCACCTTACGTTTTCTTTCTCTCTCACGCTCGCTTTCGGTTGCTGTTTATTTATCACTCGTGGGTCATTGACACCGGTGAGCGATAAACATGCGAGTCTCATCAGTTGATGGTACAAACATGTTTTTACCCTAGTTCTAACAACCAGGTTTTCGCTAACAGTTTTTCATCGCCCACATTATTATAGCGTAACGTTCTCGGGCATAACTCGACGAAGATTGCTCGCGTCCGATCCGAAAATTTCCAAAGTGGGATGAAACAAAAGAATAACACACTTTGGAACGTTCTTTAACCCTCTGTAGCCCGAATTTTGTCTTCTTATCGGAGAAAAGATTACGATTGCTTATTTCACTTCGACTTGAAAATTTGTAAACTAATAATTGTCACAGATGGATCGCGGCATCGCTACGGTGACACAGTGATCAAATTTAATAGAACAGTGATAACTAGATAAAAAAAAACTTTTTAAAATATAGATACATTAGTTTGTAACTTTTAAGTTACACGGAGTCATAGAGGGTTAACGTCGTGTTAGAAAAAATTCGGGAACGTACGAAGCTCGATGAGTAAACGTACTGAAAAAAGTATTCATACACTATGAAGATCTAATTTCTATTTGTAGCGGACTAAGGGTGTCAGGATTTCTAAATGCGTTGGTATAGACTAAATTAACCCATTGCCGCAAATGACGGCTATAGCCGTCAAATTTTTGTCGATATGTAGGCAAATGACGGCTATAGACGTCATGCAAATTTTAATTATTAAAAAAATATGATGAGCAAATGACGGTTATAGCCGTCAAAAGTTTTTTTATAAAAACTGTGGCCAAATGTGATAATTTTCACTTCCAAATATACAAGTTACACTGAATTTCATCTGGTAGACATAAACAATTGAAAAAAAAAGTGTGTTTCTGAGCGCCACTTCGAAATAAAAAGTGTGCGGCAATGAGTTAAACAAACAAGATATATATATATATATATATATTTGAAGAAAAGGAAATACTATGAGGTAGATTAATCTAAGGGCTAATACACTGCGGTGCGTAACTATAACACCGCCTAAATTTTTAACTGCTCCAGAATTTAGATTGAAAATACAGAAAAATTAATTGTTAAAATTGAAAGTGTACGAAAAATAATCAACTTCAAATTAATTTTTATTTAAATTCTCCTTTTGTACAATATAATACAATGAAAAGTCTGAATTTTCACTGTTGCGTAACAATAGCACCGCATCAATAAAATCAATGATAAACAATTTTAATATCTCGTAGGACCACCTTTTTTTGTAATTACCTCGAAAATTGTGTCTGAAACGCTATCAATAAGTTTCCGAAATATATCTCTATTTATTTCGTTACTTATTTTTATTATTGCATTTCTAAATTAGTAAATAGCAACGCCGGTGCTATAGTTACGCAACAGTTGAAAATCACATTTTCTATTATATTGTTTTGTATAAGAGGGCAATTTAAATGTGATCTAGTCTACAGTTCATTTTTCTCATACTTTTTCAATTTCTACGATTAATTCTTTTGCACTTTTAATCTAAAGTCCAAAACAGCTAAAAATTTAGGCGGTGCTATAGTTATGCACCGCAGTGTAGGTCGTGTACGTTCGACGGTTCCTAAGCGACTCCGCCTCGTGGCCCGACTTTTCAACGGAAGTCGGGCTTCGCTTGTTTTTAATAGCGCACGCGGTCCTCCTATATTGATACACTATATATTAAAAAATATTTCTGACAACAATGTTAAATTAAAATCTATGCTATAATAATTCTAGAATCCTTCTCTAGAATCCACCTTTTAGCCAAAATGAATTAAAGATCAAGGTTTGAACTTGGTATCGCGTCAGAGAAATTACCGTCGATAGAAATAAAAAATCTACAGTGTATGAATATCTCGTTTCTCAGCCAACGTTTATAGCTGGAAAGAAGAAGATCAAGGAGAAATTTGGTTGTCAGTTGAGTAACAATTCTATTCTCAGTTCAAAGTTCTCACTTCGTTTCATTGTTCCTCGAAGCAACAAAGAGTTAGGGAAGAAGGAAGAGGAAAACTGTTTGGATTACAAGGCTATCTGTATTCATTAAACTCTTATCTTCTCTACTTAGGCCTTGCTAATTAAATAGTCTGACAGAATTAATGCACGATATTGTCTTTGTCGTCTTCAACTTCTATCTTTCTTCCGAGCCTCTCCTCGGAAATAAGCTCCAACTTTTTCCCTTTATTTTCTTCAAAACTTTTTCGTGAAGTTCCAGCAGGAAACCTCTATTCAAAAACTTGCAATTCCCTCATCAGCTTCGTTCTCTTGTAAAACCTTTTGCTCTTCGACTAAATTGTCACGCTATTTGAAAAAAAGCGTGTTGAATTTCTTTTCAATGGTATCCTAATTGTTTAATATTGCAATTGAACTTCTTTTACGGATTCAATAAAGTTAACCCGCTTGGAGTCGATGACACACCTGGCGCTTTATATGATGCGAGCAATATAATCAAGCTTCGTATAATCAAGCAAGCTGTGATGCATCTGGCGCGTCACGGTGTCCTTAGATCACTTTTCATTTTAAACAAACTTTTGTCCTTTCGTCTTTTATATCTTGACTCTTATCGAATTTTGACATTTTATACATAACTTGTTAAGTCGGAGTTTTATCCGGTATTATACGAAAAGTGTTTTCTACATTTCTGATTAATTATTTTTATCGTTTCGAAATTAATATTATAGGCATTGAAAACAATTTCGAGTACTTTGATAGATTTTCGACTGAAAAGTTTTCTAAGATGGTACAATGTTCTCTCTCTCTTTTAACACTTTACCAACCGGAAGCCTATTAATCGGCTGTTTGGAGCCAACGCTCATCGACCGGGAGCCTATTAATCGGCTTTTCACAGCCAACGTTTATCTACTGCTTGCTGCTTAACACGTTAAACGCCACGCCGATTTTGGTCGACCTTCCGTTAAGCTGTGTTCTGCGATACTAATTCAAAAACATTTGGTCGCAAACTAGTTAAGAATTTAAGAAGAAAATCGTAAAAACCTACAAAGGATAGCCGTATCTTCGTTTAACGTGACTTAATAGATCCCGCTAATGAATTATAAGGTATTATTTTTTCAAATTGATACCGTCAGTTCTCAGAAACCAGCGACGCCTAAACGAAAATTTTAGCGTCGGTCCTCAGGGACCGGCGTGTCGCTTAACGCGTTAATACTAACATTATGAAAATTAAACATTTTATTAAATTTAATGACTCTACAATAAGAGAAACGATATACCGAGTACTCTGACGAATTTCGATTTAAAAACAGAGCTGCAAGAATAAGCGCTTATATTTCCGTACGTTAGCCAAAACCGAGCCGGTGTTAGCGATGTATCCGCGCTCGAATGAACCGGTCGGTAAAGTGTTAAGTTTTTGAGTTCCTTGAAATACAGTAGTGGTTCCAAACTTTTGGCCGCCACTGTAAGTCAGATAATATTTAAAAAATATCACAACGGAGCGAAACACGAAACATGCAAAGAACATCGGGCACAGAATGCGATTGAAGCTAAATTTTTTCAAAACTCGGTAAAGAAAACACAACCGAATTAATTATTCCGGGCAAATCGTTCGATAACCCTCTTCCCGTGAAGTTTCCACTGTACAGATGTCTAGCAGACATTTTCGCAAAGTCAATATCGAGCAGAGTTAATCCCAGCCGAGATCCACGGTTGATCTTGCAGTTGAACAGAATTTCATCCAAAAACTTTGCCTGTAAGTTCAACATCGACAAATATAGAAAACATGGCGAAAAGTTGGCCGCCCTCGACGCTTCTGCAAAAGTGTACCCACTCGCGGCAACTCCAACAGAAAAGGAACACCTTTATCTAGGGACTTCGAAATTTTCTGTCAGCTTTGCGCGCCCCTTCTTATTCCGCAAGAAAAGGAGGATCGCCAAGATTGCCACCGCGTTTGAACTTCTCTCGACGAGCGCGGCCACGCTGTCTCTCTATTCCACGACAAAATCTCGCAAGGGCAAGGAGGGGCGAATGGCGTTCACGACAGGCGAAGAATTTTCAGGAACGGTGTGGAGCGAACGTAAAAACAAATGACAGTGGCTGTAAAGCGGGGCCGAGGAAAGCTGAGGAGGGGAAAGGGGCACGGTTACAAGGGTGGTTGCAACCACCCGGACGATGACAATTTCTTTTTATCTCCGTTGCTGTCTCGTCTTGCTCGCTCGGTCGAGGCTTTCGACTTTTATTTCTTCTCTCGGCTCTCCTATGTCCTCGCCAACGTCTTGCTCGTCTGCTTTCCTTTTTCTTGCTTCTCCCACAATTCCTTCAAGATTTCTCCGCTGCCATCGCTCCGTGGACAAAGACGTCCGCGTACCGTGCGTCTTCGTCGGTTCTGAGGACGTTGCATAAATTTATCGTGAGATTCTCTGCTCGTTTTTCGAACTATGAGTATCGTTTGGGAATGGTTTCACTGGTGGAATAGTAATTAGCAACGTAACAAGGTTCCCAGTTGTTGGATGTATAAGTACGATTGTAACTTTGTAGTGGGAGGGTCAGGTCTCTGTTTTAGATCGAATGCTTGGACTTAGAAAATGTTTTTTAGTAATTGTCTGAGGTTTGTTTTTTTATTAGTTTGGAATAAGATTTAACTTTGTTGTCCTCTTCGGGTCTATATGTATGGAAGTTAAATTTACTTTCGTATATGTATCGTGCTTTTAAATGTTCTTTTATGAGATTCAGTGTATTTCATTTTTGCTTTTTTTCTTCAATACTAAAATTATCAAAGTGGACAGAGTGGCTTGTATTGTCGCAAAAATTCTATAAATATCCAACGATGCTTTTTTATGGATTTTCCGTGATTTTCTGTAAAAAATTAAGGACAAGAATTTTTATTTTTTCGAGTACCTTTCATGTTAATTTCTTGAGATACAAATAGGTTTACTTTAATACACTGACAACGGAACTTGATTTTTGCAAGTCTTACTACGGAATAGAATGAATTCGAATTAAAATAAATTGTTGCTTACATAAGTACTTTTAAGAATAATTTCGTATTCTAAAAATAGATCCTAATTTAAAGATTGAGTTGAGAAGATCATTTTTAAAAGCTATTTTTATCTTTTCAAGATATGAAATATAAAATATAAGAAATTTCTTTCACCCGTCCGTAATGTTTCAATCGTCGCTAGTTTTAGTGTTAATATTATATTTGCATGATATGTACATATTTGTAGCGTAAGTAAGGAAGAACAGCAGTGTTAAATGACCGGGAAGGTAGTCGAGTGTTATTTTTATTTTCTTACCAATTCTAGTTACTCGATTCTTTTTCTTTTCACCATCTGTGATCGTCATACGATTTTAAGGCCTCACAATGGCGCCGTGAGAGGATCTCGTTAAATCGTCCGAATGGGTTAATAATGTTTTCTAAAGTGAAAGTTTGCACTCCACTTTTACGTAAAATTTGTTTCCTTTTTATTGAAAGAGAGATTATTTCGTAATTGAAGAACCGCTCTTCTTCGAGTTACATTTTATCTGCCATGTCCATGCGGCTGAAATCTTATGAAACGAGCACGAAACTTTAGTCAATCTTTCAAGATGGAGACAGAAGTTTCGTATTTCGATTCTTCGTTATTTTCTCTGCGATATTTAGACCTGAGATCTAGTTTCGATGAATGGAAGGAAAACAGAGAAGGTCAGTTCGAGAAAGTTGTGAGACGTCGGATGCGCTCCATCCTCTTTTCCTGTATTCCTCTGGGGATCTCAGTTTTGTCTTGTTCGGTATTGTTTTCTGTTTTCTTTTTTTTTCCCTCCTTTTTCCTTCGCCTCGACGTAGAAAAATTCCACAAGCCGGGAAATCAAACGCGTGTGTACTATTAAATACAGTTTCCAGGAATGTTTACGGAGTGGTTTGGAGTTGATTATTTTCGCCGTTTTTCAATTTTAATAACTCGTTAAACAATCTTCCAATAGTTTCTAAAACTTTCCTTTTTTTGGTCCAAGCGAAA
>SMSQ01025940.1:0-13566 GCA_019453375.1 Ctenoplectra terminalis
TTTACTATGCAGGTAAGTGAATTTTAGATTGCTTCTCGTAGCCAAGGAAAGAAGTTGGACGAGGCAAGATGTCGTAGCCATTAATAACGGAACTCGTTGTCGAAGTTTACATTCTAAGCTTGGCCCCTTATATAGTAGTTTTAGTAATCGTTACGCATAACTGATAATGGAAGGGTTATTAATTGCTTCTGGCCACGGACCCGTCGACGTTCAGGCTTACCATATGGCACTGATTAATTGCTGTGACCGGTATCGGACCAGCTCGCATTCTTCGTGTACTTTACCGGGCACGATTAAGTTTGCCGTGCCAATAGTGCCGCACTAATTGCTCGTCTTCGCGATCGCCTTCGCAATTTTGCTTTTAATTATCGCTACCTTGCTTTTTCCTCGTTGGAACGACGAAAAGTTCAACGAGTCGTTCCCAATCGAGGTTCTCAATCATTCATTGCGATTCTCGACGCGAACTTGAACGATTCTATAAATTTTTCTTCCAAATAATTAATATACACCGTCTCGGCACAGTATCGAAGACGTTCGAACATTATTCAACGCAGAGTTAATACGCGAGTTTAGAAATGATTTATAGAGCTAGACGGCTGCTCCATAATTAGAATCGATTACCCACCAAGTTACCTCTCCGTCGCCTGTGTTTCGGCCCCACTTTTTGAGGGATTACCGGGCTTTAGTCAGACAGCACAGGGGCGAACCCCGAATCGCCGTTATCGTTTCATTATTTTTGTTAATTTAATATCCGTTGGACGTCGTGTCTGCGCATAGTCGCCAGCCACAGAAGTTGGAAAGCGAGGCCAGAAGGGACATCTGACTTGTTAATTTTTCCCGCATAAATTTCAGCCTGCTCGCGAGCTTTTAATCGATTCGACCCGAGTCTTCGAGCAGAAGCACCATCGGTAAGGCGTCCGTCCGCCGTGGCCACGCCGCGTTAATCGTAGCGTTGTTGCTCTTCGAGCCAGTTTCATCGAGTCACCGTGACGGATTGTTTATTTTTGCCGATCGTTCTGTCGTACGTAGCACGCCATAGCCTCGTAGTCACGTTTCTTCTTCGAGTTTGCGCCGCCTAGGTTCGTGACTCGAAAAGAAATCTTTCGTCGTTCTCAAGTTTACCCGACTCTTCTTCGATAATGGAAATTTTATGAAAACGTGGCTGCGTTCGGAGTATCAACTTAAAGATGTTTTGTGTCTCTTGTAAGTTTTTTCTTTTTTTTTCTTTTTTTAGAAACTATTCTAGAATTATTCAGGATAAAATCTTAGTCCTCGAATTCTGAATTCCTCGAATAAAAATTGTTTCGACGAAACTACACGTGAATTAATCAGAGTTCCATAAAAGTAAGAGACGATTTTCGATTTCAATTTCGGTTCGTCTGCCCGTAGACGAAATTTCCGCAGTCTTGAGAGAGAACGACGAGGCAGAACTCTTAGGAGAGCTTCGTTAGTGCAATCACGAACTTTAATCCGACTGATTTCGACCAGCATCGCGCGCAACCGACCTCTTTTCGCTTTTTTCTCTCTTTTCTCTTCTCTCCACCGATGGCATTTCTTCGACGACCGCCCGAGGGAGGAACGCGGTGCCAGAAGAACTCTTCAGACTGTGCAGAGTACACGAAGAGGGTCCAGGACGCCTAATTAGACGCGGTACCCGGCGCTAAGAGGGTGAAACGGAGGGTGGCCGAGGGAAGAAACAAGAAAACGAAGAAGAGACCTAAAACGTGAACGCGCAAACCGACGGCGCCCACGAAGCAACGCCACGCGCCTTTCTCTCGTTCCGCTGAACTTTCGAACTGTCTCCGACAGCTGGAAAAAGCGCAGGGTTACCAGAGAACTGCCGCTTCTCCCTTCTTTTTTCCCTTCGTTGATGACGTCTGTCGCAGCCGACTCCCTCGCGGAAACCTCGAGAACCGCAGCCAATTTTCGTGCGTTTGCGCGAAAACCGCACCTTTGTTCCGACAGCGTCAACCCAAGCATGCGTTTTGATACGCAAAAATGGAAATTTATTCGATTCCTTCTTCTCCTTATTCTCGTTCCTATTCGTCTACTTCAGCGCGAGGATCTCTGTTTGCTTGCGGGCACGCATCGACGAAAACTATCTCGCGTGCGAATATACTTCTCCGTGATCTAGTTGTGTCTCGTGTGGTGTGTTCGCCGAGCGTTTCGAGGGAAAACGCTGAAATTTGGATGGAGGAGGTTTGGGAGTCTTTGTTCGTGGTTAAGGAAAATTTGTTGCAATTCCCATAGGGAGATTCCGCCTCTGAAAACAAGCACACCTTTCTTGGTGTATGTCTTTACGACTTGTTATCTTCCTACGATCGGTTTCATTATTCATTTCCCGAACGACTCGTAACATAGCACTGTAGAAACTCGAGAAACTCGATAGATCTTGTATTTTAAGAAATCGTCGCACAAATAAATGTATAGGCGTTCCGCCATCCATGACGCATTATCCGCCCAGACTTTTGTTAGCTTTTCAATTCGGAAACGGCACGACAAAGCGAGCAGCTGTACTTTCCATAGGTCGTGTAAAACTGGACTCTCAAAGGAATAGGTCGAATCGTTTTTCTTCGAAGACCGCCACCTGTCCAATGGCGTCAACGAAGTTCGAAAAAGCATCGGCTGCCGAGGCAGTGGACGAAGAAAAAGTGAGAAAGAAGGTAATTCGTTTTCATTACCCATCCTACTTGGCAACTTCGATGCTGCTCGTAACGCACAAATTTACATCATCCTCCCGCACCGGTATTCTTCATCTTGTCCCGTTGCCCTACCACCAACGCCGAACGATGACGGCACGGGGAAAGAAGAGTGCAAGAAATGGGCAATTTCTTTTCATTAGCGACAGTCAGCGAGCTCGACGCCGCTCTTTCTGTCGAGATTCGCCCACTAACGAGTTATGATGTTCGTTGGAGCTGGTTAACCGACGAGGAACCGGTGTCGTTAAACTTGGCCGCAGTCGTTCCTCGGTTGAAAGTAGCGCGTTATATAAATTAGTTATTACCATTCTAAAGTCTGATATAGTTCGGTTTCGTGGAAAGCGCGTGTCATAAAAATTATCCGACGAAGAAGCGGAAAGATAACCACGACCCTCGTTCGATGCATCGAACACCTTACACAGCGACAAAGTCGTCCAAACACGCGAATCCCTAATTGTCTCGCTTGGCATGTAAGTCCTCAGGGGGTGAAAACAACGACGACTACGACGAGTGCGACGCGTACCTGTGTCTACCTGAGCACCGAAAGCCCCTCGTGTTTCGCTCCAACCGAGTGTGGCTGCGTACGAGGTAAAAAAAGGGGTGAGTCGTGGAAGAAGAACGATTCGTTTTCATTAGCGAAACTGCGGCAAGTTTCAGCCGATTCGACAGTGGAGGGAACGGTTGCAAAGATGGGAGGGGTTGTGCGTTGGCTTGTTCGTCGAGGTTGACTCGGTCCACGAGAGAATTCGTTCCACTTGACGAGAAAGCGCGAGAGGAAGCTATCGCGAGCTGTAGGTATCGACGGAGTTCCGGTGAGAATCGCGTCTCGACGGACGTCGAGTTTCGAGTTGGGGGTGTTTTTCCTCTTATCCCGTGGATTACCGCGTCGGCCAGTGGATTTCATTTTTCCGTTCGTTTTTCGAGAATCGATCCATCGGAGAATCGAACGCAGCGCCGCTATTTGGCGCGTTGGAGAATGTTTTTCTTTTTTATCTGCACGCGTGATAAAAAAAAGTAACCCCTTTCGCTGGAATTAAACAGCGACAGTTATAAAATTAACCCCCTTCGCTCGGGCAAATTATTGAAATGTTTTTCGAAATCTCTTGGCATTGTGGCATTGCGACGGTTACGTGCGCAAAATTCGAAACGAAACGTCGATAGAGTTATTAATGCAGCCGTGGTTAATTCGTGTAGAGTCGGAACCATTCGTACGACTGTATAAATATTGACCGAATCGGAAATCATTGAAACATACTGCAATTCAAAATGGGTCATCAACGTACAAATTATACAAATTCTGTTTGCTTTTTGACCGTACGGAACTACTTTGTGTACATTTAAATAATTAGCTCACCGTTTTTATAAATTATAAATGTTACTGTTGGAAATATTGGTTCCAGAATACCTATATACTTTAATATTGAATATTTACACAGTATACGTACGTGCGTCTTAATAGCTCTTCGGTTCGTACAAGAAGAAGGAGAGGATAGCACCGTCCTCGCCTCGCGGTTACAAACAAAAAACGGGCGTAACGTAAATAGTTGGGATCTTCGTACCAAAGATGTTACGATTGTATACTTTTAACCTAATACGAACTCCAACATTTACGAAGAGATTCCTTAGATCTTAAGTGATCTTGAGTCTATGTTACACACTTCTAATTGGTATTGATTCAAATATTTAAACAGGAATTATTGAGTTTTTAAAATTCAAATTTTTATAAAACACCGCACGAGTTCCTTCATTCGTTGGAATCAATATTCACGGACGAACCAGCACAATCATCATTTTCATTTAGAATTTTCTCCAACGATGTCAGCAGAGAAATATCCCGCGTCGCGTATACATATTAATAAAGTCAGCGAGGGAAGTTCACCTTGAAAGCCACTGGTATGCGTTATGGTAGCTGCAGTTTAGACGTGCTTCTGCCAGTCGTACAGTTCGACCGTTACCCAGAGGCGGACCGGAGGTCGAGGGTTGCCCGTTGCGGGGGTGTAAGTGCTATTTCGTGTACGACCAGTTCCACCACCCACTTTCGATCTCGCGCCCCCTTCGTCTCTTTCGCTGTCGTTCTCTCGCTCGCTCATTTACTCTTTCACTCTGGGAAGTAAAACGCCCACACGTACACCCTTCGACCCTCGGTTTCACGGGTTTGATGCGTACCGGAGGTTGCTTGCCAGGAAGGCCAACTTTCTTTTTGAAGCAAAAAACGAAAGGATTCCATCCTTTCCGCGTCACCGTTATGCATTTCTTTCTTCCTTTCTTCGTTAACATTTTTTCTTTCTGTTATTACTATTTCTACTCGTATGTCCCAATATCAAGACGAAAGTTCTACGTTATCGAGGTCACCAGAACTCAGGTTTCGAACCGAGGTCTGTCAATTGAACTCGTTGAAATTAATGGCACCTCGTTCGTAGAAACAAACAGAAGAATCTCGAGCACGTGCGGTAAGCAGGAAAGCACGAGTCGAACGACCGAGACTCGCTTGTATAAAGAAGCTCGGTGCGGAGCGAGGAAAGCGGACGTAATCCCGGCCCAAAGGGGAGTAACTCTCGAGAACAGGCAGCTTCTGTAAATGGCAGTAAACCGGGGAATCAATTCGCAGCCGAGTTAATGGCGGGTTACAGTGGTCAGAGCAATTCTACGTAATAGGCGAGCGTGGTCGAGGTGAACGATGAACATCCTGCAGTCCGAACTCTGAAATGAGATATTCGGTTCGGCACGGTGGCGAATCGGCGTTACTCTACCGGGTGTTCATTCCGGCAAGTTTCTCGGCACACGTCGATATCCAAAGTTGAGGGGGACACAGGCCCTCCTGATATCTGGGACGTGATAAACTTGATAGCATCTGCCATGGAAACCGAGACGACAGCTTGCCGTTGCCGATGACAGCCATAATTAATGTACGAGCACGCTGTATCGAGATAGGGACCGTTCGAACGCATCGATATCGGAATGCGTACGTTTCTTCTTTCGATCACCTGTTTGCTTCGATGGAATATTATCAGGCGTTACGCGTGTAATTATCTCCGCGAAATCGACTTCCGGATCAATCAACGATACCCTTATCGAGTCTCAGTCGAGGGACCAACGGTACGTTTTGTTTGAATGGTACACATTTTTTGGAGAAAGTAATTTTTTCGGGTTCTTTTCGATATTCTTAAAACGTTGGAAGCGCAAGATTGACAACATCTCTGCGTTTCTATTCGCGGTTCGCCGTAATTACGTTTCATTTCCGTGGCAAAGATCACAGCGAGAATTATTTCTCGGCGTGGTTGTTAATCGAATCTCAAAGTCTGGCCCGATAACAGGTCGACAGATCGTTTATTCTCGGAACGAGCGAAATTAAATAAACACGTGGGGAAGTCAGGCAGCCGGGCTGAAAATTCGCTCGATGCTCGTAAACGAAGAATTTCCAATCGACGATCCAAATGAGAAACGAGTTTCCTATTGGAGGTTTCCTACGGCGACCGCGTTCCGAAATTACGTAGCTCGCAAATGACTCCTCCTTCTATCGACAGCAAAATTTTCTGCGCAGCTATGTCGGACGAATCTGTTTTATTTTCTTTTCACGATTCCAGTAGTTCGTTTTCCTTGTTTTCTTTTCGTTCCAATGGCACACGATTCCGTGGCTTCGCGGAGTCTGCTCCACTGAAAGAGAGAAAATTTCTTCAATCCCGAGCAAAGGGCGGAGACAGAGAAGGGGGGTGATCGTCAAAGGTTTCGCAGGATGTTGAATCGTCTAATTACGGGTTAAAAATTTAATCAACGAATGCGTTTAATACAGTGCAGTTTTCCGTAATGCGCATTAAAACGTGATTGAAGCTTTTTAATTATCGAGCAACAACATTTGGCTCGTTTGTCGAATAAGCGGATATTCAATGCTGTCTGTACTTTCGGCGCGTTTAATTGGACGTCATGCAGCTTTTATGCGAGTCCATCGGCTGCAACTTTGGTGCCGAATTTTTAACGAGTCGTATGCAGCAAACTCATTAAACTTCTTTCAGCCTGTGTTCCCTTTATGAATTTCTGATTTTGTCCGATTGTACAACGCTGCGCTGATTACGGTCACAGTCGGCATAATTTATTTTGCGGTTGGCGCATTATTTCCCAACGCACACAGTCAGACGTTGCGCGCGCGATTTGTATTTTAATATTCGTAAAATTTTTATTCTTTGACATCGTTCTTCTGTATCCGATTGCTTTTATCAGTTTAAATTCAGCCTTCGGAATTAATTGCACGCGTCGTGCGCGTGTACAAGCGTTCGACGAGTTTCGCAGAAAACAGAAACTTAAAATTCTAGTCCAAGATAGCGGTGCGCGTACCTCGAGTCGGGCTGTTTAAAAATCCGTCGAGGTACTTTCGAATATCGGTAGTCGTCGGAGATGTTCGACGGAGACTCGTGATCAATCTCCGCTCTCCGAATGTCGCGCGCTTTACTAATGGCCCGTCGACGTAACGGAATCACTGGTCGATCGCAACGAACGCTTTTCAGCGGGCCTTCACGGTTCCACGGGTGTTGGACGTTCGTTTTACGCGAGACAGCCGCGACGACGACGACGACGATGGCGATCGAGACAAAAGGAATTCGAAGCGAGAACCGCTAAGAAAGCTCTTGATCTTGACTCGTTAGACCGGTCGGCGACGATCGAAGAGACATCGATCACAAGGTTTAAGTCGCAGTCGGTTAAAAGGTTGGCGGCGCGGTGGTGGCGAACGGCGTGGAACAGGCCAGCCGGCAGATTAGGTTGGGTTCGGTGATAAGTGATCGCGGTTCCCGGTCTGAAACTCTAATTAATACCTCGACGCTTCGTTTGAGCCGGTGACTTACGGGCCTGTCGACCAGGCACAGAATTACGCTCAAACTGCCGGCGCAACGGCGTTGTCCTTCAGGGGCGGCGCGACCATTTGTTATCGAAGAGGGTCGAAACAGTGGGGCCAACCGACCGTCGACCGCCGAACCGCTTTCCATCGGCTGAAATCCGTCGTTTTCGACGCGCACCGCCACGCGATTCAATCGGTACGCTCAATGCCGGACGCCTGACGTTCGGCTTAACGAGCCGCGATTCTCGCCTCCTCTGATAAAGGACGCTATCGATCCACGGATTGATTTCACTTGTTCCGAAACTTTCAGCCGCTGCTACCGACGCTGCCGCTCAATTGGAAATACGGAACGAGCGATAACGAGATAACTTTGCCGCGAATACTTTGAACGCGTTAATGAGCGGCTTTGCCACGAACCGATGAAAAATGTGATTAATCGGTTTTCTCGGGGAGAGTGATTTTTCTTTAGTACTCTCGGATGTCTTGAGTACAAATTAAATCGTTCGACGATCCCTTTTGGAAGGGAGCACCGGAATCGTAAAATTGTAAAATCGTGTGTTTCAGAGCTAATCTTTTCGAACGGCACGCTTCGTTCAGTACCAAGCTTTAGCAGTTCGAACGTTTTAAAAAGTGTTCCGTTCCATGAACCTTCTTCGTAAAAAGAAACGATTTATCTCTTTGACTCCGTGAAACGTAAACGAAGCGTCACGGTTGAAAGTCCTCTCGAATTCAGCTTTCTTTTCACGATTCGTCACGAGTCACCGGTCGACGCCGATCGAGAGGGAGGCGTCGTTTTCCTTTCATTCTTCTCGGAATGGCGCACCTTTTTCTCGCCTCGACTCGCAACGAAGTCTCAGCCAATCTACTGTCCGAGCGGCGTAATGCGCTTTACCGCGTCGTCGCGACCTTCCGTGTATGGTTTTATCACGGCACTCATAAACGAGCGCAAATCCCGGCCGAGAGGAAAAGAAACGACGAAAGAAGAGAACAGGAAGTCGTGAAGGCTGATAGATGTTCGGGACTTTGCGGAACGAACGTTTCTTTCCAGCGTTCCGTTTTCGTCGTTTAATCCGCGTTGTTCCACGGATTCCTGTTTTCCGCGCAGAGCAGACGGTTCGATTCGGGAAGCCAAACGAGCCTCTGATGTTCGTTAATCCGAGCCTGAAAAATCTCGCAGATCGCCTAATTCGATTGCGAGAATAACGAAGATCGAGAGCACGCCCATTTGTTCTCTACTTTTTATCCACCGAACGAAATTACAGTAAACGTTGGAGAAAACGCTAAAGAAGTTCTTCAACTGTTCCAACAAACTGCCGCTAATATTGATGTAAAAAGTGCAAAAAGTTTCCAAACTCGTGTACCATAGCCTCGATACGCATGGGTTGCGAAAGTAATTGCGAGAAGAATAATCAGAGTCGCTGGCCATTGTTTGTCTTTCTTGGCGAGCTCGTTCCGTGTCCGTGCTTCAGCTGCAGACAAATTCCAGCTAACCGAGTGTCTGTTCGGTGTAATAGACTTTGCGGCTACGTCATGGTGGCGCTCCATAAATGACCAAGGGAAAATATCGAGCAAAACGAAGAAAAGAAGCGGTCGAAAACGACCGGAGAAAGGGAGAGAGGTTGGGTCACGCGATGCCCGAGCCATCGAGGTGACGAAGTACATTTTACAAAGGTACGCGGCCACCCTTCCATTGTTTCCCTCGCTTCTTACCTTCCCGTCGTTCCACTTTTTCCCGCGCTTTTTCGCCGAAAACAATTTGTCGTCGTTCCGCGATACTCGGGCCGAGGGGACACCTGTCGGTGGACGGGGATGAAAGATTGGGAGGTTTGGAATAAGACGTTCTTCGTGACACGGAACGAAGAAGGATAGAGCTTTAGAATCGTCGAACGCGAGCGTGATTGCGCGGGATGATGTCCTTCGATGACTAATTTATTCCGAGGAAGAACGAACCTGGAGAATAACAGGAAAATCGGTAAATCTGGGGACGTAGGGAGGAAGGGTGGCAAGGTTTCCAAGGTGAAAGAAGGGTCGCTCGAAGTTCCATGACCCTTTTCTTTTCCCTCCTCCTTTGTTCGATCCTTTTCTTCCGCCGGTGCACCTTTGTCCTCCGTCTTCGTCTGTTTTCTAGCTGGCCTCCGCTTCTCTTGGATTCTTCTATACTCTTTGTCAAGCAGAAAACTTTCGGTCGATTGAACGGACAATCAACGGCGATATACCGTGTCCCGTAAACTTTTATAAATAACTCGTGGCGATTGACAAGGATAAACAGTAAGTGGGCGGGTGGGTGGGACGACGAGAAACGGGTAAAAATAAAATAGTTGGATTACGTTGCTTTGGACAACAATAGAGATGAATCAATTTTTACAGCATTTCGTTTTCTTGAACGAAATATAAATGTATTTGTTGAAACGATAAACGAAATATACGAAAAATTTTAAAAGCAGAATCTTTGTAAGTTTAACCGAGTAAAAATAACGATTTTTATTCTTTTTGTTTCAGGTGAGTCTTTGATGGACGCGGAAATCGTTGTTCTCTTTGAAGTTGTCGGAAATACGCGCAGGTAATATTTTTGAAACGAATTTTCAAGTCTCGAGTAATGAGTGATATAGCACAATGGTTTGTCGGACATTAACGTTCAATCGCGCATCCCCCAATCGCGCTCTCGATCCTGAGTATTAGATTACTTCCAAGCATGATTCACTCCACAGCCCTTATTCCAATTTTTCAAACGCGTGCTGGCAACAGCCTCTATTCGTCATTTCCGTTGTTCGCTAAACGTCTATACGCGCAAAACTATTTTGCCCCTTGTTCTTGGATAAAAGCTGACCGATCTCGGAGAGGGTGAGAAAGGAACGAGCCCCCGCCATCGGTTTTGCCGTCAGGTTGGCTTCCTCCGGTGCAACAAGGTCGGCTTCCAACCCCTGCCGCCTTGAAACCCTAGGGGTCGGAGATGGCGGTTAGATGCGGCCAACCGATTAAGACATCGATAAATAATATTAATTGTCGGCCAACTCTCGTGCCAAAAGCACCCTCACCCCCGCGGAGAGACGCGGTCTAGAGGCGGTCGAAAGGAGGGATGCGTTGCGTTTAATCAATACCCACGTAATGCTGCTGCGGATGGGTGATGGCGATGCCGGAGTGCACGAGTGCTGGAGTGCTCGAAAGACGATGTTGATGGAAGTAGAGCGTCTGCGTTGATGGTGGTGTCGGCGGTGGCGGCAGTGGTGATGGTGGCGATGGTGGCGATGGTGGCGACGGTGGTACCGATGCTGTTGCTGTAAGTTTATTACGTACCTAAGCCGGGCCTCCTCGACGCGCTGAACGCAGCCTCGAGTTGTGTAATTAAAATTAATAATTCCGCGGCCTCGATGCAGTCTTGTCAGACGACTCTATTTGCCTTCCTACCAGCTTGCCCCGTCTCGCTTCGCTCGTTCCTACCATCTTCCGCACTTTCTTCTTAATACTCCCCGATACCGATTCTACCTCCGGTTTCTCCACCGCTTGTCGCGCCGCTCACAATGGGGTTGGTAATCGCTCGAGAGTGCCTCGTGTCGAACGCTTCTCGTCGGGGAATTTTACGCGTCCTCGTGAAACTCCAGCGTCTGTCGCTGCAAATTCCTTCACGCCCTTCTGTCTTTTTGCGTCGAAACTTCTGCTTCGTTAAAAACCAGCTACGAGGGAACCTCGCGTGTGCACGAGGCTCGTAGCGCGTGCTGTTTCTCCGTCGAGGCGCGAATAAAAAATTCACGCCTGCCTCCTGTTTCATCCACGTGTGTTTCCTTAACGAGGCGTCTGACGTGACGTTTCCGGAGCAAAGTTCGTGTCTGACTGCGCGCGAAGACCTTGACAACCGTCTGTTATCCGTTATCGGCCGCGTGTCGAAGAACGTCGACAAAAGTTGCCGTGACAGCGAAGTCGGTTTTAGCTTCGTGCAAATCCCCAAGTTTACCGAGCTACGTCAACCGATCAACTCGAAGTTATCCCTTGATATCTTTACCTTGGGTAGCTTGAAAAACTTTAACCCGTCACACGTTTTTAATTCAATCTCGGTCTATTTTGAATATCCACTGTAAATTGATAAAACTTTGCTCGTTTCCCAAAGTCTTTCCACTTACTCGACGCTACGGTTCGTTCCGTATTTTTGTCATCGACTCATCGAGTCTCCTGGACACGCGCTCACCAGCGGTGTTTTCGCAACCGAAGGACCGCTGGCGAGATGGCATGGGTGCTTGAGACGAACACTCGACCCGCGGAGGTGCTCGGTGTGCGAGCGTTCGCGCACTCCAAACCACTCGCGCGAATGCTTTCATTTTTCAACGCCGTCACTGCCGCCACCGCCACCGTTAACCACTGCGACAATGAGCGCTCTAATGCAGTAACGATTACTTCAGGGCTCGCTTTTTAAGGTGTGCGTGTCGAGTGCAGCGCTGGCAGTCGACGAGTACTCGAGGAGTACACGCGTGCTAACGCGACCTCGGTAATTTCTTTCGGTTGTCGCGAACGTCTGCGTAAGACGTTTTTCCCGGTTACTCGTTTCGATGAAAATGTTTGTACGCCAATCTCGAGTAGATGCTACAAATTTCAAGGAAAAATAAAGACTCTTATAGTGGTACCTTTGCTACGACCGATACCGGCTACGGTACGGAAAAGGTTACGTCACTGAAACACACGATGAACGGTAATCAAAGTACATAGCTTCTTTTCGAACCCTTGCATCGAGGGTTACCGCGACTGCCGAGGGAAGGAATGTCACAGCGAGGTTACTCTTATAAATTTTCCACCGACCCGTCCTTCTGTCCTCGCGCTATAGTTAGTCGCGTCGGACTTGAGAATAGATCGAGTCTTCTAGAACCTGTTCCATCAAGGTCAATACCCCTTTCGCGCACAGCGTTGCACAGGCGGCGCGGCGGATCGTATGGCGCAGAAATGATCGAGTAACGCTACTGCGGTCGCGCTTTTTCCTTTCTTCGACTCGATCTATGGACTGTTTCGATCGCTCTGCTTTATCCATTCATAATAATCGAGCGAAGCGAAGGTTCTGCCTTTGATGTTCTTGAAAATAAAATTACATCAACGTACCGGGGAACGCTTAAAACCTTTTCGAACGATCGTCGAACCGATATAGTTGAAACTATTTGATAATGTAAGGATGGTCGAAAGCGGGGATAGGGCAAAATATGGCAAAACACAAAAGTCTCAAAAAGATTATTTTATTCTAAACCGTCTCCTAACGCGGGCTTAGCTAGACTTCCCTTTGTCTCTCCTCTTCGTACGTTTTCGGAAACCCCGGGCCCCACCACTAGAGCGGGCCATGTGCATTTCTGCCTAGCCGATTTCCCAGTCACTTGGTGACCAGGCATCTCACTCAGGCAGTGTCATAAATTAACCCTCATGCAGGGCCTTGGTGCCGTAGGCGCTCTTACGCCTTACAATAATTTTTTTTGTTTTCTTCTATAAGCCTGAAAAAAATATAGTTCACAATTTCAATTCGTACGAGTCGAAAGTAACTCGTTGCATCATTGATGATTTAATCGATCACGCGATACGCGAAAACAGACAAACAGTGATATACAGTGTGTATTGGGATAGCTCCGAAAAAGTCGAAATTCGAAAACGATGGAAACAGATGATTCAATCGACGGCGTAACGTTGCGATATTGCGCGGATCCCACAAAATTAATGGTATCCAACCTTGGTAATAAGATTTTCTTGCCTATGGAAGAAATCTTCGTCAGAGTTTACTCGACACACCGATACTCAGCCTCTACCGTAACAGTTGGGCGATACTGGGTCGTGAAAGTAAGATCTTTTCCCTTTATTCAGAGCATTTATCGATTGTAACTATAGTTTGCTATAATAGCGAAGAGAATGGTAACGCGATAACCATCACGGGTATTCATTGTCCATTTAAATCGAAGAATATCTCGCGGTAGGGCCGCAACGAGTTCGTGCTGGATATTAACGCGTAAGCGAACCTGATCGATGAAAATTTCATGCAGGACACGCCGTAATATCTAGTTCGGTCGCCGATGCATCGGA
>SMSQ01025940.1:13768-120351 GCA_019453375.1 Ctenoplectra terminalis
TCTCCTAACGCGGGCTTAGCTAGACTTCCCTTTGTCTCTCCTCTTCGTACGTTTTCGGAAACCCCGGGCCCCACCACTAGAGCGGGCCATGTGCATTTCTGCCTAGCCGATTTCCCAGTCACTTGGTGACCAGGCATCTCACTCAGGCAGTGTCATAAATTAACCCTCATGCAGGGCCTTGGTGCCGTAGGCGCTCTTACGCCTTACAATAATTTTTTTTGTTTTCTTCTATAAGCCTGAAAAAAATATAGTTCACAATTTCAATTCGTACGAGTCGAAAGTAACTCGTTGCATCATTGATGATTTAATCGATCACGCGATACGCGAAAACAGACAAACAGTGATATACAGTGTGTATTGGGATAGCTCCGAAAAAGTCGAAATTCGAAAACGATGGAAACAGATGATTCAATCGACGGCGTAACGTTGCGATATTGCGCGGATCCCACAAAATTAATGGTATCCAACCTTGGTAATAAGATTTTCTTGCCTATGGAAGAAATCTTCGTCAGAGTTTACTCGACACACCGATACTCAGCCTCTACCGTAACAGTTGGGCGATACTGGGTCGTGAAAGTAAGATCTTTTCCCTTTATTCAGAGCATTTATCGATTGTAACTATAGTTTGCTATAATAGCGAAGAGAATGGTAACGCGATAACCATCACGGGTATTCATTGTCCATTTAAATCGAAGAATATCTCGCGGTAGGGCCGCAACGAGTTCGTGCTGGATATTAACGCGTAAGCGAACCTGATCGATGAAAATTTCATGCAGGACACGCCGTAATATCTAGTTCGGTCGCCGATGCATCGGATAAATGTTGGCTTGGTGTCATTTTTTCGACGATTCGAGCACAGTTCTGTCGGAATAATTTTCGTGCTCGATGAATCGCAGTTTCGTGGCGTAACGTGCTCGTGTGATATAGATATAATTTCGTTTACACTCCGTTAATGCGATGCAAATTTATAAGCAAATTTCAACATAACCGCGCGCACGATGCGCAACAGTTTGGACGCCAGCCCTTTATTATGCACGGTTACGGTTTAACGGCGTTTAAGCTCGCCATAATCAATTTTATTGGGGGGTAAGGTCCGGAAAGCCCGTCTAAAAATCTGTCCGATCGGATTTTTCGACGCAAGTGTGCCGCGTGACGCATTCTTGGGCTGCTCGAATTCTTGAGAAAAATATTCTCTTCGCCTTCGACGGTATTCCTAGGAAAAATATTTATATTCTCCATCGACCGAAAATATCTAGTTGAAGAAGCTGTCCGAAGTGAACCCAACCTAACCGGCGTAACGTCAGTTTTCGGCATTGCGGAGCATCGAGGCTAAAAGAATCAATTTCAACGAAGCAGCTGAAAGAGCCGGCGTTACGGAGTAAGTTTCTTTTAATGCAATTAACATAACGCCGTTGTCGATATTCTCTATCGTGGAGTGGTCGCCGTCCGATCGGATAACCGTTGGAAAGTCCACGGAGTAAACAGACAGCGAGACGACTTTAAGCTGTTGAAGCGCTTGCGGTTCCTATTCTTGAAACTGACCGGCTCTTTTTGGCTCTCGACGCAAAGCAGCGTACCGTTTAACGAGCTCGAGCAAAGAGAAAAGACGATGGAAGGGATCGAACGCGAGGAGGAAATTATTTTCGGGAAATTCACCGCGATACTTGATCGATACAGTGATGAATGGTGGCCGCTCGAAACGTCGAGGCAACGGCTATACAGGGAGGAAGTTTTTAAAGTGGCCGGGCAGAGCTGGTCGATGTAATTGACGGAAAAACTTATCGATACTTTCGATATCGGCCCTCTACTTTCCATCGTGCCGTCGAGGAAAACGATTGCCTTAATTGCCTTGGCTCGCCGCTCTATTTGCTCGTGCTGCAATTAATCCTGGACGATTGATCGAGAGAGGAGCGTGTTCTTTGAGAAATTTTCGTCGATTTTCAAACGGGTACGGACACGGTTACGGTATTTCGAATTTATCTATGCACGATTGATTCGGAAACGTTTCGTCTCGAGCGAACGATGAAGCAGAAATTTCTCGCGTGGCGTAAACGGAAAATAGATATTACGAGGTTGATGTCTGTTACGATTACGCTTGCTAAAAAAGGAAAAAAAAAATAGAAAATTCAATTAAAAACGAACGAGGTTGCGAAGGAAGAACCGTAGAGATTAAAAAATGTAGACGAGTTTGGAACGAACATAGATTGCGCGCCAGCGGGATCTTGCGTAATCGGAATATGCGAACCTGCGTTACACCTCTTTACCCATTCGACCCTTGAAAAGGAATAACGCTATGGCTCGAGGCTGTTTGCTCTCGTGAATGCCGTTCCTGTTGTTTCAATCCGCGCGATTCGTGCTGGTTTGAATCACAATTTGTTTACCGAAAGTTACACACGCTCGATCGAGTGAGAAGCGTGGAAACGACTGAACAATCGATTATGGCACGTGTTTGGAAGATTATAGATAAAAAAAGATAAAAAGAGATATAAAGGCTCTCTGTCTTTTTCTGTTACAATTTCAATTTTAATCATCCTCTGAATCATCTTCGGAATTATCTTCGTCAAACGTCATAGAACAGGATACAAATGTGAAAGTGACATAATTGTTAAGTTAGCGGCGTCAATAACGTTTCGAGCGTGCGTTGTCCTCGGTGGAAGAACGATCGGTGGATCGACCACGAGTCACGAGCGAAAGTTCGAATTGAAATATTAATTGGTCCACAGGGTTGGATTCCTCGCGATCCGCATGCATACTCGCGCGCAGTCACCGCAAATTTATGTATGCATTTATGTATGCAACCATCCACTGACATGCGTATGCATTTATGTATGTAGCTACGTCTCGACGTACAAGGCGTGCCACTTATTCTGACCGCTGCAAATAACTTCGCTCGTTGTTTGCATAACCAAACTCTTTCCCCGGTGAAATTGTTCCGTACGCGAAAACAGAGAGAGAGAGAGAGAGAGAGAGAGAGACCGTGTCCTCCTCTCGCGCGTGTACGTCGTGTTTCAGGATTACGAGTACAAACGTAAAGACGTTCAGGTGGGCAAACACGAGAGAAACAACGTTTTCATAAATGTAAACTCTCGAGTTGATCCTGTTAAAGATTTTTCGCGTTTGAAACAACAAAGCCTCTCCGACGTGATTGACAAGGAATGATCGATTTCGCGTGTTCCGAAGTGACAAGCGGAATAAGGAACAAAAATGTAGCAGCATTTTCAAATTTTATTCGGCGTCTTATTCCGCAACTCGTACAGAACAGGGAATTGGTATTGTTCGCCTTGTCAGTTGGCTCTCGAGAACGTTCGCGCAGACTGAAACTCCTCGCGTTGATAACCATTTTGAACTCGTTACCTAAATTTCTCTAGAGACGACGCATAGTAACGAAGGGCTATTGGGCAACTTTCTAGTATTGCAGGGCGTGACGTAAATCTAGGACGACGAAACTATCCACCCTTACAGCGAGCTGACCAGCATAGGTCGTCAGATTTGGACTCGCGATATTCACGAGATGCTCTTTCTCTGCAAATATAAATACGTGTATCTCGGTACGAGAGATTTGAATCATTTTGGACCATGAAAGACAATGGACCGGAAAATTGGAACCCAGAGTCGCGAAACTTTTAACAAATTTTCACCGATAAAATAATCAAACGAATAAAACTCGTAGACCCGTGACGTCAAGTGCATATTTCTTTATTTATAACACGATTCGACCAATACGTACGTATATTTTTGGTATCCATTGGAAGACTCGTCGATATTCGATAGTCCCGCGAAATTGAAAATTCCATCAACATCTATCGATCGAATTATATCGTTCTTTTTTTTCTTTCTTTTTTTAACTTGTTCAATGAAAAGGTTCGCACGCGTAGGTTTAATTGTTATCAAGAATGAAAGGCACGTTGTTAGGTGGGCGCAAAAGAACGCGGAGCAGCGGGAGTACGAGAGGAATGATTTATTATGTTCCGCGGCTCGATGCCACCGGCGCGGGAACGCGGGAACGCGGGAACGCGGGACGCGTGCTCGCGGCACGAAGTGGAAGAATAATTTGCAAAAATGGAATTCTGTCGGTGGTCGACGTTGACGAGCGGGCGCCACGGCGCGTACGTGCGCTCGGACGCTGAAATACATAAGGTGGGGAATAATTGTGATTCGTTGTACGGCGTGCTTGACGAATGAAATTCTGCGGTCGAAATAAAATTGCAACATCGCACGGCACTCGTGCCAAAGCCTGCGTTGCTAGCCAGTGATTTAATTATTGCGTTGCTCGTCATTCCGATGCCGGTCGGCTCGCCTCGTGCTCGATAATGTGTTTCTCGCTAGTTGAACAGCAAATTTTTCCTTTTCCTTCTCTCTTTTTTTTTCATTCGATTAGAACGCGTGCAACTTAGTTTCTTGGAATATTGACTCTGGAATAGAGGAATCTATCAACGCTCGAGTATTTGATTTATCGAACCGATCGAGCCAATTTTTTGAAACAGAATTTATTGCGGCGCAACCTACATGGTTACACGAAAACGGGATTAAAAATCCTCGCGAGCGCAAGCAATCAATCCGTGCATATTTGAAATATGATTACACAGCAGAAAGAGTCGCGTTAAAGTCCCGCTTTTTCTTCCGTTACCTCTTCTTATTTTATTTATTCGTAACTAACGATAAGCGACCATCCACGCTACGCGTACACAGAGTACGATAGAAAAGGTTCGCTTACAAATTATCGAGATCCTCCGTTAGAAATATCCGTGGGGCGTCGATTACCTAGATCTCAACGTTCTTCGAATCGAGGAACCTACGAAGGCTGTTATCGCTCGAAAAATACAATTATCGAGCATTGTTCAGGTTGCTGAACGAGTTTCCCGTCGCATCATAATTTTGATCCACGCTTCGCGGCGTTAAACAAAAACCGCGCACACTGGACCACACGATGCGCCACCATGTGCAGCTTATTAATTTAAGTCGCGGAGTGGCTCTAACCGAACGATAATAGAGAAATCGCGCGGAGGCAGCTACGTAGCATCGTTAACTGATTCGAACACCCTAATTTCAATCGATCGAGGCACGAGTCAGGCTTCCAAGAGGACTCGATTACCGGAGTCAGAAGTGTGCAGGGCGAAATTCGATTCTGTTACGAGTTGCGGAGTTTACAGCCGTGAGAGATACGTGCATACACGTATACGTGCATCGAGGGAGACCGATAACGGGCCGATGTAAACCAGGCAGGAAAGAGACCAGGAATGTGGGAATCAGATTCGACTCGTGATAATTCAAACCGCTGTTCAACGTTCCGAGTGTGCTTCGAGCCTGGAACTGGAGTATTGCTATGGGACGTTTGACGTTAATGACACTTATTAACCGTGCAGAGCTCCAACTACGAATCGCCGTTGTTTTATCGTCTGTTCGACGCCGATTCTATTTACGAACATTTATATCGTAAGAACGAATTAGCATCGCGATTTCTCAGAACACTTGTTTCACAGTTTAGAGATAAAACTGAAAATAAAGAGGATGGGTAAGAAACGGAAAACTGGTATTAGTTGTAAAATGATCAGTGTTAATAACCGAAGGCTCGAAAAGCAGCACCGTCTACCGATATTCAATTATGGCCTTGCGGTTTGCACGCGACGAAGGTGAGACACGACTACCTCTGCTATTGACATTTCGTTTCGTTAGCTCCGATCGCCCTGTTATTTTCGCGATCAGCCAACGCTCGTAAAAATGATCGCTTTCTATATATTTTTTCGAAACTCGACGGACGCCTTTCTGTTATTTAAACCGATAAACTTCTTCCGATTCTTTCTCCATTCGCGATACTATTCTGGTCACGAAATACCGATAATTATAGCGAAACGGTTGCCGATCGCTGCACTCGAAACGTCAGTCGTACTCCATTCCGTCTGTCATACAATAATAGAGTTACTCGCGAGATTGACACCGCGCTAATGATAGTCCAATTTCCCAGATAAAATCACTGAAACGACAATTCTCGCGTTGGCCCAGTTACCTTCGCGAGATCGATCAACCCCTTGATTCGGCGCAGGGGTCGTCGAACGTGGCAACTTGATCTAAGACGAACCTTAAATACAATTTTCCTTAATATTTTGATAACCTCGTTACTCGATCGGGTCATCGAGTCGAATATCTGTTTCGAGGTGTATATCACGGTGTCAAAGGTTCGATGTCCAAGCATCGACATAATTTTATACTTTACGACGACAGGTTGCACGTGACCGTGTCGAAATTCATTTCGCGCTTTATGCTGTCGGATGTGGACAGGGAGAATGCGTAATAAAATGAAAAATTCCTCTTTCCTCGTATAAGATACATACTCTTAAAGATAGCGTACCTTTACGGTACATTTTTTTCCAAAAGTAGATACTTTCCTACTTTTTATTTTGTATTCGTTCACAAATTTAATATCCCATTTGGAAAGACCTCAACAACCGCAACAAGAAACCACAAGGATGCACGCGAAACACGTCGAGGTTTACGCGTTGGTAGGTATGGCTCGATACTACGAGCTCGAAAAGTTGGAAATACGCGGTAGTGGCGCACGGCTCTTTGCTTCCGGAATAATTAATCTCGACAGGAGCGAACGCGAGAGACCCGCAGAGTTTCCGGCAAGATACGCCGACGCGACAATGTCACCGGAGGCAGTCGGTTACTTCTTTTCGAGTAACTTGCCAAGGAAAATCCCAATACTGCTCGTTACCTGGCTCGCGTCGCCATTTCCTGCCGAGACACCAGTCGAACAACTTTCCTCTCGCGCTTCCGTTGTGGCCGATTTTCCACGCGGAACGGCTATTGTTGATAACTTGGTGAATAAGATCGCGTTGCGTTCAGATTCCTCTCTCTTCGAGCGAGCCGCGTTTCGCGATATTTCAGTTACGTTGCGTTTAAAATACTAGTAATCAATGCGCCGTAATCCCTTTCAACGAGGGATTATCGATTCGACGCAGGAGCGCTCTCTTTTTTAGGAAACCGTGATTAACGAAAGGTTTCTTTCGTTTCGTTTTTTCCGCTTTGTTTCAAACTTGCGAACGAAAGAGAAACTAATTGCCGCGGTGACCTGCGATCGGTGAGATCTTTTTCCTGTCTTTCATTCGACTTCGCGGGAAAAAAGAGACCTCGAAAAAAAAGTACCAAATCACATCAGCCGACGCAAGCTCGATATTAACTCCGAATTAGCATTCGAATACGAAAGACGTACCGGATTTAGACGACAGCACGGGGAAACATAAAATATGCCTGTCGTGCATCGAGTTTCTCAGCGCGCGGCTTGTAGCAGGCTCGCGTGAGCAAGATAAAACGTTCCTTCCGGGACGCGGTTCCCCGTTCCAGAGGAAATTTCGAAGCGAGCTGGCTGCGATTATACCGGCGCATGACAAATTTCGACAATTAATTACGCGTCGAAGACACGAATAGCAATTAATACCGACCTAGGGCGCAACGAAAGGACACGAGCAAGATGGTAAACGCGCACGACCCACGTGGCGCAGTCGAGACACGAGCCGTGCAACCCCTTCCCGGTGAACTTATAGCATGGAAGGACGTGTAATTTCCTGACTGGTAAAGCGACTTGGAGGTCCCGCCACCCCGATATCTTTCGCCGCGACAGCAAAACCGGCCAACGAACCGAACCATTGGGCTAAAGATGCCTTTACAACCTATTCGATCCGCGACGTGAAATTCGTTTCCCTCCTAACAGCTCTTCGCTCTCTGTGTCTCTTCGTCTGGTAGCTCGAGACCCGGCGGATCGGTTAACCCGGTAAACGAGCCATTTCTTGATTGAAAAGATCCTTTGCACGAGGAATTAAAAACTGGAAAAACGAGAGAACGTTGAAGATAAAAAAAATAGAGGGATTTAATAAAAAAACGAAAATTCTCCACGATCATACGTACGTATTAATTTATCCCAGATACGTACGTTTGTTAATTTACGTTTAACTGGAAGCTTGGAATTTATTTCGAGTATTTTAGATCGGTAGCAAAAAGTTGGGAACACGTTGAAACGTTCTTCCCACACGGATTTCAGCGCGTGTAATCCTCAAAGGATTAACACGGTCCTAAACGCGCCTTCGTCGTCTCGATCGCCGAGCACGCGCTCGCGTCGACAGCTCCCTTTTTTTAAACACCCGAGGGGGATGTTTCTTCGAGAAGCAACGAGCTTATTAAGCGGTCGAGCGTGCACATCCGCGCGCGCGTCGTTGTTCCGTCTGGTGACGCGGCGAGTCTCGTTTCTTTTAAATTAATGGTCCTCGTGAATCAGACTCGATGTTTGAGCGGACCAGTCGCGAAACGCGTGGCGTTCCGGAGCCGAATCACCGACGTTTCTTTGATCCGAACGAAAAAACGTGTGGAATGTTTCGTTTGTTCGTTCTTCTGCGCGCTTTGCAACGCGTGTTCCACCAATAGTCGGTTGAATCACGCATCGGTTACGCTAAAATTTAGGCCCGAACGCTTAAAAAGATTCGTCGACGATCAGCAGAGAGCCGAAGAATCGTTTTGCGAAAGGGAGAACTATTTTAAGATCAACTGTTGGAACATGTGGCGCGAGAAAAAGAATTAAAAGGGGAAGCAAGGCGGCGAGATTCACGGCGCCATTCGTTTCTCCTTCCGGCTCCGTTTGTCAAGTCTACGATCCTCCCCGGCCACTATCGTGAAACTTTCGACCTTAAAGTTCGCGCCGCGAGACCAATGCCTTCCGCCTTTGTAAATAGAAGTCATAATCGATACGTCGCCGGGTTTCCACGTTTTTCCGCACGAACGAAAACTTTGGCGGCTTTATTTACGGAGCGAGCAGCAATCTCGCTCGTGGAAAGGGCCGAGTTAACAGCTCGGACCTCGCGATGGACTTGCAATTAGAACTATGCTAAGTCTAGATCGAGTCTGCGGCGACGCCACTCGTCCCTCGAGTTCATGGACTGGGAGAGTGCCAGAATGTTACAAATTCTTCTCGCAACGTGCAAGAAACCTCCCTAGCTCTGGTAACTTTGCCATTAAGCTTGGAAAATGTAACATCGTTTACGAAACATCGAAACACGGACGTTTCCAGAATCCAGCACTTTTTGCGGCACGAGAGAACCAGAAGGAAACAGATTTTTACCAACGTCCTTTGATCATAAATAAAGAAAGTATTCGTAAAACGGATACGAAAGGAAGGATTTGCAGAAGGCGACGAAGAAAAACGACGCAAAAAGATAGGGCAAAGGAATCGGTCTGCGTTTGCGTGCATCGGTATGCAGCACAGGGATCGAGATTCAAGTGGCGAGATACTCGTTCACGCTGGTTGAACGTTCGACTTGCTACTAATCAACGTAATTCCTAACTTGTAAAACACACAAGCTAGTTCCGTGGTCCTTAACGAGGTTATCCCTTGTTAAGCATCGAACCCTTGCCGGATACGCCGGTTCGCCGGTCGACTGCTCGCAAAAAACCGGACCGGTGTGCGATCGCGCGTGTCATTCGCTTACGAAAATCGTCCCGTGGCCGTTCCTTTTTCCCTTTCTTCGTAGAAATTTCGCGACTGAAGCGATCGGACTGATCTCTCCGTTCGAACCGTCCGAAACGAATGTTTAATTTTTTCGCTTCGACTCGAGTTAAAATTAAAATCCATGGCGTTGATGGATCAACGCGATGTATATCGTATCGAAACGTCGCGCGTTTAATTTCAAACAAGTTCATACCTCGAAGCTCTCTTTTCAACGACAACCCTCTGATAATCGAGAGAAGAAAATTACCACGACCAGAAAGAGGAACGAAACGCGGTTAGTTTCCTGGTGCGCTATTCAATTCGCGGGAGAAACATTTTTAATCGAGTTGTCAGGGCAAGGGACACCGCTAAAGGTAAACTGGAGCTACTCCGAGTTTAAGAACGAACTAACAAGAGAGCGAGAAAACGTGAGCGGAAGTATGACCGGCTGCAATTAGGTTCGCACTCCTGAGCACGATTTCTCCGACTGCTCGACGCCCCTCCCCACAGATTGAGCAGTTTTCTGGTAAAAGGGAAAAACCAGTCGCACGTTTATCCCTGGGGGTACGAGAAACCGTCGCGACTCTGGCATATCGACTCGATTCTCCTCGTCTTGCGGGAAACAGCGGAAGAAGGCCAGGGGAAAGGGATGGAAAGGGAAGCAGGACGAGCATCTTCTTCCCGTTGTTCGTGGAGCCGGAGAAGAAGGAAGACCGAGGAGAAGGAGAGGGAAAGAGATAGGGAGCCCCAGCGGCTTGCATAATTGCAGCGAATTAAATTCGTCTCTCGTGGCTCCGCCGGAAATCACTTCTCTTCACCACTCCCACGTCATTATTTTCTGCGAGCTGCACTCCGTGAAGCGCCTTTCAGAGTTTACGTACTTGTCGTACTCGCGTTTCCTAACCCGCTGGCTTCGTTAACGAACTTTGTCGGGTTCATCGGGTTTTTGTTAACGAGCCTCCGAATGGATTCGCTTTCGAGCAAAAACTTTCGTCGGTTCCCTCTATTATTTTTGAGGGACAACGTGGCCCTACGCTGCCACCGACAGTGGTACGCGCGGATCGTCGCGTGGTTGCACGTGTTGCGAATTATTATTTTATTCCGTTCGGACAGGTCGGAAAGCGGTGCCGCTTCTGCGCCATCGTATATATCCGATCGTAATTAAGGCATCTTCGAGCGACCGTTTCGCGGCTAAACCGAGCCAAATTGCCGTCGATGTCCAACCAATTCCGTCCACGATACCATCCCGTTCTCGTTTCCACGACCCATGAACGTTTCAACAACCGCAACGACCTCGACGATGGCGGATCGGTACGTTACGCCGTGACTTGACCAATCGCGATCTGCGATTCCCGGACTGCTTACCAATGGTGCTCTGATTTCACGTACCATATACCAATCGTCGGCTAGATTTTCCGCTTAACGACGGTGCCTTCGTTTCACTGGCGCGAATTTAATTGCTGTAATCTTCGGTGGGAAAACAGTTTTCGCGTTTCTGGATATTTATAACCGAGCAGCAGAATCTTCTTCGTGTTCCATTTCTCTGAAATTGAGGAAATCCTTCGGAAATATTCGTTTCTTCTTCCTTTCTCGACTCGTTTGCTTATCGAAAACTCGAACGTTTTTTCAAGAGCCTTGGAAAAGACGAAACCACGAATAACGCAAAGTTTTGCGTAAAAAGATGAACGCGTGACTTTGTGGAAAACTATCAATGTTAGTAGCGAGACGAATTCAGTTCACAGGAACGATCCTATCGCGTTGATCCCTATGCGCTGTTCGCTTGGTGGACTACAAGGAAAGTTTGCTAATTTTATCAAGCGTGAGTGTACCGGTAAACGGTGGTTGCTAAAAAACAGGACCCGTATTAGTTTCTTTGTGTATCAAAAGCAGCCGTTTCCCTTTGCATTTCTCAACTTTGAATCGAACACAGACATTAAACTGTAATAGCCAATTAACGAGGATCCACCACTTTTGCCTCGGCTTGTACAAAAGCTAATTGACGGAATTTCAATGGCGAAACTCGCGACGCCGCGCATTATGCTGATTTCCATGCATTCGAACGATTAAACTGCAATAATCAGCGACGCGAAACGGAAAGTGGGTCAGCCACGGCTTCCTCGGGAGCTAGAATCTCAACCGTGCAGCATCTTCTCTCCGAACGATGCCGCGCAAAAACGTTGTTTGTGTCGCGAAGCTCCAAGTTTCCCAGTTTCCGATTCTCGGTATCAAACGACGCGACGGAAATTATCAAGAATACTCCATCCGCGAGACAACGTGGAAAATCTGTCGTCCGAAGCAAGGCCGCGTTTTCCGCTCGACTTCCGTTCTTCGGTCTGTTCCCGCTCGACGAGAGCCAACCAGAAACGTTCGAAGAAGGACTCTGTCGCGTTCCCCGCGGCAGACGAGCGTCGCTTCCCGGCTGTTTTCACCGCGTCTGTTGTTCGCGGCAGCTACCACGGCCGATCTCTCTCCTTTCGTAGTTTCGTCTCGCGTCGGGATCCGCGCTGATCAAATTTTCGCCTCTCAGAATCTCAAGATCCGTGGAGAAACTTGTCTGCATCCGGCAGACCTTTTCGATTTTTCCACCGACGAGTCGCAGCCCCGCTAAGACTTTGCCAGACGCGAACTTTGCCTTCTCGCTTCGGAAACGAAGTTAGGGGTCTTATCACGGTCGACTAGCGCCGGATTTCACTTTCCTTTTTCCTTGCCTCTCCTTTTTGCTCCGTCTTTCTCTTCGGTCCACCGGGGTCTTCTTTATAGAGCTTCGAAGGTCGACCGATTACTTCGGTTAAGTGCTACGCTCGTTCGAAATCTTTGCAATTGAATCGGCGCTTTTTTTTCTCTATTAGCTCTTTGTTCGGTAACCGGAACCCTGTTTCACGCGTTAAGTACGAAATTCGTTTCTGCTTATTGTTCTGTAATTTAGACACGGCCGCCATTGCAAAGCAAAATATACGCGTACACGTATACTTGAAAATTTGATTTAAACCTCGCCGCGCGAAAAAAAGATGAATAACACGAGTCGGGGCGCAAAGGGTTAACGAAGTGGGCGAAAGCGCCGCTCGAAATGATTCTCCCGGCGCGAAATTACCGGTCCGCGTATTCGTCGCCGCTCGTTTATACGCTGCCGGAGATTAACGTAAAGCCGAAAACTCGATTTTCAACGATGTACTCCTCCTTTTGTAGTTTCAATCGGGCACCGTTATAGATTTCATTTCCACGTTCGAGCGGCGACGATTTTCGCTTATCAACCTGAATCGCCCGATTCTATCTGTTCGTTCGTTTCCCCAAACACCGCGAACCAATCGGTTTTTCGCTTCGAATCACACCTTTACGCGTGTCTCCATTGTTACCTTCGACGTTTAAACGACCCAGGCGCTTTATTAACCTTCCGAGTTGTCACGATTCTTTGCCAATTTATTTCATCAATTTTCGTTCGCGCCAGAAACTGATCTTTATCGGATGGGAAACGATTTTTATCGAAGAAAACAGTTGGAAGCGCGAAAACAAAAATTGTTCCTCGTCGAGCTTTCTCGAGCACAACCCCATTAAGCGACTCCGACCCTTCGTTCTCCGCATCCCTGAATCTCCTCGGTCAACTCTGGTGTTTTTAAAGAAACAAACCGCTTTAGCCTTTTCAGCTTTAGTTTCGAAGTACATCGAAGCACGGCGATGAACGAAGAATGGAACGAGCGACCAGGGAGCGACGAGAGAGAACGGCACCGAGAGCTGGGTAGTAATCTCGCGCGACAAACTGATACACGCTCGACTGCCAGCCCCCGTTACTAGAATTACGAGTAGACCAGGTTCCTTCCACACCGACTGGCGCAAAGTGAAATTAAATTTAAAGCAGCATTAGGATTTTAAAGTGCAACGAAGAGGCGAATAAAATTCAATGTTTCATGGAGCGTGAGACGGTGCGGAGTCGTTGGCCAAGATACAGTCGCGTTTTCACGGTATCAGCGGCCAGTTCGACGGGGATCTAGGGTGATTCCGGTATTCCCTGCGAGAAAACCCTATAAAATCGGCTTACTTCACCGCGACGCGCGCCCGTTGTCACGACGGAGCCAGTTCCGTTCTATGGAGCCGGGTCGAAGACCTGGGATTTCGTTTCGTAAAACAGTAACATCCCGGTCGTTGGCCCCGCGAGAAGCGGAAGTCGAGTCGAACGATCGTGGCCGGTGTTCTTCGATCGCGCTATAAGAATTTCAATCTCGATAATCTACTGCCTCGATAATCGAGCAAGACAGAGCCAAGGATATTTTTGTTCCTGTTTAAAGCGCTGGACGATTCGATTAACCGTGGCTGATTTTTGCGTCGCTTCCTCTCTCGTCTGTGCCAATTGGGAAAAGAATAGCGAAAAACCGTCGCCTGGAAGCTGTTGCACGATGGTTTCCGGTTCACCGATCCGATGGGTCCAGTCTTTTCTTCGACAATTTCGAGCATACATATTTCAAGCAGAAAACATTCGCTACACCGAATCGATATCTCCTCGGTAAGAAATTTTAATTTCTTACGTGTCACCGACTCTTATTCCAACGAATGCTCCTCGCATCCGTGGTTTCTGCGCCGAGAGAACTATTTTTTTTTTTTTTTCCTTTTCTTCGAAGCGAGGAGAAAAAACGATCTCTCTGGTAAACGGTGGTGTGCTCGAGAACGCTTTGTACCGCTTTGGCAAAAGAAGAGCCGGAGAAAAGTATCGGGGATCCGGGTCTATCGGGAAATCGGCTTAGAAGGCTACTCCCGATCTGGCCGTCCGGCACGCCGCGTCGGTTCTTTCCCGTGGCCGAGCATAGCTCTTCGTCCGTGATTTCGTGGATTGCCGGGTGCACGGCTCGCAACCGCAGTCCCGACCGCGGCTAAGGGCCGAGAGGACCAAGGACGCGAACGAAAAGGATCGAGGAGGCGCGCGGTCTGGTTTGCGGCCTGGGATGAACCTGCAAAGAATGTCCGGTCCCTGCGGTCTGCCGGGATCGATGAAACCGCCTCGCGAAGTTCTCGCGCCGGAAAAAGCGACGACGACTCCGAACTTCTGTCGTCGCCGCTAATGACCGATCGAACTCGTTTCCGATCTAGCGTGCCGTTAATCGCGTGGGACGGAACGGACACGCTTGCCGAATCGCTGTTTCTCCAAGTCACTGTGGTGAGATCGCGACGCGTCTACCTTCTGTGGAAATGCGTCAGGAATACATTAGGAATTTTTTAGAATTATTTCCAGACAGATCGCAGCATCATCGATCAACTCGCGTATCGGTGATTATCTCTCGATTAAATCTACTCGCTCGCGAGAAATCGCGCGGCAACCGTTTGTCGTTGGCACTTAGCAGGGCTATTAACACCGACGAAATCGCGATAAACTCCGTGGAGCGGAGTTGACGCAAGCGGTAATTAATTTCCAGCAGGGCAGATAGTCGCGATTCTCGCAGCTTAGCGTTCTTAGCTCGATGACCGGCTCTTCTTCGTTTCTTTCCGTTCTCCGTCTCGGGACACCCGGCGAACCGTCCCGTCGACTTAATTAAACGTCAGCTTTGGAATTGCGGGCCACGGATCAGAATCGGCGAAGAAAGGGGCACGAGACGCTCGACCGAGCTCGTAAGAACACCGGCACGCGCGACTCGAACACTCTTGATGATTTATCGTCCGGTTTTAAAGTTTTTAAACCATCGATTGCGTTTTCGAGTGCTTGGTATCGCGTAATTTTGTTCCACCTTTTATCGAACCGTTAATTTGGTGTCGTACATGTTTTATAAAAATTATCGAAACGATACTTGTGAAAAGTTGCGGAAATCTGGCTTTCGAATGTAACAATTTTTCGATACAAAGGATTTAATAAATTGACGCCGTCGTTAAGTATCGTTTCGAGGAACGAGGGAACTATTATGATAAAGGTGCCATTCAATACGTTCAATCGTAATCCACGTCGACTGTTTGCGCTGGCATTGTATCTTTTAATTTATCATTATTCACGAAGAATGGTGAAAACATGCGGGTTCTGGATGGCTGGTGCTCGACGCTCGGTAAATCGTATTGAAATGTTCATTCGAAAGCGGCGCAACAATCCAAAGACACGTTCGTTGGAGAAAACTCGGGGAAATACGTCAAAACCAACGAACCGTACAGCTCGAGAGGTTCTTTGTTTGCTCGATGCAGTCTCGCAAATGACTTTTATAAAAGGATTGTTTCGCAATGCTCGCCACCTGACGCTGAATAATTTAAAAGAAAAACTCCGTCGCGCCAAGTACTACACCCATTTCGAACCACAATAAGATTTTTCTTTCGCGACATGAATTATGCAAAAAACTGTCCCGCGCCACTGTTCCGCGATTCGATTCAGTTTCAATCGCATGCACAAACGTGATCCTCTTTTTCTTCTTCTTTAAGATGATAAATTTTTTGTTTTTTTCGCACCGAACCGCGAGTCGATGAACGGACCTTTGTCCTTTTTCCAACGGAAAGCGCAACGGTGTTCCGACTCCAATTACTCGAGCCGTATTTCTTCGTTTCCCTTCTAGGCCCATATTTACCGCAACGCGCAGCCTCTCTTTAATCGTCAACGGTACACGAAAACGATCGTGGCGAAGGATAAATGGCCGTATTAAGGGGGCATTGAAGTATCATCAAGTAGCCATAAAGGATCTATTAATTTCGAGGCTCCCTTTCTTCAGGGGTGCCACGAGCGTGTAAGTGGAGCGATGTAGGCGGGTTTACGAGGAGGGTCGAAACTATATCCCGCTTGCGTCGACTCGTCGCGATCGTAATTCGCTCTGGACGAGGCGACAACCCGGTCGTCGTACTTCAATCCGTTCGAAATACGAGCGTCGAGAACGAGGATAGCAAAGAGAGGAGGTGAACATGCAGAGAGGAGATAGAAAGATAGAGAGAGAGAGAGTAAAGCAGCAAGATCGGGCTGAAACTCGTGCGGGAACCAGACACCGAAATCAGCTTACGCCTATGCCAACAAATCTGACTTTGCAGATCGCGCGACCATGCGATGCACCGATTTAACAGCAAATATTCGCCAAGTGGCTGGCTACTTTTGCGAATATTTCGGCGCACATCCGCTCGAAAAGCGCCGTTCCGCTTATACGTTCGACGAGGGAGCTCTCGAACGCGCTGCCCTCGAAAAATCGTCTGAAATATACGCCGGGAGTATTTTCATCAAGCCAGCGAAATCGAGCTATTCGCTGGTCACCCTCTAATTCCGAATCGAAATATCGACGCCGTGGCCGCGAATCCTGGAAATATCATTTCGGCGAGGGAGAACGGTTTTTATCGTGGCGAATTCACGGTGAAATTGCGCGATCAAAGTCCGTGTTTTACTGCACGGATTTGGCCGTGAGCCGCGAGGAAAAAAAGTACGATAAAGGATCGGTTGGTGGAAACGACTCTCGTTTCCTGTCGTAAATCCGTGTCTTTTAATCGCGCAACTTAACCTTCTCAATTGAATATTTTCACCGCGAACACGATGGAAACAAATCATATCCGACCGGGATAGACTTTTTTTCGCGCGAAAAATTCTCTCAACGCGGAGACGCCTGTGAATTCAAAGAAGAAGCAAACACCGGTGCAGCCGGTGTCGCGAAACAAAGAGAATAACGCGAGAAAGAGGAGAACCGCCACGGTCGGAGGTGTATAAAACTGGTCCATTTTATTTCCAGGAAACAAAGTCGAAATAGAATTTAACGGTATCCGGGGTTATTATAAAATGAAGAGAACAGAGGATAAAACTAGCGTTGAAAACGGAGAGACGGCGAGAAAAAGCGAATCCGGTTTGTGGGACAGTGGACGCAACGGTGGCGGTGCAAAAGGACGAAACAAGAAGGATCGAATAAGCGAGAAGTAAGGCGCGAAAGCGAGTCGTTGGGAAAAGCCGCAGGGGGAAACGGAGTAGCGGTTAAAACGATTTGACGCGTCTTTCGACAACGCTTAAAAAGAAAACAATGGCGCTGTGTCAAGAGTTTTTCTTGCAGCGAGGAAAAATTTTTCTCGTTCGCGGTAAAGTCGTTAATATCCTGCTACGTGGTCTTTTCGAGATAATCGCGAGTAAATTTAAATTCGAGAAGCGAGTCAAACAGTGGCCAGTGCGAGGCGGTCACAAATGATGGGATAATTAAAAAAGTTAATTCAAGCCCTCTGACGTAATACTTTTTTCACCAGCCATTCTTTTATCTTTAAAGATCTTCAAGTTCGTGCTTCTTTTCGCGATCTCTTTGTGCATAGAACTTTGAAACATCCTAGTTTCGAGTATCGGCGTTCGATCGGTGTCCACGCGAGAGATGCTTCGCGCGGTTCGCGAGCTCTCTATTTGGACGCGTAGTTCATCGAGCCGCCACGAAGCTTATTGAATTTTCGTGCCAATCGATAGCGCAGACTCTTGACCAACAACGCTGAGACAATGCCAAGAGAAGCGGGCTTCCGATCGGCTCCTCGAGAACATCTAGAAGAAAGAAACAATAACGGAATAGAGATCGCGGGTCGAGAAAGATTCGAGGCGTGTAAGAAGAGGACGAGGACGTCGGAGCAGATTTATCGAGCAGAGTTAAAAAGTTGCGGTGGCGTCGTTTTCGTTGCCGTCGCGTCTATCCTCCGTCCTTCTCTCGAAGACGTTGCCGACTCGAACGAGATAACAGCGCGCAAAAGGGATTCCCCGAGATTAACCCTTCGGACAGATAAGGATTTGGAGCGTCGATAAAGCAGCTCGAGGCAGCGTCCATCGGTCTTGGACGTCTCGTATCAGTTTCCCCCTGGCAACTCGTCGAAACCACGGCGCCGATGCATTTGTCGATGACTCGCTTGCGCGAACACCGTTCCGACGAAACATCGTCGGAAATGGATCGTGGCACGTACGTTTAAACGTCGCGGTACATAGACTCGTAGAGGACGAAACGTCTCGCACCGCTGTTCGATCCTCTCGAGCACGATGCGCTGCCATGTTTCTGCAAGTTTCTTGATAAACGAGCGGAGAATATGACCAGGGAACACTTGCGCTTTGACAAAGTACGAGCGTCGATGGAAACGGGTTCCCATATGCGCTTGAATAGCCGAATCCACCGGTGTGTACTAAATCATGTTTAATATTGTTCCAGAATGGCTCATCGACAAGATAGATTTCGGACATTTTTAAACCTACGGCCACCTTTTTTTTTTATTTTTTTTTTTTTTTTATCCGTTCTCGCCCGAACGTGATTTCTGCGCGGAGATTCAATTTCCTGCGTCGACAAGGGTGCAGATTTGTCAGAAAATTTGTGTCTCGTCTGGAAAACGCGATTTCAATTGCGACGTAAGCTCTACTGTCTGTCGGTCGTTACAAGGCCCGGATAATTGACAATAGGACAGACTCGCCGGAGATAAGAAAAAGCTTTCTCGATCCCTTTTCCTTTTCGTGGACATTAATGGGATTCGCAAACGCGTCAAACGCGAAAGGTTCGCGAATTCTTTTTCCCGTCGGAATTAACAGGCGAATCATGAATATCGGCTAGCGCAGCAGCAGGCCAGGACGCTCGATAAATTCTGCGAAAAATATCGTAGACGTCGAGGATGCGACGAAGCTCGTGGTAGAAGGACAATACGTATTCTCGTTAGTTCTACGTCAGATTAGACCGGCACAATTCCTAAAGTATACCTTTAGCGAACGAAGACAGCGAGGAGTTTCCAACGGGGGGCGTCAAACTCCGTTCTCCCAATTATTGTAAGGATTTGAGTTTCGCGACAAAGCCGCAATCCGGCGGAAGCTTCATCCCCCGCCAGCATCGCTGGACAATATCTACATTGTCGTAGCGGAGGACGCGGCGGTGGCACGCTACGGACAAAAGGAGGTCGTGATTTGTTAGCGCGACGAGATACGAGAATTGTCCCTCGGACTAACAGGCTGTCGAGTAGTTTTTGCTATCGATCACTCGCCGTTGGCCGGGCATTTATCAGGTCGGTGCAATTTTCGCGTTTGCCTATCCTCCAGGAGAGTTTGATCTTGATTTTTGGTGTAAACGTCGCCTCACCGACCGCGATAACCGTTGATTTATCCCCTGATCTGGTAATAAAGATATCGAGCCGCGGAAAATTAGAAGAGACCCTTGGAGTTCTTGCCGGAAAATTGTATCGCGACCTTGCGATTTTTTGTCCCGCTGGGGAACAATCGTCGAGGACCGGAATAATACAGGTGTCATGTTCGTTAAGCGAAAAATGCAAGAGTACCAAATTAAGTAGATAAAAAGTATAAAAAATTTTGATGTCAGATGCGGAAAAAAGAAATATCTATTCCCCTTGCTCGGTTCTTTTTTTTTATCGGATGCACCGTTCGATGACAGAAAGTAATAACGGAACTAAAACTGTGAAATTCAAATTTTAGTATGTCTCTCGGACAGTCTACCACTGTCGCAGATTAACATCATAAGCGACTATGTCATAAGCCGAGTGGCGCCGACCTTCCGGACGTCCCGTTGGTATCTATAAGGAGCAATGCCTCGTCGAAGTCTGTGCGTAATGCTTCCTACAATTTCCAAGTTCTTTCGACCCTTCCGAATGGTTTGACGTTGTAGCAGGTTATCATTACGAGCAATCGTTTCATAGGCCATGCGGCGCCGAGCAGCTATTTGGTATCCATGTATAAGAGTGGATACGTAAACTTTTCATTCTTGGTTCTTTCCGTGACGTGAAAAAAAAAGAGAAATATAAACGATTCGTTCGAACGTAACAAAATTATGCGGCCATGACAGGTCTCGTCCTTCTCTCGGGTCTAAGGAATGAAAAGTCAAAAGAAGGAAACGAAAATCTGCTAAGAATGGAATTTGTAAAAATACAGAGACGAGGGTGGAAGAGGGTGAGACGGAAAAACGATCGAACGTTCGAAGCGAAGGAAAACGGTCGCGATGCGTAACCCACGATACGGAATCTGAAGGAGACGTTTGTTAAATGACTTCGGTGCCGGTGCAGGCAGATGATAGATGAGGAGGCGACTGCTTCTACATCGGCCGGTAACCTGGAAAAACGGCGCCGCCCTTGCACGGAATCCAATAAAACGAGACCGCGTGCCAGCAGCTATACAGGGTTCGATCGGCCGCGCAGGAAATAAAGGATCGAGATAAAACCGCCCCCGATGTGCAGTAACACGTACTCTCGGCCAACTTGGAGCGTCCTCGAGCAATCATTTTTACCGTCAACCCAGGACACGCTCGGGACCGTTTCAACCGTTTCGATCGTTTCCTGTGTTAAACTTTTCGAATCTCGAGATTCAACAGAGATCCAATTAAATTAACCGATGTTGTTATAGATTCGGATTTATCGATCGGAGCGTTGGGTTTGCGAACGAAACGTGTTAAGATATAAGGTGTTGGCTTTATTTTTTTTTNCTCTCTGGTAAACGGTGGTGTGCTCGAGAACGCTTTGTACCGCTTTGGCAAAAGAAGAGCCGGAGAAAAGTATCGGGGATCCGGGTCTATCGGGAAATCGGCTTAGAAGGCTACTCCCGATCTGGCCGTCCGGCACGCCGCGTCGGTTCTTTCCCGTGGCCGAGCATAGCTCTTCGTCCGTGATTTCGTGGATTGCCGGGTGCACGGCTCGCAACCGCAGTCCCGACCGCGGCTAAGGGCCGAGAGGACCAAGGACGCGAACGAAAAGGATCGAGGAGGCGCGCGGTCTGGTTTGCGGCCTGGGATGAACCTGCAAAGAATGTCCGGTCCCTGCGGTCTGCCGGGATCGATGAAACCGCCTCGCGAAGTTCTCGCGCCGGAAAAAGCGACGACGACTCCGAACTTCTGTCGTCGCCGCTAATGACCGATCGAACTCGTTTCCGATCTAGCGTGCCGTTAATCGCGTGGGACAGAACGGACACGCTTGCCGAATCGCTGTTTCTCCAAGTCACTGTGGTGAGATCGCGACGCGTCTACCTTCTGTGGAAATGCGTCAGGAATACATTAGGAATTTTTTAGAATTATTTCCAGACAGATCGCAGCATCATCGATCAACTCGCGTATCGGTGATTATCTCTCGATTAAATCTACTCGCTCGCGAGAAATCGCGCGGCAACCGTTTGTCGTTGGCACTTAGCAGGGCTATTAACACCGACGAAATCGCGATAAACTCCGTGGAGCGGAGTTGACGCAAGCGGTAATTAATTTCCAGCAGGGCAGATAGTCGCGATTCTCGCAGCTTAGCGTTCTTAGCTCGATGACCGGCTCTTCTTCGTTTCTTTCCGTTCTCCGTCTCGGGACACCCGGCGAACCGTCCCGTCGACTTAATTAAACGTCAGCTTTGGAATTGCGGGCCACGGATCAGAATCGGCGAAGAAAGGGGCACGAGACGCTCGACCGAGCTCGTAAGAACACCGGCACGCGCGACTCGAACACTCTTGATGATTTATCGTCCGGTTTTAAAGTTTTTAAACCATCGATTGCGATTTCGAGTGCTTGGTATCGCGTAATTTTGTTCCACCTTTTATCGAACCGTTAATTTGGTGTCGTACATGTTTTATAAAAATTATCGAAACGATACTTGTGAAAAGTTGCGGAAATCTGGCTTTCGAATGTAACAATTTTTCGATACAAAGGATTTAATAAATTGACGCCGTCGTTAAGTATCGTTTCGAGGAACGAGGGAACTATTATGATAAAGGTGCCATTCAATACGTTCAATCGTAATCCACGTCGACTGTTTGCGCTGGCATTGTATCTTTTAATTTATCATTATTCACGAAGAATGGTGAAAACATGCGGGTTCTGGATGGCTGGTGCTCGACGCTCGGTAAATCGTATTGAAATGTTCATTCGAAAGCGGCGCAACAATCCAAAGACACGTTCGTTGGAGAAAACTCGGGGAAATACGTCAAAACCAACGAACCGTACAGCTCGAGAGGTTCTTTGTTTGCTCGATGCAGTCTCGCAAATGACTTTTATAAAAGGATTGTTTCGCAATGCTCGCCACCTGACGCTGAATAATTTAAAAGAAAAACTCCGTCGCGCCAAGTACTACACCCATTTCGAACCACAATAAGATTTTTCTTTCGCGACATGAATTATGCAAAAAACTGTCCCGCGCCACTGTTCCGCGATTCGATTCAGTTTCAATCGCATGCACAAACGTGATCCTCTTTTTCTTCTTCTTTAAGATGATAAATTTTTTGTTTTTTTCGCACCGAACCGCGAGTCGATGAACGGACCTTTGTCCTTTTTCCAACGGAAAGCGCAACGGTGTTCCGACTCCAATTACTCGAGCCGTATTTCTTCGTTTCCCTTCTAGGCCCATATTTACCGCAACGCGCAGCCTCTCTTTAATCGTCAACGGTACACGAAAACGATCGTGGCGAAGGATAAATGGCCGTATTAAGGGGGCATTGAAGTATCATCAAGTAGCCATAAAGGATCTATTAATTTCGAGGCTCCCTTTCTTCAGGGGTGCCACGAGCGTGTAAGTGGAGCGATGTAGGCGGGTTTACGAGGAGGGTCGAAACTATATCCCGCTTGCGTCGACTCGTCGCGATCGTAATTCGCTCTGGACGAGGCGACAACCCGGTCGTCGTACTTCAATCCGTTCGAAATACGAGCGTCGAGAACGAGGATAGCAAAGAGAGGAGGTGAACGTGCAGAGAGGAGATAGAAAGATAGAGAGAGAGAGAGTAAAGCAGCAAGATCGGGCTGAAACTCGTGCGGGAACCAGACACCGAAATCAGCTTACGCCTATGCCAACAAATCTGACTTTGCAGATCGCGCGACCATGCGATGCACCGATTTAACAGCAAATATTCGCCAAGTGGCTGGCTACTTTTGCGAATATTTCGGCGCACATCCGCTCGAAAAGCGCCGTTCCGCTTATACGTTCGACGAGGGAGCTCTCGAACGCGCTGCCCTCGAAAAATCGTCTGAAATATACGCCGGGAGTATTTTCATCAAGCCAGCGAAATCGAGCTATTCGCTGGTCACCCTCTAATTCCGAATCGAAATATCGACGCCGTGGCCGCGAATCCTGGAAATATCATTTCGGCGAGGGAGAACGGTTTTTATCGTGGCGAATTCACGGTGAAATTGCGCGATCAAAGTCCGTGTTTTACTGCACGGATTTGGCCGTGAGCCGCGAGGAAAAAAAGTACGATAAAGGATCGGTTGGTGGAAACGACTCTCGTTTCCTGTCGTAAATCCGTGTCTTTTAATCGCGCAACTTAACCTTCTCAATTGAATATTTTCACCGCGAACACGATGGAAACAAATCATATCCGACCGGGATAGACTTTTTTTCGCGCGAAAAATTCTCTCAACGCGGAGACGCCTGTGAATTCAAAGAAGAAGCAAACACCGGTGCAGCCGGTGTCGCGAAACAAAGAGAATAACGCGAGAAAGAGGAGAACCGCCACGGTCGGAGGTGTATAAAACTGGTCCATTTTATTTCCAGGAAACAAAGTCGAAATAGAATTTAACGGTATCCGGGGTTATTATAAAATGAAGAGAACAGAGGATAAAACTAGCGTTGAAAACGGAGAGACGGCGAGAAAAAGCGAATCCGGTTTGTGGGACAGTGGACGCAACGGTGGCGGTGCAAAAGGACGAAACAAGAAGGATCGAATAAGCGAGAAGTAAGGCGCGAAAGCGAGTCGTTGGGAAAAGCCGCAGGGGGAAACGGAGTAGCGGTTAAAACGATTTGACGCGTCTTTCGACAACGCTTAAAAAGAAAACAATGGCGCTGTGTCAAGAGTTTTTCTTGCAGCGAGGAAAAATTTTTCTCGTTCGCGGTAAAGTCGTTAATATCCTGCTACGTGGTCTTTTCGAGATAATCGCGAGTAAATTTAAATTCGAGAAGCGAGTCAAACAGTGGCCAGTGCGAGGCGGTCACAAATGATGGGATAATTAAAAAAGTTAATTCAAGCCCTCTGACGTAATACTTTTTTCACCAGCCATTCTTTTATCTTTAAAGATCTTCAAGTTCGTGCTTCTTTTCGCGATCTCTTTGTGCATAGAACTTTGAAACATCCTAGTTTCGAGTATCGGCGTTCGATCGGTGTCCACGCGAGAGATGCTTCGCGCGGTTCGCGAGCTCTCTATTTGGACGCGTAGTTCATCGAGCCGCCACGAAGCTTATTGAATTTTCGTGCCAATCGATAGCGCAGACTCTTGACCAACAACGCTGAGACAATGCCAAGAGAAGCGGGCTTCCGATCGGCTCCTCGAGAACATCTAGAAGAAAGAAACAATAACGGAATAGAGATCGCGGGTCGAGAAAGATTCGAGGCGTGTAAGAAGAGGACGAGGACGTCGGAGCAGATTTATCGAGCAGAGTTAAAAAGTTGCGGTGGCGTCGTTTTCGTTGCCGTCGCGTCTATCCTCCGTCCTTCTCTCGAAGACGTTGCCGACTCGAACGAGATAACAGCGCGCAAAAGGGATTCCCCGAGATTAACCCTTCGGACAGATAAGGATTTGGAGCGTCGATAAAGCAGCTCGAGGCAGCGTCCATCGGTCTTGGACGTCTCGTATCAGTTTCCCCCTGGCAACTCGTCGAAACCACGGCGCCGATGCATTTGTCGATGACTCGCTTGCGCGAACACCGTTCCGACGAAACATCGTCGGAAATGGATCGTGGCACGTACGTTTAAACGTCGCGGTACATAGACTCGTAGAGGACGAAACGTCTCGCACCGCTGTTCGATCCTCTCGAGCACGATGCGCTGCCATGTTTCTGCAAGTTTCTTGATAAACGAGCGGAGAATATGACCAGGGAACACTTGCGCTTTGACAAAGTACGAGCGTCGATGGAAACGGGTTCCCATATGCGCTTGAATAGCCGAATCCACCGGTGTGTACTAAATCATGTTTAATATTGTTCCAGAATGGCTCATCGACAAGATAGATTTCGGACATTTTTAAACCTACGGCCACCTTTTTTTTTTATTTTTTTTTTTTTTTTATCCGTTCTCGCCCGAACGTGATTTCTGCGCGGAGATTCAATTTCCTGCGTCGACAAGGGTGCAGATTTGTCAGAAAATTTGTGTCTCGTCTGGAAAACGCGATTTCAATTGCGACGTAAGCTCTACTGTCTGTCGGTCGTTACAAGGCCCGGATAATTGACAATAGGACAGACTCGCCGGAGATAAGAAAAAGCTTTCTCGATCCCTTTTCCTTTTCGTGGACATTAATGGGATTCGCAAACGCGTCAAACGCGAAAGGTTCGCGAATTCTTTTTCCCGTCGGAATTAACAGGCGAATCATGAATATCGGCTAGCGCAGCAGCAGGCCAGGACGCTCGATAAATTCTGCGAAAAATATCGTAGACGTCGAGGATGCGACGAAGCTCGTGGTAGAAGGACAATACGTATTCTCGTTAGTTCTACGTCAGATTAGACCGGCACAATTCCTAAAGTATACCTTTAGCGAACGAAGACAGCGAGGAGTTTCCAACGGGGGGCGTCAAACTCCGTTCTCCCAATTATTGTAAGGATTTGAGTTTCGCGACAAAGCCGCAATCCGGCGGAAGCTTCATCCCCCGCCAGCATCGCTGGACAATATCTACATTGTCGTAGCGGAGGACGCGGCGGTGGCACGCTACGGACAAAAGGAGGTCGTGATTTGTTAGCGCGACGAGATACGAGAATTGTCCCTCGGACTAACAGGCTGTCGAGTAGTTTTTGCTATCGATCACTCGCCGTTGGCCGGGCATTTATCAGGTCGGTGCAATTTTCGCGTTTGCCTATCCTCCAGGAGAGTTTGATCTTGATTTTTGGTGTAAACGTCGCCTCACCGACCGCGATAACCGTTGATTTATCCCCTGATCTGGTAATAAAGATATCGAGCCGCGGAAAATTAGAAGAGACCCTTGGAGTTCTTGCCGGAAAATTGTATCGCGACCTTGCGATTTTTTGTCCCGCTGGGGAACAATCGTCGAGGACCGGAATAATACAGGTGTCATGTTCGTTAAGCGAAAAATGCAAGAGTACCAAATTAAGTAGATAAAAAGTATAAAAAATTTTGATGTCAGATGCGGAAAAAAGAAATATCTATTCTCCTTGCTCGGTTCTTTTTTTTTTATCGGATGCACCGTTCGATGACAGAAAGTAATAACGGAACTAAAACTGTGAAATTCAAATTTTAGTATGTCTCTCGGACAGTCTACCACTGTCGCAGATTAACATCATAAGCGACTATGTCATAAGCCGAGTGGCGCCGACCTTCCGGACGTCCCGTTGGTATCTATAAGGAGCAATGCCTCGTCGAAGTCTGTGCGTAATGCTTCCTACAATTTCCAAGTTCTTTCGACCCTTCCGAATGGTTTGACGTTGTAGCAGGTTATCATTACGAGCAATCGTTTCATAGGCCATGCGGCGCCGAGCAGCTATTTGGTATCCATGTATAAGAGTGGATACGTAAACTTTTCATTCTTGGTTCTTTCCGTGACGTGAAAAAAAAAGAGAAATATAAACGATTCGTTCGAACGTAACAAAATTATGCGGCCATGACAGGTCTCGTCCTTCTCTCGGGTCTAAGGAATGAAAAGTTAAAAGAAGGAAACGAAAATCTGCTAAGAATGGAATTTGTAAAAATACAGAGACGAGGGTGGAAGAGGGTGAGACGGAAAAACGATCGAACGTTCGAAGCGAAGGAAAACGGTCGCGATGCGTAACCCACGATACGGAATCTGAAGGAGACGTTTGTTAAATGACTTCGGTGCCGGTGCAGGCAGATGATAGATGAGGAGGCGACTGCTTCTACATCGGCCGGTAACCTGGAAAAACGGCGCCGCCCTTGCACGGAATCCAATAAAACGAGACCGCGTGCCAGCAGCTATACAGGGTTCGATCGGCCGCGCAGGAAATAAAGGATCGAGATAAAACCGCCCCCGATGTGCAGTAACACGTACTCTCGGCCAACTTGGAGCGTCCTCGAGCAATCATTTTTACCGTCAACCCAGGACACGCTCGGGACCGTTTCAACCGTTTCGATCGTTTCCTGTGTTAAACTTTTCGAATCTCGAGATTCAACAGAGATCCAATTAAATTAACCGATGTTGTTATAGATTCGGATTTATCGATCGGAGCGTTGGGTTTGCGAACGAAACGTGTTAAGATATAAGGTGTTGGCTTTATTTTTTTTTCTTTTTTTTTTACGATATCTATTCTCGACGAAAATATGAAGGCGCAGAGGAGAATCGTATTTATCATGGAATAACGACAGAATCGACGGTCGAATTTCTTGAGGGTCTGTGCGAACAACGGGCTTCCATGGTTCTTCATTTTGTTTTACCGCGCACGAGAGAGCACATCGGTGAAAATGGGGGAAGAAAACGATGGTGAGGAATGGCGGTGCGGTGTAGCGGCAAGACTGGAGAGCAATTCTCTTGACAATTTGGCCTGGCGGTTCGCCAGCAGAGGCCAGTCGATTCAACTAATCTAAGTTGCTTAGCACGACTTCGTTCATCTCCTTCCACCATTGCCATCGCCGCCGCCAACCCCTGACCACCCCTCGCTACTTCGACTTGTTAGCTCTGCGTCTACCCTTTCCCTCTAACCTTCCCTCTGTTCTCGTCTCTCTGCTACTCTGCTCTGTTTCACTGTCTCTCGCCCCTTTCTCCTCTTCTCTCGCAGACTACTACAATTCTCACGGGCTATGAATATAAATGCATCGATGGAAAAGTGTTTGTATAAGTGGATTATAGCCTTTCGCGGTTTCGCTGTATCGTGCCCCTTCTTCGGAAATTAATGCGATTACTTTGTTCTTTTACGGAGTTGTTATACTTTGTTTTTCTCTCGGATAACTTTCGGTTCGAAGTATTCTTTTTAAATTTATCCTTTTCTAATTGCTTTAGTCGAATTTGCAACGGCGCGTTGACAGAGTTTCCGCTTCTGTACACTCGGCACACCTACTAACTTGGGTGTTACAGATCTTTGCAGTGTACCTGGAATCGGTTAAAAATTAAACAGGATCGGTCGCGTTTATCGGCGTTGTTCGCTTTTAACGATCTATACAAGAATCGTTCTCAGTCCCGAAACTACCCTTTCAACCCGATCGACGAACGTTCGCAGTCTGAACTCCAGAGACGCGTAAAACAGCGAACGACCAGAGGAACAGGCTGCAGTTCATTAGGAAGCGAGGGCATTACCACTCCCGGCGCGGCGTAACCCATATCACCGGCGTAGCTAATTGAAAGCAGATTCACGAGTTAGTGCAGGTGCGTGCTCAAAAGGTGATACGTCGGAAGTATGCCGGCGTAACACGACACCGGGGAAACTCGTGGCAGTTTGCTCGGTGTTTCGCAGCCCCTGCGCACTTTAGGGCACCCCGTGTAACGCAGAAACCCCCTTGTCACGATCTAGGCCCTCCTATGCTTCTCCGAAAGCGCCTTAAGACCCGCTGCGATGCCCAAGGTGGCTCGCAACTGTTATAACTCGAATAAGTTTGTAACCAAGATCCCCCTGAGCTGCTCCACCCCTACCCCCGGACCATTCTCGCCGACGTACCGAGAGCTCGTAACTTGCGGCAGAACGCAATTCCTTGAAACGTAATTGGCTGCCGCGTGGAATTGCCTTCTCCTTCTCGTTCCTCTCGCAACTACACGCCCGGCCGATTCTCATTCAGCGAGGAATCCTTTTTCGAATATCACCACCGAAGATGCCAAAGGAATACTACCAGCAGAATGGTTTCAACCATGTCCAAAAGCAGCGATAGCGATTAAAAATCTAGCATCGGTTTCGGGATAGTTAGAAAATGTGGCAAAATAATGGTTGTTGTAGCTCATTGCGAATTTAGGGCGCTGCTTTTCCAATCCGCGTCCTTCATTTCCGCAGCTTACGGTTTACGACACTTTTATGGCGCATCGCCAACCGAGTAACGAGATGCGGGATTTGTAGATACATCCTCTGGCCGTTTCATTATGTCATTAACAAAATACGGTATTATCATTAATGAAAATTCGCGCTAATACCTACTACAGTCGAGCCTTCGGCTTTTCTCGTTTCGTTCGACGATATTTTCACAGATCGCATCCTGTTCGTAGTGAACGCGAGCCGAAATAATGAGAAATTTATAAACGCATCGAAATACCACACCCGGTGAATTTTTGCCAGTGAACGCGAGCTCGCTTTAATGGGTCGGCCAACGCGAAAATATTCGAGGCCGGGGAGCAAGAGACAGAGCTCGCGTCTCCTATAATTAACAGCGCTAATGAAAACTCGCGTTGACGGCAGATGTCAGAGATTCCGATAGGTCAACGAACTCCCAACGAGCAGGAACCACTGAAGCGTCGCGAAATTATTCCGCGTACGGATAAATAATGACCCTAAACGTCTTGTCTGGCCTGCTTATCGCTCTCGATCCCGAACTCGACGAGCGATAATCGTGCCTCGGCCCCGATCTCTTTCCCAACCGATGTACGCGAAATTCCTAGCTGCCGTGGCGCACACACGCACTCAAACATCTGAGATACGCGTGCGGCGTGGCTCGGTTTCGCGCCGAACTGTCGGAACCCGAACAGCCGGTCCTGGAATTTCAGGCTGCCGAAGCACTCCGTCATCTCGAACGGAGTTACGCGGACAAGCGTCCGTGTGCACACGCGTGCAAGCGAGTACATTGCGGCCATAAGCGCCTTCGATCTTCCTACATCGAATATCGGATCTGGATATCGAAGGAATGGTAACGAGTTATATCGCGTGGTTTGTGAAAACTAATTTCCTATCGTCTTTCCACGACTCGTATCAACAGCGTACACTGATTTTCCTTTGGAAAATAGGTTTCGAACAATGTCAATTTCGTTTATTAATTTAGCCTCGGTGTACTTGACAAATCGGTAATTGCATGTTTGAAGAAAAGAAACAAAGAACACCGGCAAAGGGGAAAAGGAAGATACATGCGCGGTTTAGTGTATACACATCGATAGGGGTAGGGTCGGGGTTAGCTCGAGCTTCAACTAGTTATCCGTTCGCCTGGTGGCGGCGCTATCGGCGCGCACGCACCCTCGTCCCTGGAAGGAGCTCCCTCGTGTTAACTGCTTGACAAACTAAGTTAACGTTTCTTACGTTGTAATTGGCTCCACCCGGCACATGGAATTGTACGAACCACCACCAAGACGACGACGAAGACGAAGACGAGCAAAGGGGACGAGGAAGGATACGTCGGGACGAGAAGGGGGTTGATATTGTTGGCGTTACACCGGTTACCGCGTCGATTCAATTCGAGGAATCTTAAGGGGATGCTTGAATCGCGAAAAGCGTCGAAGGGAGTTTGACTCTCGATGCGTGTGGCAAATTGTCGAGAATTTGCCTCCGTCGTTCGTCTATCGAATGCCGGTAATTTTGGAAAAGACAACAAAGAGGGATGTTAATTGCTACCGAGCACGAGAGACGCGATAATTGGTAGCAGATAGCAGGGACTGCGACGAACGAACGGTTTTCTGGGCTCGCGTCTCCATAGAAATTCGATTCGAATCTTGGCTGATTCCTACTCTGCTCGCTTAGAACTTGAAATTCGCGAAGCGAACGAATCGGGATTACGCTCGGACTAATTTCGTTCGTTCCGATTTTCAATTTCGCGCCTAACTCGTTAGCTACGACTCGACGCAGGCTGTACCAAGTTACTCGTCGAGCTTCGCAACGCGCTACGCGTCACCGTCGCCTCGCCCTTGATCTAGATTCTAATCCGTTTTCTTCGTTCCGGTTTTACACGCTGCGAAGAAAAGATCGCGGAAAAATCGTTGGCGCCTTGGCGCGTTATCCTTTCTCCTCGGTCGTCATCTGTAAGCGTCGACGATAATAACCGACGAACCAGCGGCGCAAATCTTCAATCTCGTTTGGCAAATGGCCGATCTCGAGGCCCGGTACGTTTGCCAGCCGGGACAAAAGAAGTCGCTTCGACGTGTGTTCCTAGCCACGAATCCGTGGAAACGTTCACTCCCCCGCAGTGGAGCCGCATTGTTCGTCAGCCTGGCGTTCCTCTTCCAGCCCGCTCTTTCTTATACCGACTTTTTTGCTTCCCGCCTTCCACTTCTCGCGGAACGTTCGTAGATCCGTGTTTACTTCCTTCGTTCGCTCGACGAGAAATCGATGCTCGTTCAAACTTCGCGTCTGCAGCGCTTACAGTTGCCGCATTTCTGTTGCTTCGCTGATTACGCTACAAATCATTCTAATCGCAACTTATTGAATTACCGGATTATCCTGTGCATTGAAGTTTGCATCCTATAATTTATCACAAACGTAGCTACGTTTCTCATAGTTTATTCGAAACACTAATTTCCAAAGAATACCTGTCGTCTTCCATTAAAAATAACTCGAAACATCGATACTCGTTGCTTCTTGACCGGTGCCCTATTTTTCCGTCTGTTCGACTACTCGTGCGATACGTAACTTCCGATTTTTCTACGTGCTCGCACCACCCGCTCTATTTCCTACTTCATCCCACTGTATTCGCCGTTACATTTCACTTGACCTGCCCGGACGAGCGTCCTAGAGTCTTCCATTTCCCGCTCCTTCCATCGTCCGTGTAACAAGTTTTCCTTTCCATTCGAAAACGATTTACCGAGCCACCGTGTCCTGCCAGCTCTGCGACTGGTTCTCCTCGAGATTCCGCGATATTATGAAATATGACGGGAGCACCAGCGAGTAAAGCGGGGAGGCAGAGGAAGAGGAGAGAGCGTAATTTGACGGGATCACCGAGCAGCGACACGCTGGAAATTTTTCACCGAGTAGAATTCCATTGTTTGCGGCTGAGCATTCTTCGTCCTCGTTGTCCTTACTCTACGACCGTTTCCATCTCCTTCTTCTTCCATCCCACTCCCTTTTTCACCTTCTCGCGAACGGAGAGCAGAGCGCGCGGAGTTTCGACTCGACGATCTCGTTTGATAAATTCTCCGCCACCTACGAAGGGTGGGAGGCTCATAACTTGCATAGCGCGGACATTTTTTGAGGAAATTAAACGGCATTGTTCGATGGTTTTGCGTTTCTCGCAAGGTTTCGTCCGTTTTGCTCGTTTCTCTCCCGAAACTGGAGCAGAGGGATATTAATTTATTTCTTATCGGATACGATACGATCGTACGACTCGGAGAACCATCATTTATGAATTCCAGTAATCTCTTTAAAAACCTCAGATGTACTTTTGCGATGAAAAACAGGAAGCTCTCAATAACTCGCGTTCGTGGTTGGCCTCCGCTCACTCCTGCGCTTCGTTTTTCTCTTTCGCTGCTGGCCGTTTCTCTCATTCCCGACAAATACAAGCGAGATGAGTTTCGCGCTAATTCGAAAGACGAGATACGCCCCTGAGGCGGCTCTAATCTCGTTCGTGCCGCGTTCGCAGTATTGCGATGAAAGGCGTACCTTAATTTTCGCCGTTCATTCACGGCGCGGAAACGTCGACCGCGAAAAAAAAAAGAAAAAGAAGAAAAAAAAAAAATTCCGCTGAAATACGATGGATGGTAATGAGTCCGGCGTTCCATCGCGACGCTTCGAACTCGATGGATTTCGAAAGTTATTCGAGAATTTTCTTTGTTCGAGGTTCGTCGACCTTCCCTCTTGGTTCCGCCAAATCGCCTTTCAATTTCACCAACACCGTCTTCAATTTCTCGCCCTTGGAATAATATTTTATTCGAGACGCTCGTTCGACGCCCTTCGTCGACGCCAATTTTTGACAATATTTTTCTGCTCTACCAAGAAAAAACTGAAACAGGTCTATCTTCTATACCCTTCGTTTGAAAACGGAGCGACGGTGTCGAAGCAGCCTTCAAGATTAACCAACGGGAAAAGTTTGGCATCACGGATAGAGATTCAATATTTATACTTTAAGAAGTTTCGAAGGACCGCTACTGACATCGTCGCTGAACAACGAAGTTTCAAATTCGACGTTTCCAAATCAAACCGATCGTCGCGCGTCTCTTGACTCGGGCCGAGCATTTCCGCTACATTTCGCAGCGAAGTTTGAAAACCTTCTTGGGATCCGAAAGACTGACGTCTCTAGGAAAATGCGCGGTTAGTTTACACGTCTGCGTCGCTGCTTCATCGATCCATTTCCGTTTGACGCTCGATCTTTGTAAAATGGTGCGAAACAAAGAGATCCGAAGCTCGATTGATCCAGCAACGGTCCGAGCTTTGATACGGTTCACAATTTTCCCAAACGTTTGTCAGTCGCAGCCACGACCGCCTCGCGAAGAAATCTGTCTCCGCTTTGGTCGATCGACGGCGATTCGAGGGAAAAATCGTTTCCGTCGAAGCGAGTGTCGCTAAAGGAGCCGAGGTCTCGAGCGTCTTTGACTGCGATCAAAATTCACCGGGAGCTCTTCACCGTAATTCACCGTGACGACTCGAAGGCTGGCTCGCGTGGAGAAAACCTGAGAAAATCATCGTCGAGGACGTGCTCTCCGGCAAAAAGCTCGAATGTCAGGCGAATCCTTTTGTTCGCATACGTGTGCAGATAGCGGCGTACGCCGGCGACACAGTGCCGCGGGTTCATTTGTGCCGTGACAAGAAAGCTGGTGGAAGGAAGCAGGAACGCGGAACGTACAGCTCGTTCAATAAGACCGGAACCGTTTGCAGCTCTTCGAACTACTTTGTCGACGTAGGATAGTCTTCGAGTACAAGTTTCTCGAAAATGGATAGATATCTTTCTAACGTTAAGTACACGTTATTCGTGTCCTTGAATAGGACATTGTCCCTCGGGTTTTACCGTAAACCGTTTCGGCCCTGACGTTACCGATATGTTTATGGCACTCGGAAAGAAGGAAAAAATCCAAGGCAAGTCTGCTACGCCTGCGAGCCTTTTTTAGCCGGGCAGAGCATTGAACGGTCGAACGTGCACGCGAATACGTATATATTTTCTATTCATTTTCTTATTTCACTTCATTCGTGGTAAACTGTTAATAAAACGGGTGTACCATCGATGCAAACAAACAACGTTCAATCGTAAGACAAATGACCAAGAAAGAAACTAAAAAAGTCTCGTCAAAAGAGCCACTCCTTGAGACAGCGTTGCCTTTGCCCGAGGAATCTCCGGACTGTTTGCATGAAACAGCCTGTAGCGAGAGACAACGGAAGAGGTAGGCAAGAATCGGACGAAGAGGCGAGCCGAAGGCGAAGGCGGTCGCAGAGAACGAGAGAATTTAATTTCTCGGTAACATTACACCTTAGGAGCCTTATTCCAGCGGCTTTGTGCGCCTTCGGGGGTGGCACAGAGAGACACTCGATCGCAGGACTCCATTTGCGGTTTAGCATAATGGAAACTCAACGCGCCCTCGGGGCCAGCGCCACTCTTCTCTCCCCTTTTTTTTCTTTCCCCCTTGTCTCGCTAGCTTTCCCGGCCACGTTCCTTCTTCCGCGAAAAATAAATAAATTCGGACAATCACTGACGCCCGCTAAAACGCTTGATCCGTCGCGAGGAACTCTAGATCTTGACGAAGTCTTCCGCCTCTCAGGTTGCCAACCGTGGAGGAACGAGTGGTTCGCGAAATTTTGGGACCAAGCCAATCGCGAATGGTTTTCTTCCTCGTCGGTGTGCTTCCGTGAAGTACCTCGTTACGCCGTATCGACGAGACGTCGACGGGCAAGTTTGAAGCGTTGTTTAACGTTGAGTTACGGTACAACGCGAGTGGACCGTGTTTACCGAAGCCCTCTATGGTTGATCGTAGAACCGACGAAATACATCGATGTACGCTCGATTAATACAAAATGCAGGCTTCCCTTTTTTTTACACCGAGAGCGTCGTTGGCGTCGACATTTTAATTTTAACACCGACGAAGCAGCAATTGGCTCGAAGGGTCACTGTCGGCGTCCCTCCTAGCGGCCGGAGCTTAATGACCCTTAATGATGGGTTAAAAATATCCGATCCCGAGCCAAGATCGAGGGAGGTCGAGGCCGAGACGAATATAGAGGAAAGGTGGTCGGTGAAAAATTTGCAACATCGTCCAAGAGAATCGCCGGTGGTTTCCGGGACACCGCGAACTGTTTGCCATTGAAATTTACCCCTGGCGCGATGTAATTTACGGAGCAACGTTTATTACGCGAAACAAACGATCGTGGTCGTTAATCGGGACAGAATTTTATTACATTTTAATTCGAGCGACGATAACGGCGGAGAAATTGCAAGGGCAATTACCCGTCGCTGAAATATAATAAACGACCAACGAATATTCCGAGCTAATTACCGTTTAATTAATACTCGCGAATCGGTACGTCACGGATCATTCGTCTAACGAGAATTAACGTGCGTGGAACGAAGGAGAGAGAAAGGCCGACGCGAATCCTGGTTTGGTGTGAACAGCGTAGATGCGGACAATTGAAATACAGAGCGTTGCAATCGCTCTGAATGAACCTTTTAAATATCGTATCGGTATACTTTATTTCGATATACAATTTAAAAATACGTGGAAAAGTATGAAACATCCTGATGTATAAATACAAATTTTCATTAGCCAGACATTTTTTTTTTTTTTTTTTTTTTTTCAATTTTATAAGATGATAAGCCTGGACCATATCTTATGTTTGAAGAAAAGAAACGAGTTACCGATCGATAAAAAAAACAATAGGCTCTTTCGATATCTCGTGAAAAAACGTTGGAAACAAAGACCGCAACGATTGCTAGGACCTTTTTGCGATTGGCGGGATAAGCGAGACGCTTTATTTTCGCTCGCGGTCAAGGTAACAAATTTTGACGCCTTAACGAACGCCGGATTAAATGTTCCAGGCTCATTAAACCGGCGGATCGGCACGAAAAGAGAAAGAAAGAAGGCGGCAGTCTCGCCTGTAGGATATTGCCGGCTGAAAAAGAATTACACGGGTAATCGCCTTGCAGTTGGGATAATTGCAATTGACGGCCAGAACAAAGGGTTAACTTTCGTTTCGCTGGGTCCGGGAAAGCATGGCTCGTAATCCACTGGAATTTGTTTCGATAACTTGCTTTTATTATCAGAGAAATAATTATGTTCCAGGGTAATCGTCGTCGACAAATTTTCCGAAAAATACCTATAATTTCATCAAGACGATGATGAACGGTAAAATATTCCTTAAAGTTTTGCGACATCTTTACACGTTATCGTTTGACTTTTAATTACGTCGTCAGCTCAAACTATAAAACGAGTCGCTTCATGAATTCTCGCGTACAATTTTTTATCATTCCCTCTTTTTTTTTCCAGAGGGGCTGTGATGAGGGAAGCCGGTTAAAGGACCCTGTGACGCGCAGGCGCCGGTAGGAGTACAGGAAAAATGCTGCCTTCCTCGAGAGCTTTATTAAGCCCGCTGCTGCTTCTAATCATCGCTGGAAGCACCGGTGCCTTCAACTCTCGACAAGGAGGTAAGAAAGCTCCCCTGAAAGATGTTTTGTCCTCAAAGGTAACAACGACAACGACGAAGTCGCGTCGAGGACGAGAACGACGCCGCCAACGTTCCTCGTCCTTCGTCAATTTTCAGAAAGTTTTCCCGGGAAAATCTGGTTAAGTCGTTGACCGAGTTTCCGCGCGGACCGGGTATTCTCGTTTCGACGAGGCGCTCGTCGTTTTCGTCTCGCTCGAATTCTAGTCGTTTAGTCGTTCCGGTGTCGTTGAACGCTCGCGAGAATCCGAGCGAGATGCTCGGGACGAAGATCGAGGACCTGTTGGATGACGACCCAGTTAGTCTTGTTTTTAAATTATGTAACCCGAAAGGACGACTTTCGGGCCAAGTTCGGAGAATAATGGCCGGTACCCAGGTCCCTGTTGCGTTAACTCTAGGCAACACCCCGCTCTCGTCTCCGCTAGTAACAAATATTTGTGCAAAGATGTTTGCACTTTTATGGAAGAAACGGTTCTTTTTTTTTTTTTTTCTTTTTTTTTCTTTTTTTTTCTTTTCAAAGCGACGGATTTGGGATTTCCTCGTTGTCAAGATACGTGTATTGAATTTAGCTGCGTTTAAAACGATAAGACGTCCGATACCACGAGCTTTTCCCTTTTCCTTCTTCCATTTACGTTTCCTTTTCATCGATAAAAAGGAATTGCGACAGTTTGTTGCACGCAAAATCCATTACCAACCGCTTCACAGATGCGGCTACAAGATGCTTCAAAGTTTCAAGGGACCGTTGAAAATCCGCGTAAATCCCGCGACAAGTTCGGGATGTTCTCGAAACGAGCTACATTTTAGCTTACGCAAAGCTAAGTAAAATCCAGCGGACGCATAACTGTTTCATAACCGATCCACGAGACAACGGTGGCACAGGCTTAATGGAAACTGGCGCCGTTTCTCGGAATTACCGAGGGTCGAGCCAGCTTCTGAATTTACACGACCTTATTTTGGAAAAGCTCGCGCGTTGCGTTGTTCCTCCCCCGATAGGGTACGCGAACGGGCGTCGTATTCGACTCATCGCGCAACGTATCGCACCTTTCGCTATCTACGTTTGTTCAACTTCCGTCCGCGTGCATCTCTTTCTCTTCGTTCGCCATTCCGTCTCGATTCATCGTCTCTCGTACCGTTTGTTCGCGTTTCGCTTTGCTAGTCTTCGCTGAGAGAACACCTCTTAGTGGCCATTTCCTAGATTAAGGTCACCTGAAAAGCAAATAGTTGTTAGAGGTAGAAAGAGAAATTTGCCGGACCCGCTCGAACGCTCAACTCTTGGTGTGTATACGTTTCTGGAAAACTATTTATGCGCGAAACACCGCCGCATTTCAGAGATACCGGAGAGACACTGGCGTTCTCGCCACCAACCGACCGGGAATTTCTGCAACTTCCCGCTCGATGTAAACCTCATTGTTTTTCCTTCTTGCTCTTCGTACTCTGGCTTCTCTCTCTCTCTCTCTCTAGCTTTCGAAACGAAGGTGAGATACGTTTTCGAGCATAACGGATGCTTATTTCAATCCCGAGACAAATTAATCTTCCTATTACAGTTTAAACGACCGAAATATACATCGGTTCTTTATTCGAGCGTCGAATAACCTTATCGAAGCACGTTCTTCCAAATAAATACTTAAACTACAATCTAAAAAGGAATCTAAACTTCTCGATAGGAACTTCTATATTACGCCCCGGATTTTCTCTCAAGTATCCCGGACAGTAGCTCTCTCCCTATCCTACACAAACTACGAGCAAGTTTCGTTATATTTCCCCTATTGAAACGACGAAGGAAATAGGAGAATGAGAAAATAGTGAGCGACTGGTATGCATTCTTACCGGTAACCATGGACCAAAGCCTTCAGTGACCTCTTTTTTCCTTTCTTTCTTTCTTTCTTTCTTTCTTTCTCTCGCCTTTTCACCTTCAAGAGGATTACAATTTTCTTCACATCCGAGAATGATAACGCCACTTCTTTCAATTGCAGCGCGCAATTCGTATCGTTCCCGGATTACAGCTGCGCCCGCAACGGGACTCTCGAGATTTTATTTTCGCGCGCGGCTCGCCCGAAAACGACGCCAATATCGTAACCCTTTAGACTCTACTAGGGGATAACAGTTACAGCCGCCCATTGACCCAGATCCCAGCGGCGCGCGAGCGGAATTTCAGCAACGCGTGAAAAGCTCCTCGCTGGGACGAGACCTCGACCCTTTCGCGAATTAAGGTCGCCGGAGGGTGGTCGCTTTTTCCAGCTACGATGAAATTCTTCTCCTTCGACGCTGCTCGAGGGGTCTCGATGGTTGATCAGCTCGAAATTTACATCCTCGTTTGTGCGACGCGTCGACGTCGGAAAGCTGGGAGTCGGCCGGCTACAAGGGGTGAGCGAAACGATCGGCCTAATCGCGAGGCAAATAAAATTATCTGATCGAATTTTAATGGTGAGCTCGCGTGCCCTCCGTGACGAACTCTTCTGGTTAAGGCGGTCGTAAAGAGCGGTGTTCTCCTCGTTAATGCGCCAGTGAATTCGAGCGCGTGCGCGACGTTAAGGGGTTGCTCGCGCGTTTCTACCACGCGACCCGTTCTCCAGCGCGACCAATTTATAGGACACGAACGAGCGATTTTGGTTATCTCTCGTACACTTCTATGTATCCTGTTGCTCTTCGCTCGAGCTTTAAAATGTTCCACCTACAACGGTGTACAAAGACAGTAGGTAGCCAACTCCGAATATATTTCAAGTCACGAGCAAAAAGGTAGGTTTCTTAGGAACCAACGGTAAGAAGCTCTCCGGCATCTACGAGCGCACGAGCTATCCGCAGCGTCTAATATAGAACCGACAATGAAGACCAGAAATACCCGGTTCTGCGAGTCGTTGTTTCGAGAAGTGGCCGCGATGTCGAAAGGTTTTCCTTTTCGTTTCATCCCCGTTCGGTCGCGCTGTGTCTGCCAAATTGGGTTGACGGACCGAGGAGTCGCGTTTTGCGCTCGCTCGTATGTGAAAACGTCGTCGGAGCCAACAAAGGCGGTCACGTAGCCTCCGTTTAAAAAAAAACCGGCAACGTTCGTTAAGGCGCCGATGCGACGAGAACAAGAGCAAGACTAGGACGAACATTGGACGGACTAGGTGCCTAATTAAGACAGGGTCGACGAACCTCGCGAAACCCGACACGGGGATAGCCAGCGACGAGAGCTCGATCGGGAAAGTGGATCGTTAGGGTTGATTTTTTTTCTGCTTTTTTCTTCATAATGAATCGACCGGATGATGCCGCAAAATAAATTCCCATTCACCGGTGGTTTCAGGGGCGGTCACTCGTTCCGGTGTTTTTTAGCGGTCGATGACTGTTAAATTACACAACGGGAGATCGGTAATTATCGAGAGTGGAACGAAACGACGAATAAAACTCGGGCTTGACGCTTATTTACACGGTTACGAATTTTTTTTTTTTGTTTCTCGATTACGCAGATTATACGAATCTAATTTTTGCATTGAAATTGCAAATCTTTCAACCCTTGTGCGAAAATATAATTGTTTAACCGATCGAACAGGTATGTCGTTGCTAAATTATTGTTACGTTGTCATTCCGACTGCCGGACGATCCACGCTAGACTATATTTTGCGATTAAAGCTTCGTCGCACCGCTTTCAACTTCCCTTCGACGCTATCAAAATGTTTCCATAAATACCTCACCGGCTGCAAGGCATCAACAAAACCAAGGACACGAACGAAACGGCATCGTGAGTTCGCGTTGATCGTAAAACGGTCCCTCTCGAAACTCGGCGTCTCCCTCGTCGAGGGCTAATCAGCGTCCCCGTTGAAATTCAACCCCGTCGCGTGCGAAACGGCTCAACGGGCGATTTCGATCTATCGACTCGGCCTCGATCGCGTCCGTTCGATACGGTGCTGCGCTCGTGGGGTGGAGAGCCCTTGAATCATGGTCGAGCAGGGAAAAAGGGCGGGAACTGGAAACACGTGGAAAGTAGACCGATCGCTGGCGACACGTGCTAAACGACGGTAAGGCTTCGCCGCGTTTCTGTCGATCGCGATAAAGGCCACGATATAGTTTCTGCATCGTAAATTTTATATCATGCTTATATCATGCTGGTCTATTCGTGCAATTACCGGGAAACAAAGTTGTACAACGAACCTTGCGGTTGCTCTTTCGTATCGTGTTGCACTTACGAGGGGTTTCGTGAAAATTTGTCGCATTTACTTGATGAATTCATTACATACGTACGCGGTTGTTAAATATTAGAAAAGAGGTAGCGTTTAGAATCGGCGAAGGGTTTTCTACAACCGAATATCTGTTACCGGAGTTAATGATAGAATTTTCGTTGCGTTTGTAGCCGTGTATTCGCTCGTAGCAAACCCGTGAGCTCGCTTCGTTTACAAAATCAAAGGGAAATATTTAGTTTCGCTTTGATCCGACTTTGGGAACGCGCGGAAACAGGCTGGAATGTTTTGGTTCGCGAGGACAAGTTGCTCAGTTGCGTTTCGAGGCTCGTTTCGAACGCGTCGTTCTCGCGGCAAGCAAACTTTTTATAGAGTTCGAGTGACGATAAAGCGCGTCGATGTTACAATCGGGCGCATTTATTGGAAAGTTGTCGCGCGTGATGCTTGTTTTTGTGATCGTGGAACATATCGAGGGTGAACATTGCCGATGTCTGAGTTGGAAGCGTCGGACGACTCCTCGGAGTGCCTGTTACGGCGGATTTTTACAACGATCCGTAAGTACTATAAGTACTATAAGATACTCTTTGACAGATTTAAACAGATTTAACCTCGCGGTTAGGTTTGTCAGAGATTAACGTGTTTAGCAAGTTTCTTCCAAACCTGTGTACCACTTTTTCCAAACTTCTAACACGTTGAACGTCATCCATCGTTAGCTAAGTTACAAAGCGTTGCAATTGGATTAGCATAAATTTGTACGCTTCTAATCTAGACGACGTCTCGAAGTCGAGATACGGTGCGAAACCGTTTCGAGAAGGGGGCAGACATTTATCAATTTAAACCGTTTAAGCAGTGAGAATTCGCGACGCGAAAGGCGACACAATGAAACGGGCCGAGGTTCGCAATTACCACGCTCGTTTACGTCGGTGCACACTTTAATAAAGCGAAGTATAATCGCGACGCACCGCGAAAAGAGTAAACTTGGAGAGAAAGGAGAGAGAAAGGATCAGACGCGTCGGCTTCAGTCACAGAAGTGGCCTCGTTCGAAAAGGATTCGTAATTAAGCGGAGTACGATGCTCGTCCGCGCGTCACGACGCATCGCGCGCCGTTTAGTTTGTCCGCGCTTTGATCTCGACAGTCTCGACTCGTGAGACGCACTCTGTCAGGGGATCGCGTTTGTTCCTCGCGTAATTCCTTTTCACGCTTATTGTCGGACCACCGGTGAAAACACGCCTGTCTAGTTTGGAAATTGTATCGCTCGTTTCGAACGTTAAAGGTGTAGATGTTCAGAATATTTCTTTTCTTTTCCGCCTAATAGCTATTACATATTATTATAACATTTATTATTTGTTAAATCTACACCTGTATATCCTTTCGACAAATTTCATTCGCAAAGTTAGCAACGTCAAATTTGTACGCCTACAAAAGTGAGAGACGTCACGCGAACCCATTCCTTTCGTACATATCGAAGCGAACTCTCGCGATCTCGAACCAACACCGGACTTTTTCCACGCTCAGTCTTCGACTTCTTGTCTCTAGCTTCTCCGGCCACACTTCCAGCAACTTGCATCCGCTGTTCGTGCAAGTGGCCGTCAGATAAAACTCGACGAACCGAAGTCCCCGGACACGCAAAGTTCTCGCGCGAGTCTGCGAGCGATAAGGGTGGAGCGTCGTGAAAATTCTCTAAGGCTACGGAGACGGCGCGAGCGCATTTTCTCTTTACGTTTTACTTGGAGTCTGATAAATTGTTTACTCATCCGGAGGAAGTTTCAAAGCGACCTGGCTCTCCCTTGTCTCTTGGCGATGTCATAATGACCGACGCGATGCTCTTTTTGTCTCTTTCCGGACCGCCGTGTCTTTTGGTCGAGAAACTCGGTTGCAGTTTTCTGGAAAAAGAGCAACAAATTTGCGGGGAAGGTCGCTACCGCGAAAAGACCCGTTAAGTAAATCTTTGGGTATAACCGACATAAATTTCCGTGGTTCTCCGTAGCCGTGTTTGCGGATCGGACTGCGTTTATAATCGAGAAATATTCGAATGATAAAAAAAGACTCGCTTGCTTTTGAAACTTTTTATCGAGCGATCGATTCGCCTGCTTTCTTTCGCGGACGCGAACACTACGTGTCCGATAAGAATTTTCAAAAGCAGAAGCTAACAGATATTTACCGCGTAGAAACAGTAGGTATCGCTGCGGCAACTGTAGAGCGTAATGCAAAGTTTACGATCGGTGGAAAGATCGTTCCGTGTCGCAGCAGGCCATCGCTAGCGCGTGGACGAAATATTGGACAGGCAGAAACATAGAGGGCAGCGGAATTAATATTTCATATGTAGAAAAACAATAACGCGGCTGCCAGCGCGGACCAGGTTTCGGACGGGTCGAGCAGATTTAATTCCTTAAAAGCTAGTGCATTTCGAGATCCAGCTTTTACCCGGCACGTCGGACATCCATTTGCTTTACGCCGCGCACGAGAGAGGAGCCGTCGCGAATGAAAGATAACGAGAGGCAGAGCCGCGCAGCCCGCGGAATAAATTTTCCTAATAAAAATTTGTCGCGCCACGCTTCACCGGAGCGGCTCCAGCGCTTCGACGATCACGAACGCTCCAAAAGAACGGAGGAAACTCGAGGGTAAACTCTTTATTTGGAGACGCGTGACGCGACTGGCACTCGAACTCGTACTCCTACTCGTACCAGAATCAGCTATCGACTTTTTTTTTTTTTTTTCTTCCTCTTTCAATCTTTTTTAATCGGTTTCGATAAATTTCACTCGAGACTATCGACGAGTTCCATACAGTCGTTCATTGATTTTTCAATCGTGTAATCGCATCAGCGTTAAAAACGAGCAGATCTATCTTTTCCCATGGCGAGTATAAATAATAAGTGTGATCATTTACGAGGTTGCCAGACGAATCGGTATTAATGGATTTTCGGTAAAAGTGGTGCTCTTTTTATATTCTCGTGACATAAATCGCTTCATTCCCAGCATGACGCTATAAATAATTTGTTCCCCGCGGTTTTTCGACCTCCGCTACATTCGCCCACCGATCGTCCATATTTAACGTCCATTTATCGCGACGATGAAAGCGCACCGTGAAGCGGTTTTTCCAGAAGCTCGAGTAAATTCTCTCTAAAATTCGTTCCTTTTCTGGTTGTTGCTCCGGGGGTCGAGTAAGGAGCGGCTAATCCAGAAATAAATGTTCTCCGGGATGCGGCGATCAAATGGGAAAAGCGCTGTCGACCAAATCGTAGGAAAAACGAAGCGGCGGTGCTCGGGAAATGTGGCAAAGTTTCGTTCGACGGATCCGTTTGACCAAGATGGCGTGTTTCGGGCGCCACGGACAAAAGGTCGCATGAATAACGAAGAGAGGCTATCGAACATTCCGCGATACTCTTGACCGAACCGAACCCAATCGAATCGAAGATTGTTGCGGAGAAAAGCGACGAGACGCGTTTAGTTTTCGCGACATAGCGTGCTGACTGATTTATCGATCGCAAACGAACATGTGCGCGGTACGTGCCAGCGTGAGCGAAGGTGTTTATATGCGTGTAAGCGGCAAGGAAGCGCGGAAGGACACGCGGTGGAAACAAAAGATCGCGGTAGTCGGAGACGAACAGCGGATGAAGACGATTGCGTGCTTAAACTTCTTTTCGATAAATTTCCACAATAACGATCGAGATATAAAACGATACTGGCCGACGGAACGTACCGCGGAAAGATGCAGCATGTATGTGTACACAAGAGACAAAGAAATAGAAAGAGAGAGAGAGAGAGAGAGAGGGAGGGCATACCTCAGAAACATTTAATTCTGTTTGCGGCGAGTGTTGAATGACGCCCGTGCCAGAATAGAAGATCGGAGACAAATGGTCGCGCATACTTAGCGAGCACTTGACTGTGACAAACTACCCCGCATATACACAGTAGTAGAGAGTCGGTGGAAACGCGGCAACTTGCACGACCGACGAAGCGAGTTCGAGTAAGCCAGACAGAGACCGAAGGAGAAAGAGGGTGCAGCGTTGTTCGTAAATTGTGCTCCGCGGAATGCCGAGTCGTCGTCGGGCTTCTGCGCCGTGGTTTAAACCCTTGCGGATTGCCAGGATGAGAACGGAAAGGAAAACGTGACGGTGACGGCGAACGCGTCGGAGTAAATGAGAATTTTATTGCTTCGATGTTGCTGACGCGCCACTATTTTTTCGGTTAGACGCCACTGTCTGAGCGCTGTCAGCCGGTGATTCTGCAGCTTCCGAACTTTATATCGCGCTTAAAACTCGCTTCAATTTTCATAGGTAATGTTCTTCGTTTGTTAAGACAATTTTATAAATCACACGTTTACGTCGAATTCTTTCCTTACTTCCTACTCTCGAGCGAGTAATTACATACATACCTAAGCGAATCGAATCTCGATTACCTAAGAGGGGTAAATATAATTATGGAACATCTAGCGCCGCGTAACGCCCTAATTTCATTCCGAAGATCGATCGACTGGGGTCGAAAAATGACGCGAATCGGCTGGTTCCGATTAGCGGCGGTATAATCGATGCCTCCTGCTCCACGAACACGAGCACGGACACGCGATGCGATCGGTCAACTGCGGGATAAAATGAAACGCAAACAATTGCTCGCTGTGCTGCGCGTTTACATCGATACAGGCGGACTAGGAAAAAGGAAGGAGAACCGGCCGGTTCATGAATATTCCGCGGGACACGACCGTTCTCTCGTGCCCTGCCACTTTTCAAACGTACGAGATAAAGTACTTCGGTACGCTGCCAGAAGCAAAAGAAATCAAGCGACCCACCGATTCTCCGAGGATCCCTGATTTCTCGCTTATTATCGGCTCGTAGTTCGTTAGTCCCATCGATTTCCGTGCAGACGGGGATGGAAGATGGACGACGAGATAGGAAAGAAGCGTGTCATTTTCGAGTGTCGAGGTTGTTTTGCTCGACCAGGCGATCAGTCTCGTCCCATCGAGGTTGAAAGAAAAGAGGGAAATCCTTCTTCGACTTTTCGTCCGTCGGAAACGAACTTTTTTCCGTGGGGAAAAAAAAAGTTGTACCAGGTGTGATTGTAAAAGAAAAATCATGGGTATTCGAGGAGAAACAATTTGCAACTCGATCCGTAGCAATTATGTTTGACACGCGAGCTACGATGGGTTTCGAAGCAACAAATGGAAGCAGGGTGATTCGTGTGATGTTTCCGACGCAGGGAAAATGCTCGTTCGACGAGTGCCAATGATTTTGTACCGTCATCGTTTTCCGAACCGAGAGTGTTTTTGTTTTTGTTACGTTCTCGTACTACGCTATGCGTTGTCATTTGTAAAATCGTAGTCGTTACGTTGGATCCAGCGAACCATTTTCTCCTTTGATTCGTCGAAACTTTTACATTTTTGCAAACGGATTCGCATGGATCGAGGATGACACTGACGGGATGAAACAATCGCGTGTCAGCGTTAAGCGCTTCGATAATCAGAACCGTGATTTTATTATTATCGTCGAGAACACGCGCAAATTTTGCGCGTTCGCTTCTGAACGATGTAGCATTCAATGACCGAAAAGGGTTAATCGTTTGTTGGAAAAGCGTTGAAAAGCCATTGACCGAATTAGTCGTTACACGTCATTAAGTATCAGGGTTGGCACAACGGCGATCGCATCGTGTTGAATGCGTCGCAAAATACGTGTTTCATAAAGAAGCGATGGTTGTTAAAAATTATTTAACGACCAAACGAACAGGCTGTAACGCTTCCTAATTGCAACTTCAACCTGCGTTATTCTACAAGAACTTAGTCTCAGCTTTTAACGTAACGAACAATTCTACTTCAAATTAGAAAAGAATTAAAATATAGAATTTCAGATTTAAATTTAAAAAATTGAAACATTCAAATTTGAAATTAAAATTACTATCGCGTTTTTAATTCCTAGATACACAGAATAGTTGTCGCTCGTTAATCGTTTGACGAAACGACAGCCACTGATTATTATTATTATATTCATCTCACAGCTTGGCCAAACGACGAGTTTTTAATTCGCGCTTCCGATTTGCCGGCATTGTGCTCGCCAATACCAGGTCCGGGGTCGAAATTTTTGTTTTTGTTTCCCTCCCCCAATCACTCTGTTTGGCGTGCTTTTTTTATGCACGGCCATTTAGCGAGGAAATTTGTCGGACAGTGAAATATCTCTTTTGTCCTCGGATGCGACAGGCGGCTCTCGATTATTTCACCATCGCCCCGGCAGCGATGCTCGTACCGCGAAAATCTCTCTGATCCGTCCCTCGCGTCTCTCCTTTCCGCACCTTCCGCTCGCCGCCTCCGCTGCGCGTTTTTCCAGAGCTAACTGAAAAGCTTCGCCCCCTGTTTCGGGAACGCGTGAGCAACTCTTGCCGCCTTGCCACCGCCGCTATTTGCCCCGTGTTTTTCTGCGCGCGGAGTCGTTTTTCCAATTAACCGCGCTGTGCCAATATAACATTCATATTTTTCAATTCATATTGGCCGACGGTCTCCAGCTCCGTTTGTTTATTACCCGTTGCGAGAATTTCGCGTTGAACTTTATCGTGTTCTTTTCATAGTTAAAAATAAAAAAGAACAAAATCTTTAGAATTGTGAATGGTTGTACGTACATTCTCTCTTATTGGCAAGACAAAGCTTGTTTCTTAAATGGAATCGTGCACAGATTTCGAATAAAAGTCGCAGATTCTCCAAGCAAAGCACCATCAATTCCGGTATTTATATTTGGCCCGTTAACTCGCATATACACGAATATAATTATATCCATACCTCTTAAGACAACGTTGTTACAGCCGGTAATAAATTCGTATTGATCCCGGTCGGTCGAGGTCGCTGACGACGAAGAGGAAGAAGTCGGGTAAGAGGGGCTGGAAACGGGAATTCGCAGGTTTCGGGGAACAGCGCGTTCAACGTTCCACGTTCCACGTGACCGGATCAATCTAAATTCGCATTATTGCCGAGAAGCTAGGCGCGATACACCGTATGATCCAACACCTAATACGGGTAATTCCGGTTTATTAGGCCGAACCGCATTAGGTTTCCGGTTTATTAGCTCGGAACCGAGCCTTCGTGTCCATCATTTGCAACGAGAGCGCGCGTTCGCGTTCATCGATTTGGCTTTCTCCGCCTTCGCGGCCACGTTGGCCCGGTTTACTTCATTAATTCGACCGTTCTAGTTTTGAACGACGCTAAGCGTTCCCCGTTCTACGTCGTCTCCATCTCCGCGGGCTTGAGAGCTCCTTTGAAACTAAGACAAATCGGATTCCGCGACGGGACACCGGTAGTTGGCGAACTTTTGCAGCGCCGCCTCGTCGAGCACACACGTTTGCGTTTTCGGTTAGGCTTCTGTGGTATTTTCGCCATCAAACGCTGTGACGTTCACCGTTTCGCGACATCGATTTTGAGATGCTCGTGTTTATCGTTCGAGGTGAGCTTGTGTCGCTGTAGCAAACTATAAATGCGTCAGAGGTGGATAATGGAAGAAAATGAGAGAGTACCACTTCTCAAGAACAGAGCTTGTCGAATATTTAGATACGTTGCAAACTTTGCAGTTGTACTAAATTGTGTTTACGTGGTCTTTTAATCGTTTTTGGATTTTCTTAGGTTGGACAAAAAGTTTGTGCGAGTTTTATCATGTAAATAAAAAGCGATTTTTTTTATAATATATGTATCTGAACTGCTAAGTCATTTTTTGTTTTCACGATTTGAACTGAATTTAGTTGCATTTCAAAATGCTGGAAGACAATTGTCGCTAAAAACGACACGAACTTATTGGCCAACTTAATGCATCAATTGTTTCACAACTTGTGGTCATAGCTCCTTATCAACAACTCACACGGTGGTGAAAGGTGGTGCAATTTCTGTGGCCACTACTGTATGTCATGTTGGACATATTATAATTGCATTCGACGAGGTTTTGATACATTGTATTTAATGCGAGTATCTTCCCGATCAAACGATGTTTTGTTAATTTTTTTTTTCATTTCGTCACTTTTAATGCTCTTAAATGTAACGTGTTTTTTCGAAATCCGTATTTTTCGTGCTCTTAAGGATCCTGACATTTCTAGAAACACAAATCTTAGAGCTAACGAAAGTGGCGAAGAAACTGGAACAACAGGAAGAGTTCCTCCTCTTCTATCACCGTGCTCCAAGCCCGTTTCTTTTTTCTTCTTTTCTATTTCTCTCTTCCCTTTTCCGGTATCACGCGAAGCAGTGTGTTTATATTTCAAAGCGAGACAGTATTTCTAACAGTTCTCGTTTTAGCTCGATGAATTTTTCAATTAACGCAGAGCGTCCGATCGAAATCGTGGACGAAGAGGTCGAGGAGTCCGGCGAATCGGATATTGAGCGGAAATGGAACGCGACCGCCTTCCGAGCAACTAAGTTTGCTCGAGATTTCTTATTTTAATTAGCTCATGGTACGAGCTCGTGAGAATCCTAGTCGGGAAGCGTTGCGCGATCAATCGCAGATGGGAAACGATCGATTAGCATTTTGACGCGTTATTTCACTCCCTGTAGTCTTCGATGAACGTCTTCTTTCTTACAGTAAATACTTACTTCCGACTTTGAGATTTATTTAATCGTAAAATCATATAATTTAAGCCAAGAGATTAAGAAATTTGAAGTTGTGAAATAAAAAAGGATCATGAAATAAAAAGGAATCGTGAAAACGCGTGCCTCCGTGCAGCAGCGGTGCGAGCAATAATTTTGTCGCGCAAAGCAGGCCAACTTTGAATTTTCTGTAGGACGCGGAACGATTCGCCGGAGCCTTTGATCGAGGAAACGGAGACATCCTTTCTTCTTCCAGAAGAGCAGAACGATTTAGGCCCTCGAGCATTCCCGAAATTCCAAAAGGAATTTCTCGTCGTCTCCCGTTCCTCCTTCTGCCTCGTTTCTTCCCGGTAACTCATAACGAAATGACAGAGTGACTCGTCACCAGCGACTCTCCCTTCTTCTCCATTTCTCGGTTCGCTCGTTTTTTTGCCTCCTTATTTCCCTCTCGTTTCATCCTCGTTTCATCCCCGTTTCATCCCCGTTTCATTCTCCGCGTGGATTTCCTCCTATCGTTCTTCTCTTATCTTTATTTCTTTCGTTCTTCTCTTTCCCTCTCGATGAAACTAAACGTAATGCTCGAGAACGCGACGCAAATCGTGAAATCGCACGAAAGCGTTGTCATCGAGCGAACGATTCTTCCTCCGTCTCCGATTCGCGGTGCGACAAATAATTCCGAGCAACCAAAGAAATTCGTATCAATGTCCAGTCAGTTTTCTTTGACAAAAGTGTACTCGTAACCCACGAAAATACTTTTCTTTGTCAGCGTTTTTGCTCACCAAAAAATCGAGCGATATTTCTCACCGGAAAGCGTTCGACCAAATTTGTGCTGTCAAGTGTGATCGACAAATTGCAACGCATTCTGTTCGAAAAAAAAAGTAACCGGTCTGCACGAGTTCCTCAAGTTTGCTTGCAACAAATTTGCTCGACTAAATATAGCATAGAGAAGCGAGAGCCGAAACGTTGCTTCAAACCGTAGGATCGATATTCTTTCGTTGCTGTTATATTTCTCTTTTGCAACTAGTTTAGCAATCGTTGCTTAAAAAATTCGTTTAATTTCGTTTAAAACGAATGAAAATCTACGCGCGTCAGCTTTCAAAATTCAAATGCAATAGGACACGCGATAGCTGATACGCGCATCTTCTCTGTTGTCGCTAGCTTTTAAATCGGTCTACGAGATCTCGCAGCCTCTGTTTATGCAAATCTTCCCGAGCGCGTATAACTCGACCCAGGATATATTTAACCGTCATCTCGCATTCCTCGCTCGGAACGACTCACCCCCGAAATAAAGATGGCAACGTGCGATTAATTTTGTTTTCCAAACAACCCTGTAAACGTCTCGCTCCCGACCACTAAATTTACCAATCGTTTCGCTCCCTTTCGACGTCCGGTATTTTTAGCCCCGTAACAATAACCCGGTGATGCGTCGCGTTAATACATCTTCCTAAACGTTCAACCAAATTCAAAATATCGCGCAAGATTTACTCTCGAGAATTTGAACTTCTTCGTTCAACCGACTCGAAACGTTTCGAATTCGTTGCTCGCATACTCCGCCGTCTGTTTTTCAATCTCCCAGCCTCTATTATCTTTTTACCCTTTATTCCTGCCCCCGGTAATTGCAGCTTCGTACGACTATCACAGCTCGATGTCCCGCTACCGTCTAACAACCAGAACTCCCTCTGTTTCCAAATAACACCTCATTTTTCGTTCCACTTAAAACGCGCGCGTACGTGAGCCGCCTGCGTTTTCTCTTTTTCCTCCTCGTTCCCTGGGTCGCGTGTAAACTCGAAAATTGCGGGAGACGCGAAAACAGCGTGGAAGTCGGCGAAAGTAAACGCCATCGTCGTTCCCCATTCTCGAATCGCGAAATCACGAACTGGTTCACGGGTGACGTGAAAAACGCAGGAATTCGCGCGTTGAATACCGATGAGAATATACCTGCACCTCTGAAACGAACTTCCGGCCAAAGCGTTTGCTACCACGATTTCTACGTAAGGAAATAACGAAGAGAAAGGCAACGATCGTTTGCTTAATCATGCCGGTACCTTAAAATTTGACACTCAAACGCTACAATGATAAGGATTTTACGATAGTTGCTCAATCTCTGTAGCCGGTGATCCAAAGTTCCAGAGATTATACCAGCTACTCATGAATCGTACATTTTACAACACAATCAAGTACAAGGAGTACTAAATTTCGAAGCGAGGACGTTAGCCGAGAAACGAAGATCGCGATGGCGCCTGGGCGAATAAGATCGTCGGGGCTAAAGTGGCCTCTTTGAGGTAGGATCGAAACAAGATGGTCGAACGCTTCTGCAACGGTCAACACGGGTCGAATTGGTCGTTTTGGAAGCATTCGAAGAGAGATAGGCGACATCGTCGTCGCGGCGCATCGCGTCGCTTTCTCTTGGCCTATTTCTGGCTACCAAAAACAATACGATCTGTCGTGCTGTCAGACGCCGAGACATCGTTTCAGATTCTCAGACACCATGCCACGTTGTGTAATTTTCTTTTTGCCAAGTCTTTCAGCGCGTGGAATTACGAATAATCTACGGAGAATTTGATCCTTTATTCGAATATTCTTTAAAGTAAATAACGCGGCGTATAAACTTGCCATGTTTCATTCGTAGCGATTATTTGTGTTTGGTACATAAAGAGAGACATAGAGGCAGAGAGAAAATTAGCCAATTGGGTAACTGGGAACTGTAGTTTACCAGGAGATTGCTCTAATCGTTTGAGTTACGAGGGCATGTCGCCAGATTCTTTCTCCCCGGGCCCAATAATCCAAATGGTTCTCGCCTACCACCGAACGAATCCCTCTAGTTTTTCCAACCAAAAATGTATCAAGTCAATACCCGGTTCTTGCTCAAACCATCGAGCATCGTAACGTCAGGAAAGAAGAAACAGAAATTTGTAAAGAAAATACGAAGGAGTCGTAGGACAGAAAATAGAGTAATTCCAACAGAAACAAGATTGAACGTGCAAACTCGTAGATCGTGTAGAATTTTGCGATCGTTTCTCGCGCAAATGAACAGTTTATGTAACGGTGGCGCCAGGGGATTGAAACATTCACGTGCCGTGCGAGAATCACGAGGTGGTCGGGCGTTATCGGGAGGCTATCTGGAAATTCGAACACGGCCGGTGAATATTTCAATCGAATACCGAATATCCTTCGCCTCGATTTACCGTGCGATCCGTGTACGCGCTCCTGAAGGAATTTTAAAAATTCAGACGACGTCCCGGCCCAAGGGGCGGCTCGTCCCTTTTCCAGCTGCCCTCTCGACCGGGCCTCGAGTATCGATTCGACGAGGGCGCCGGCGGGAACGAGCGCTTTAATTAGGCTGTTACGTGATCAACGATGAAGAACATGCGAAGATGTCTGCTTAAAACGCGAATCCAAGTTTCAATGTCGGAGTACCAGCCACTTGCCTGCCGCGTGCTCTGTCGTGCCTTTTTGTTTTCGAACGATCAACCCTAACCAACCGAATTGCGTGTAATTTTTAGGGAACGTGGTATCGCGATTCTTTTAACGTTTAACATTTTCTTGTCAGAAATACGTCGAAAATCGCGTATTTACCGAGTATCGGAAGTAACATTTTTTTTATTATTTGCTGTAACAAAAAATTGACAACGCCAAGTATAATAGCCAGAGCACAACGAATAGCTGCTTGGAAAACCTACACCACGAGGCAGTATTTCAAAGGGCCGAAGCGTCTCTAATTGATGCATGGATCGAACGTGAGAATTCACGGGAAAGATGGTATCGTTGGCGTGTAAAACGAGGCAGGCGGTCCTGTTTTTCACGGTGGTCCACACACGGAGCCAAGCAACCCGACTAGAAAGACGGACGACGTGGGTCGAGGAGAACTATACGGGCGTTCGCGCCTCCTCGAGTCACTATTATTAGTCCTAATAGACCGTATGTCACAGAAAAGACCTAGTCGTTCCTCTCTTGTTCGCGGCGCCGCTCGGAACGACCGTTTTAAGGAGAACTCTGCGAGAGAAACAACAGCGGACCGGGCTCTGATAAATCGGGCTGCCATCGTGCCAGCACCCGCCGTGAAATACCGATGAAACTTAAAGACCTGCGAGAAAATTGCTAGGAATTTAGTATGTTGGTAATTCGAAATTTAATCGTGAATTAAAGATCAGGGATTTTTCGCGCAAAGTATCTGGGTCGGTGAACGGAGAAACGAGATAAAAACAGGCAGAGGTCGCGTAATATTTATGTGTATTTTATTTCTTTGAGCGGCCTCCAATTTTCTCAAGAGGAACATCGAAGCGAATAGAATAATAGCGGGATACGGGTTAAAAGATTCGCAAGCTCGTTAAAAGGGTGAGACAATAAGCGATCTATTTTAAAGCGAGTCGAATCCTGTAGTACGGGACGCGGCGAAATATTTCGTTAAAATCTCGTGTCGCGTTAACGTCGATCGAGGTTTCTCATCGTGTCCCTAACTCCATTAAAGCGTCTCGGTGTTCTTTGAAAGTGCTTTGCATAAAGTAGAAGCCATCCTCCGTAATGATGATCGACGTTACGCCGCGTCCCGCCAAGGATTTCGTGAAGTTATATTTGATTTAATTAGCGGATATGAGGTTATAAATCGTGGAAACGAGAAACGTCGGCCTTAATAAGTGCGCGTATTAAGTAAGCGCGACGGCATTATTCAGCGGACTTTCTTAACTCCCGTAGACCGCGCAACAATGTCGGGTAGCTAGTTTCGAAACGAAGAAAAAGACTTTCAGACCTCGAGAAGCGGTTGCAAATTTTTAAAATCCGCGATCGATAGGTCGAGTAACCGTGCGAGACGTGCAGATCTCGAAAACAATTGAACGAGATTTCGCTTTGTTTGGAAGGTTAGGTAAAACCTTCCACAACCACTTTGGCCCAGAAGTACCGTAGCTTTGCGAAAAGACCTGACGGTAAAAACTATCGTCGATAAAATATAAGGATTCTGAAGAAGCGAATAAAAATACATTCGCTACGACCCGGATCATCGATATAAATAATCCATCGCGGGACGTGAGCTTAATAAGAAAAAGCTTTATTTCTCTCCGTATCGGCGGGAGGGCGCCCATTATCTTCCAGTTTGGTACTGCTACAAATCACGATTTAAATTATTCTCCCGTATCATTACCCTCGTAGCAACAGAGCCATTCCAATTTCTCACGTCTTCAGATTAGTCGGAGGGCTACGCCCAGCGGAGTCGAATCTCCTTGGGCAAAACACGACGATTATTAATCCGAAGCGGCGAAACCGCGACACCCTCGCTGCAAATCTCGTATCCGGCACGTTCCCGCTTCTCTTTGCCCTTCCGCGCTCCTCTCGCCCCTTCCTCCAGCGATTCGTCATCGAAGCACTCTCCTTGGGCTCGCGATAATTCCGAACGGTGCAGCGGTTCGTGCCGAGGCGTCGCGACGTCCCGGCGTATCGGCAAAGCGTCGCGAATCCGGCATTATCGTTGTATGATTTACGCGGTTCCGTTTCACCGTTCGTCGCTGCTTTCGTGAAAATTTAATGGGAGCCGAGCTATGCTCCAACAGAAGCGTACGAACAAGTTGCACGCGCTGGCGAACGTCCTGTGCACGCGACCGCGGAAATAGATATGGGAACGCGCGAAAATGGCCACGAACATTCGCGAGACCGCGACACGAATGCTGATAACTACACGCATATTCGTGCCAACAAACGTGTCAGAGGTTACAAAGAAACGTGCAACGTTCGAACATTCGTGCGTTATGTTTGCTCGTTCGTATATATGGTTTTTCTTTCGTATCGTGACACTTTTGATCATAGAAGAGGCGCGCGCGTGTGTGTTTGTGTCTACGCTGCAAGTTATTTCAGATGGGAATTCATTTAGTTTAGTATATCCTCTTAAAGCCGGTAAAGTTTCCTCCCCTTAGAACATAAAAGAGCCAGAAGTTTCAAAGTTGGCTAAATATAACTTTACTGCCGACCAACACGAAGCCACCACCTTTTATCCGCCGAGTGACTTTTCTTTTAGTCGCGCCACGGACGATGTTTCCTCTGCCCAATTTTACCGCCTATAAGCTGGCAAGCCTCTAATGTCTCTGTTTTGCGAACGTTCTCGTCTCGCTAGGTTGACACCGAATACTCGAAAATCGACAAGTCGAAAGTCGAAAGCTTTTGAAAGAACGCGCGAACGACGGCAATCACTCGTCCTAATCGACTCGTGCTCGAAGACTCGAATACTCGTGAGCCACCAATTACCAAACAGCTCGTGCTGGTAGACGTTCAATATGTAAATGGAAGCACGGAGAAAGGGAGAAAGGGAGAAAGGGGGTAAGGGAAACCAAGGGGAGACGCGTGTCACCGATTTTCATAACGATAGATTTCGGGCTACGAGTCGACTCTCCCTTCGTTTCTCTTCTTCCTCCGTTCTCCGTTAAACGCCTAACCGCGACACAGTGTGGCTGCTACACGGGATTATAGCGTGTAAGAGGGTGGCTGGAAAACCCTCGTGAAAGCTCGACGGGTGATAAATAATCAGATTAATGAAAAATATTTCCTCGCTCGACGAAGAAGCCGTCGCGTTCCGATCTACACCTGCTCCTCGGGGGAGCGTGTTTGCGTTTGCCCCGACGCGAAAGCTTTGTCCCTTTTGCGATACAATACTCGACGATACTTGGAATTTCGTTTCGTCGAGAGATCGCCATTCAGGCGAATTTTGAAACGATTTTTGAAGCAGATATTCGCAATATACAACAAAACCAATTTCCGCGAATTCGAAGGCAATTCCTGTGTTTTTAACGTCACTTTTCGGCATTACCCATCCTTCGGTAATAACACGAACGAGCAAAAGAGCACGGGAATCGTGGAAATTTCAGCAGCTAATTTGTTTGACGCTAAAAATGAAACTATAGCGATGCCAATGAAAATCAATCAGTCTCCGAAATGGACGGTGACCAGAATTCGTGGAATTCGAACGCGTCGGATAACCACGCGCCACTTCAAATCAATTCATTGACACCGATTTACCGTGCGTCGAAATACGTATGCCGCTGCTCCTCGTCTACGATAATGGTTCTTGGTACGTTCGAATCTGTTGTACGGCGTCGCGTTCTAACTGCGGCTGGGGTCAGATGACAGCTCTCGATTTTTTTTCGTTCGTTCCTCCTTCTCCCTCTTGTCATCGTTTCGCGTTAACTCGTTTCTTTTTTTTTTTTTTTTTTTTTTTTTTTTTTTTAATTTCATCAATTCGCGACGCGCCTCGATTTTCTCGTTTCCTCGTTCGCAGCGAGGGTCGTATGAATGCCGAACAACGTTGAAAAGTCGATCCGAACTTGCGAGATGGATTTGATGAGCTTTTTTATCTCGTTATGTCTGATGGATTCGTACAGTTTTGCAATTATTTCTTTCTTCCGTGTCACCGAACTTATGAGTTGATCATCGTTTTGAAACGATAAAACTTTCGTTCGACTTTGTTCTTTTTTTTTTTTTTTTTTCGTTTGTCGGGGAGTAAGTTGAAAGCGTCGACGCGAACGATAACGATTTCATCGGGCATAGATTCGTTCGACGGTACGGTCGCTAGTTCGACAACGTCGAGGAGGGTAAAAAGACGCGAGGGTAGTATTCGGTGCGCATAGAACGTATCCACGTATATACTCGGCGTGTTTTTATTACGCGACAAGCGTCCCTTTCACTCCCAAGACTCTTTTTTTTTCCTCGTCGTCTCGGAGAGCTACGAACCACTTTTAACCCGGTTCCAGAATTTCGACAGCCACTCGGCTGCCACTTGTCCCGCATATTCCGAACCTTCTTCCCTCTGTAATTGCACTTCATACCGTGAAACGCGAAGAATCGAGGCAACAGGCAACGGGCAACGGATCTTCTCGCGTCGTCTTTTCCTGCATCTCCTTCCGTTTGCTTGCCTTTGCTCGCGCGGCCCGAACAATCTCTGACCATCGGCATCGTATCGACTCGATCGATCGCTACTGGTATCGCATTCCATCGCTTGACACAATTAAGAAGTATGTACTCGAGTCGAGGCAATCGCGTATTGGAAACCATCGAATATCGTGTACCGAACAAAGCAGTGTCGCGTATAAAGTGAAACATTCTACGTTACAACGTATTTATTTTATTCCGTCCAAAGCGAAGCGGAGTATTAAATTCAACCATAAATCAATTGTCGTATTTCGTTCAAAGTATCTGCAAACAAATGTTCCCCAGAGAAGGATCCAAAGCCATCGATACCTTTGAAAATGTCAAAAAGGGGTGACAGAGTTCCCTCGCTTTCCAACTAACTGTCTTAAATTCGTGATAAATTTCGTTAAACCCCAGCCGGACGGTCGCGCTCGAGTTTCTGCTCAATATTTCAGAGCAATTAGGTGGCGATACACATCCAGTAGGAGCTGAATTATTCAGCAAAACTCTCGAGTGAAAATAAACCGTGGCCCGGCCGGATCATCCATTACTTAGCGTCCGTTAACGCGTTTCGCTTGTAAAACGCGTACCCTTGCCTTCGTCATCGGCCTTAATCGAACGTACACAGCTCGGTTTCTGGATTCGGAACCTATGGGAATACCTGACGAGTCTGCGAGCCGTGTGTCTAGCAGCGTTGCTAATTTCACCGTGCTCCATCCGTGTTGCTACGATCTCGGGGTTGAACGACCACCCCCTGGTCGTTCGATCGTTTCGGTGGGTGAAGTCGGTTAGAAACTGTCTATTTCGAACGACGCTCGCGTTGAGCCGCTTACCGCAAACGTCGTTCGATATCTAGGCTAAAAGGACAGAAAAAAGGAACCGTGAGTCCGATGGTCGATGTTGAAAGTTAAATGGAGGGTAGCGTGTGTCGAGGTGAAATATGTTTGCTAATTACGATTTCTTTTCCATTTATAATCCTTGAACATTTGAGAACATGGTTGACGCGATAATATTAGGGTTTATCCAAGTTCCATTATCCTAATTTCTTTCTTCGACGAGGAAAGACTGTTATTCCGTTTTCGCGTTATTTCGACTCCGGCGAAACGCGACGTTCGAAATGCGAATGTCGCTTTTCGACGACGAACGTAGCGCTTCGTGGTAACGGAAATATTATCTCGGGAAGGAAAAAATTTCAGCATCGAGCGTGATTAATTAGAAAGTGACGCGTCGCAGCGAAGTGCGCCAATTTTTTACGGGATTAAACGTAACGAATTAATGCGGCGAGCTGCCATGTATCGATCGACGTCGGATTTTGATTCGGCTTGAATGGTAAGGAACGAAGAAAAGAGGAGAGAAGCTAGTCGTTGGCGCGAGCTAACGAACGAAATGAAAATTTAATCTGGAACAACTGGAACGATTTGATTCAGAGTCATTAAATTATCGAGTCTGTTCTGCCGTACTTGTGTTAAAATTCACTTTTCCGATGTCAGTTGGAAAAATGCTCTCTTCCAAACGATATCTTCAATTAACTAGAGCGTCGAGTAAACGGTGCAAAATCGCATCGCGCGGTGGAGACAAAGAGTAACATTCTCTTTAAAAATATACTTTAATTCGTTCGATTCACCGTCCATCGATCTTCGCGGCAAACTTAATGGGAACATATACCTCCGGAGACCTGGACCACGAAATGTTTGTTAGGATGCTTCTTCGGAGGTAACGCGATAGGACGGTCACATTAGTTCTCGTGATCTATCACTTAGGGGGCTCCCTTCGGGATCCGACGTGGATACACTTTCGTGCACTCTCTCTTAACTCGTCACCGACTTCGTCCTTTGAAAATCTCTGGAACTTTTTAATTTTATTTCGCACAACACCCTCGAACCTCGTTGATCACTCCGTCTGCGATATACATAACAGTCGCGTGAAAGTTTTAAGGAGAAATGGAGAGTTTCGCTTTTCGTTGATACGTGGAAAAAGTTTCATCGGTGTGTATTCGAACAGAGATCGAATTATTATTTTTCTGGAACTCTTTTTTTTCTTTTCACAGTAGAATCTGTGGAATTATAGCTTGAATTTTTGCTACGAGAGAATTCAAATTGACATACCGCTCTGGAAACATTTTTGGATTTTACGCGTTAAAATTACTCCAATGCCTACCGTGAACGCTCTTCAAAAATTGCGAAGGACAACGACCAACTATTTGAAAAAAGGGAAAAAGGAATAAAAAAAAAAAAGAGAGAGAAAAGAGAAATGTACAAAAGTTGTCAGAGTCGCCTTCACGGTGAGACAACGCGATCTATCACTTAGCACGAGCGAGAGAGAACGAGCTATGTTGGCGAGAAGCGCGGTGTGTCCCTGTTTCATCCCCTCGGGACTTTCACAATCGGGACATTTTTCTCCGTCCTCCCCGTTTCTTCTCGTCAACGACGCGAACTGATGTATGGCTCGTGATTGGAGTGACTGTACATACACGAAGGGAATTCTCGTTTCCCCGAGGGGGGAGCCGGTCGTCGCGACATCCCGTGGGAAAAACTGTGCAGCCTCGCTCCGGAAAACTGTACACGGTGTGTCACCGAATTCTGCCTCGTCTCTCCGCTAATTGATTTCTCTACCGACTCTGTTCCATCCGCGGGACACGAGCCTTTCGTTCCCGCGTTTTCTATCTTCCCTGCGCGTTCATTTTCGCCTCCATTCGGTGGATGGATCTTCTTCGACCAATAAAATCTGTGATCAATTTTTCGGAATTAGCAAAAACTTTTCAACTTCTATTATATCTTCTTCGAATTTGGCAAAAAAGAAAAATTATAATTTATGTTATTTATATCAGTGTAGATGGAACAAGATTCTTGTTTGTTCGTTGTACTAAAAAAATTGAACTGGTAATTTCGAGACACCCCGTAGAGAAGGCACACACGCTGCCCTTCTTCGGTCCGTCTGTCTCGTTTCGTCCTCGATATATCAATTTCATCGAACGCTAACCAACATCGAAGTTCTCCATACACCCCCAGGGAGTCGCGGTGAGAGAGTCGACAAGTGAAAAAGGGACGGCCGAAACGAAAGAAAGGGCAAGTCGAGTTGGACGTTAACGAGGTTATTACTGGTTTCGATTGCACCCTCTGCTTGCGCAACTGTAAATAAGGGAGCATCGGAGTTGCGGGAGAACGATGCTGGCTCGGCCGACACGAACAAGAAGGGCAATTGCTTTAAATCTTGCGGCCTTCGCGATCGCGGCAGACGATATCGAGGTGATTCATAGATTTTGGCTAACTCGTCGCGTCCCTTTGCAACGATAATTCGAACGAGCAAATGGCAACTAATTGGTATCTCGCGGATCTTTCGTAGTTTTCCCTTTTCCTCTCGGTTTATCGGCGATACCTCGGCGCAACTCCGACTCTAATTTAGTTTCTGTCCAGCGCAGGTTTGCGAACCGGAGAATGTTTTGCCAGATCTTATCTCGAGATATACTTGTTTCTCTGTACGATTAATTAGTGCCGTAGCAGCGGTGCAAGAAACTGACGCGGGACCGGCTATTTAGATCGTGTTCGGACTAACAAATTTCGAACGGCTACCAGCGATAAGGTTAACAAACGCGTTGTGCGTGAAACTCGCGCTGGCGATGATGAATTGCCGTGTTCCGTCTTTCCGCTTGAATTTTGCCTTCAGCAACGGCTTTGACTTTTTGCTGGTACAATGTGGACAGACAAAGTAAACAAGGAAATTAGCTTCAACGGAAACTATATTATCGTAAAAAAAACTGGCAACCGAACACCGCACCATCTATCGTCTTAGGGGTGGAAAAGATTGTCTTTGTTGAAACGTTCCCGATGTAACCAACCCCCAGGAACAGGGACAGACGCGCGGCGCGTTCCACGAACCTAACGATTATTCAACTTGCTCGTCGAGCCACGTAGGCAGATGGGCGAGTCGAGATAATTAGCCGCTTTAATTATTTAATTAATCCCGACGACGTTTTCGGTGTTTTATCTGAAAGCTCGTTAAGCCAGACCGAGTGCGCGGCCCTCGACGCACGCGCGCTTGCTCGTTCATATGTGTGTGTGTGCGCGCAGGATAGAATCGGTGTGTGCACGGTTCTCGTCCACTGGTCGTAAGTACGCGCGAACAAATGAAGTCGTTCGTTTTCAAAACGGCATTTATCCATTCGATCAAATTGCATGCCGCGCGGCCCGTTCACTATGACCCTTAATCTATCGCGCATTTATTTCTGTTTATTGAAGAGCCTTCGAAATTATTTGCGCCGTGCCAGCCCATTGTGCGAAACTCGCCGTTAGCCGAGGGGCTTCATTTTCAACGGTGGTAAACTAGAATGAAGCGCGCCGATCGATCCGTGGAACTTTATTCATTCATCGTTTCTTGATTCCACCGGCTGATGAACCCGCTTCTTTATACGCTTCAACGGGACAGCCCATTCGGTGGGTGCGTGCGTTATTAAAAGATATTCAAAGTGTATTCGTGCGAGGGCACAAAGGAAGTATTTTTTTAGAATGTTGCAATTGGATTCGCCAAGAGTCGTATTTCGAACAGCACCGGCGAAAGCATATCCCAAATTACTACACGGTTGCTTATAGCGCTCGTCTAGTGTAAAAGAAAGAGAAAAAAAGAGAAAAAAAGAGAAAAAAAGAAGGCTACCTAGAAACCTAATACGAATTTATACCTCAATGTTGGGATATAACTTTTTATCGGTAAACTCTACTTTCAGTGAAAATATGTATTGTTAAACTACCACCTTATTCGAAGAGATAGTAAACTGGTAGGTAGTTGGTGCATCGGTGCATGAAACTCGATCTTTATTGTCGAGTGTCTCGTAAACTATCGAACGTCCATGGAAATGGCTCGACATAGATATCAAGTATTTTTATTCGGCTTAACAGCGAATTGATTTCCTCGAGGTCAGATGTCTTGAGTACACTGTCAATACAGACGCACAGATTGTATCTCCATACAGGACAGTTAATTCAGCGGCGCGATACACATGCTGGTACGCCAGAATCAGCTGCACGCAAGGTCCTTTGGGGGTGCTCGAAGCGCAATCGATTCGTCCGTGTTTTCACCTTTAGTTTCGGGAAACATCGGAGGCCTTAGCACCGGAGGCAACGCGATTATCACAATTACGATAATCACTGGTATAATCGGATCGTTTCGCGTAGGTAGCATCGGTGCTCGGCGTCGACCGAAATTAACGTTATTTCCCTGGCACGGTGCGGAGTTTCTTGCTGATTGCAATTCGATCGGAAAAACAACGAAGAGACGGTTATAGTTCGAAGCGATCCAACTTCGCTTGTTGTGTCTCGTAATTCAAGTTGCGCGTTTCGTTCCAGTGCATTTAAATTAAGTCCCCCATTATCGACGATCGCGAGGTTTGTTGCGCGTTTTTATTTTTGAACTTGGATTGCCTCAATTCGATATCTGCCAATTAGTCGAATACATATTCGATATAGTCGATAATATATATGGAATATGTATTTCGTTACAACAATTGTTTTGCTACGCGAAATACGTAATTAATTGATCGTAGAAGCGGTATCTATCAATTATTATTCGTGACCATGCGACTGGATATATCTACGCCAAAATCTGCCATGTTTGATGTATCAAAATTAAAAACCAAACATCCCCGGAGAATTCTAATCGAACACGAAGCTACAATCTGTCAGACGACCGTAGGAAACTTTCGACGAACAATTTTGAGGGGTGGAAAATGGCGGCGAGGCGGCGTGGCATCGGTATGCGAGCGAGGGAGGTGAGCGAGCGGCTTCGTAAAATCACGGGTAAATAATGTACGTTCGTTCCGGCGTAGCGGAGTAATTAATTGAACATTAATAAAGTCTCGCGCAACGACGGTCGAAGGTTCGGTCGAAATTTAATAGCGGGCCGGATATTACTTGAGCGCCGGCAAAGGGACGACTCTTTTTTTCCGTGCTCGGCAAAATGAACGTCACTTCCTGCACCGATATTTACCGGCGGCGCGTTCCGACAGAGAAAAGCCCGCGAACGTTAATGAGTCAATTAATCGACAGAAGGCGGTCGAATCAAAAAGATTCGATGGAACGAGAGCGTTTCGTTCGTTACGAACGAACCCTGTTACCGGTACGAGGTTAAGGATTCGTTGAAAAGGTGTCTTTAATTAGGAAATCGTACAACATGTAAGAATATAAGTTTTTTTTCGTATCACACGTTTGACAAGAAACGGTGCAAGGATATCGAGAAAGAATGTCAACGATAAAAATGAGAAAAAAAAAAGTCTGCGAGAAGGTCGAAGAGGAAATTGTAGGGAAAAGTACACGAGTAATCCAACGCTTGAAATTGATATTACGCTCTCCCTCCCATCGCGATAACGTTTGAGCTCATTAAGGGAGAAAAATATGCGGTTGTTAATGACTTTATCAGCCGGCAGGAAGAAAGAGGGGACACGGTTTCCGGCGACCGCTAAGGCGCCACATCGGAAGATTTAATCGCCAAGTATTTAGCCGTTTCTCTCGCTTGAAAAAGGCAAGATTAATAGCTGCTGCGCGAGAAGCTGTACCGCGAATTTACATCGCGACGCGTTCTTTAAGAAAATTGCTTCTAATTCCGTCGGCTGGGTTTCCGCGCGACTATAATATCGCGCCCGTACAAATTTCGTTCCAGAATATTCCTCGATCTTTAGCGAAGATTTCCTCAAATGGTAGGACGTTAAACTTGAAATATGTGCCAGAAACAGCCACTTGGAGGATTTAGCTTCTCGAATGTTGATCGTTCAGACTATAAAACCATATTTTATTACACTATAGATCGCTAAACAGTTTCAAACGCTTTTCAAAACATTCGATTGAAATATACGCGATATATATTTACTCTGCTAACCACGCTATTTGCATTTTTTCAGCGAAAAATGAAAATACCACGATTCTACCAGTCCACGCCAATTTTCTACTGGTCGTTGCACCAGCAATATCGCGAAGCGTTCTAATTAATTATGCGTCCTCGAAAGTAGCTTCTGCGACGTTATAGCGAAATTCCTCCGAAACTTCGGTCCGGCTCGGAAAAATAATTCCAAGCGGAAACAATGAAAACTGAAGCGTTTCCTCGAACGTCTAGCCAATTTCGACTGGACTACTCTGAAATGGAGAAAATTAACGAAAGCGAAAAAAGGAGGGAGGAAAAGCGAGCGATAATTCGCAGGCAGCAGCATCGTGGGGCGAGCGGGAACGGGAGAAAAGAGAAGTTGATTCGCGATTACGCGAGGCAATAACGTTGCCCTGGGAACTCGGGAACTCCGTTGGAGGGCGACGAGTGCCTTACCGCGACGGAATTTGCGCTAAAAACATCAACTACCTTGATCTAAAAAGAACCAATAATTGCAATCTCGTTTTTTGCCAGGATTCCTCATCCTTGGCGTGTCATTTTTCTATGCATCTACACGCCCATGTGTGTGAGCGCGCGTGCACGAAATAACAGTCGTGCTCTTTGGTCGCAGTAATATTCGCGATTTCCGCGCTCAGACCGTGCAATATTCGCGACATCGAGCTTCATTGGAGCGCGCTACGATGCTCCGCAATTAATTACAAACTGGTCTGTCGCATTCGTTTCGCGACGCATTTTTCCAGCTCGAAACAACAAGCTGCCGGCGGAGATTAATCGAATAGAGATCCGAGATCGTGGCGCAGGAGTGCCGCGCAAATATTTGCTTTTTAATTTGCCGCCGATTTCGCGGACGCTCGACACGACCGGCAAGCGTGGAAGTTTCAACGAAAATGTTCAAGTATCGTGCAAGGCAGAACGTTGTTGAAAAGCTCGTACTATTATTTCAGTTTTACGATTATTTTCCTTTCTTTTTTATATTTTTTCTTCTTTTCTTTTTCGTTCCGATAGTGCAAGTGAAATTCTTGTCTTCATTCATGGAATACTGATTATCTCGTTAATTACACGACCCTCTTCTTTTGTCTTTCGTGTTTCTGAAAGTAGGACAGTCTTAACGTACCTAACCCTCTTACACGTATAAATCCAGTGAAACAAGTTCGAGAAAACGAAGTCAAGCAGAAAACGTTGTTGAATCCAGACACTCGGGTCTTGCTTCTTCTCGCTAATTGCAGGGTTAAAATCTTACTTTACGCCCGTGCCTTAATCTTACTTGACTCTAGCCAAATACGCCTCGAATCGTTTCACCAGTTCTACGAAGCTTGCACGAACATACGCGCGGCTCGTTTTAAAACCGCGGTAGATCTGTGGGACGGTACGCTTCTGGATCTAGATCGGTGTAAATTTACACGACGGGCTACTTTTGGGCGTCGATCGGTCTTGCTTGATAGAACTCGAAACGTCGGATGATAGAAATCGATGCCACGCAATTAATTACGAATTATCAAGTGCCGATCAGTCCGGCTATGTTCGTTTCCCAAATGTTGCTTCTGGTCTTTCGCGTCGATTCGACCGGCCGAGTGCCAAAATACACACCAGGATCGAAAGCGGTTTAAAGCAGAGCGACCCCGCAAATTTCCGTCCGCTGTCCTCTTGCTCGAGCTTCCTATTCCTAGTTGCTGCTCTTCCTCCTCGAACATCGTAAAATCGAGCTTGGTTCTCCACCCGATACATCGAAGTGCGACCACTAAGTACTTTTCATACTTCCACGTGTGCTTCGTTGCGCTTTTGTTCTGGAAGAGTATCGTGGTCTTGAGAAAGAGTAATGGAGGAACATAAATTGAGGTCAAAAACATTTCATTACGAGATAAATAGTCGAGTAACGCAGTTACAGCTTGGCTGTTCTGTACACGTTTAATACCGTAGGGTCGTAAATTTTATTGGCGGGTGGTTTAGACCACGAAACTCTCAAAGATCGTTCGCAGTCTGTTGTCTTATTATTTTGAATTAGACTCGTAACAAATTTATCGTTAGTTACTCTTAGGAAAGGTGAATATAGATCGTTAAAATAAAACGTTGCAAATCGTGAGAGGGTGAAAACCTGTATTGAAAATCGATGTAAACACTTTGCGTTCTGTTTCCTCGTTCCTTTAATTCGATTATTGTTCAAATATATTTCCCATTTCAAGTGTCTACTCGTCGTCTGCTCGACAGGAAAACACTCGTACGCGTACTTGAGATTTTAAAGGGCTGCAAAATGCGGGAAGAATTTCTTGCGGTGAAATATCGCACTCCTTCGCGTTTTAAATCGAATAATAAATAATAAACACGTAGGCCGCGGAAAACGCGTGAAGTGGTCGCAGTCATTATTCTCTGCCGCGCATTCCACGTGACACGAATTTACACATTTTGCACATTGTATCCACTTTTCTCCGCGCGTGTCACGGAAATATAAACCATCGCAGTAAATTCAGGGACGAATGCGGTAGACGGCTGCACCGTGTGCGAACAGTGTTAACCGATCTTCCTGGCAGCCACTAAAACCGTTTCAAACAAATCTGATCGTCGATCTTTCTCCTTTACGTTGCATTTATAAAACTTGAAGAGCATTCAAATTTTGCAGGATATTTTGCAACTCGAAAGAACCTAACCTTTTCGATACTGATATCTATTACGATCGAAAGTGAAAACCAATGAACCAAACGCAAACTAAACGTGCAGAAACGTACGATGAGGCCCGATGCAGACGATCGACTTTTGTCCGCGCTATCTCGCTGCGATCGTACGTTTGTCTTCGTTGTTCCGACTTGGAAAACAAAGAAAGATACACGATCGCAGCGAGATCGCGCGGACAAAACCCGCTCGTCCGCATCGGACCTGAACAAATTCCATGGGAAAAAAATCGGTTCGAGACGCAACGCGTCGAACGAATGTCGCGGTCGTGTCATCGTATCGGCGCTGTTCGCGCAAAACGGTGGCGCGCTAGAGTTGCGCGCGGAAAAAATCAATGCGATCGTGAAAAGCGAGGAAAAGCGGTAGAAGAGGTAAAAGGCAGCCGTTCGAATCGCTTTTTATCTCGCGACTCGAAACCAGCCGTTGGGAAAAAAAAAAGTACGAAGACCGGCGCGTCGATGAGGGAAACGAAAAGACGGTTGGTCCCAGGGGAACGCGTCGACCATCATCCCCCCGCGTGGATTCGATTTCTTTTTTTCTTTTTCTGCGAGAGCCTTTGTACAGAGCCGACCGGTTAGGTCCGACGTGGCCGGACGATAATCGATATCGCGTGTAACGTCACGTTTCAATCAGCGAGCGACGCTGGAATGCTGTGAAAATGTTGGACGGGGGATGCGTCTCGTGAAATATTCCGAACACGGTTTGGACAGACTTCTCCGAACGTTGCCGCCTGGGGGAATAGGGTGTCCGTGCTTTTTACTATCGGTTCCTTGCATTTAGCCGTATAGACGGCTTCCTGTATTTTGAATTCGGTGAAGCGTGAAAAGATATTTTGTTCTTTCAATTTGTAGCGTGTGTATATGGGGGTTGTAATTTGCGCGGAGGTTAACAGGAGGTACGGTTCTGCTGGATCTTCTCTTACGCGGTGTTACAGGTATCCCGTGTATTGATATCGTAGACGGTAGTTTCGAGTAACGCGTTGCGAAGTTTCGACAAGATTCCTATGAATCCCGGGCGTATTTCGAGGTACTTACATTCGAAAGACCAACTCTGTCTTTTTCGAAGTTTGCATTCTTCCATGGGTAACGAGTTCTCGCATTTAATTGCTTTTGAGAATTCTTTCGGCAAACGAAGGACACGGCAGTACCGTAAACTAACTAAAAACTGAAAAATCAGGGAAACTTGGCGAAACTGTTGCTATTCAACGCTTGGCCACGGTTTCCAAATTGAATGAAACACTTAAATTAATAAGCTCCCCAGCCTCGGAGGAAAGCTAGCCAATTACCAGAATGTTCCTCTTCTTGGAGTCGATCGAACGTAAGAACTTGATATTCTCGTTGGTGGAACAGCATCGCGTCGAATGATCCGCGATCGCCAGGGGCGGCAAAATTTAATTATCATTTCGCATCGAAAGATTGCGTTGGCAAACGCGAACGCGTTCCATTCGACCGGGCCACGAATCAAGTGTAATTACCGAGCCCCGTGATCGTGATTAATTTGTACGCATTTTAATGATTTGGTGCCTCCTCCGCTTTATTTCAACCAAGCAATTAGCAGCAGAAATAAATTTGTTATTAATTCGATATTAACCTTTTCTCGCTAGCGACGACGCAACACTTTTGCGTGATTTGCAACAAATTATCGAGTGCTCGATCTGGCTGGCACGTTTGCGTAGCCGTTATTAACGAGCGCCCATAAGTTGGCGGGCTCGTCATCGCGAACCTCTGCTTTACAAATTTTCCAGCATTCGCTCGTTCGAAGGACTAGCGATGTTCAATGTTTCGAAACTTTCGAATGACTTAGATCTTTTATATTTTCGGAAACTCGGGATAAAGAATTTAGTTATAGAAATACAGTATTAAATATAGTTTAATTTCTGTTAACAGAAAATCTCGTATATAAAATTGCAATTCGGAGAGATAGATTTTTTTGATCGCGTACAAATATTTTCTAGGCGCTAAGATGTATAAGAAATATTTCAACAACTCCTCGAATGTCATTGAAAATGATTGTTACACTTATCGAGTCGCTAAAAAAACTGGCGAACGAGCGTTTTTCTCGGTTAAAAAATCTGGAAACTAGCAGGCTTTAGTATCGGCGGGCGTAAACGCCGTGGGCGACTCGCAATTAATCGCGACGCATTATTCATGCGTCGCTCGGGTGTTACGGGTGTTGCTGCGGGAAAGAAGACGTGAAAAAGTAGCGCAATTACCGATACGCGGCCGGCTATTATCAGCGAGCAGAGATGCATTAAACTAGACGAGAATATTAATCGGTACGGATTAGGCGGCGTTTCGCATGCCCGGCATTTTTTCTTTCGCGCCTGAAAGAAAAGTGCTCTCCTTCTCCCTCTCTTTTGACCGATTTCTCACTACCAACGCATTGTCCGCCGAGAGTAATTCTCAACCGAGAAATCTGCATTTTTTCAATAGCCTAAAAAATGTTTATCCGTACTACTTTGTTCCCGCGCGCGTAAATTCTACCTCTGAAATTTCGCGGGCCATGTTTCGCGAATCGAATACGTACCGAGTGTGCCGGTACCATTTCTTCGCGTTCGTTTCTTTCGTTAAGGAAGAAATTTTCTTGCCAATAGGATTATACTAAAATTGTTAAAAATAATTGCACGTTCTACACAAGTAGAACACATATTTGTTTAGTAGTTTTCACGTTATCGCGACGTTGAATAGAAACTGCTTTAGAAGAGATAGAGCAAGTTCGAGGAATGACTTTTCCGAAAAACACATCTTCGTTTCACGATTGCTCGCCGTCGAAATTATGTCCCAGGTGTGCGAGACACCGTCGACTACGAGTAGCCGGAAACCAGAGGACGGTCTTGGAGAAGGTAGTTTTCCAAAGTCATTCGACTTCCATCCGAACGACTCGTTCGTTCCGGTGGTTCGTGACTCACGAGCGGTGTCCGTGCGGACAGAGACTAACTTCGAAATTATTCGAAGCGTCTGATTCCCGTAAATGAACCTTTCGGCTAATCTCCAGGGGTAAGTGTCGCCATATGCAAATGCGGAAACCGTCCCAGAGTTTCCAGGCCGCTGTCACTCGGCTGGCACCTTTATTAATAACGCACGAATAAATTTCTCCGGACGCCGCGAAGCGTTTAGGAATTTCGATATCGAAAACGTGATCCACCTGTTCCGAAACAAAGTTCCACCGACAGATACCGGACTGCAACGAGTTCTGAATTTTGAATCGGGGAGCTTGATGCTCTGTCTGCTCGTTTGTTAGACAGTTGCCAGGTACTTCGGAACGATGCTCGATTTTTCAGTCTATCTCTGCGAGCGGCTCCCTTGTACGCTTGTAATTCCGATAGAAAGTTGACGCAAAAAAGAAAAAAAAAAGAAAAAATACATTCAACCGGAATGAGTTAAACCGTCCGCGTTGCAAAAGTACTCGTATGATTCGAAAAATTTCCAAACGACAGCGACGTCAAAGGAAAAATTTATACCATGCCTGTTCAAAATTCTAGAAAAGAAAACCAAGACTTTCCCCCGTTCACGAATCGTTGGTTCGAAATTTGACTCGTACGTGACTGCGACCAACATAATTCGAGCGAGTCAACGAGTCGAGCAGAAGCTGAAAAATTTTACCACGACGTCGAGGCACGACCCCTCCTTCGACGGAAGAATCGGTAGCGGATCTAAGTCGAACGGATCGCGTGTTCGCATAAATGGGATAGTTTATTCGCAGCGGTGCGTGGTCTGCAGTGATTCATATCCATTTGGCGACGAGACGGGTCGCATTTCGAAAACGAACCAGTCCATTTTCAGGCTCGCGAGACCCAACGCTCCGGTGCACACACATGCACACACTCGTAAACGTGAAACCACAGATATGACGAAACACGAATTCGCTCTTGGAGAGCGTACGAATAACCGGGAAAGTGAATGCGGTTTCCGGGCTGCAGGGATTAATAGTGCGCGGGAAGGAAACTATTTTTTCTGTATTCGCGCGTGAAAAATTGCGAGCCTCGCGCTCTCACCCTCAACGACCGGCGAAACGCATGCTTTTTCTTCTCGAAAATGTTTGCGCGGTACGACATGAGAGCAAGACGTCGCCTTTGTATTCCTTTTTCGGCGTAAACCAGCATCGAGTCTCGTGGATATTTATTCGGAGTCTCAAAGGTTTCGGTAGACTTTGAATCGTCAATACCAGCATCGGTCTGGTTAGATAATTGGACGTCTAAGCGCTAAACGCGTCGAACGCAGTTTAACTTGGCTGATCAAACAGAGCATCGGTGCGGTTTGCATGGTAGAGACATTGGCATTCGTTTCTCGTTACAATAGACCACGGCATAGGTCGGAGTGACGAGGGAAATGAGTTTCTTTTAAGTGGAAAAAAATTTTGTTCAAAAGGATAGGTAGGGATGATTTTTTTTTTTTTTTTTAAATGACTTTTCAAGAATGAATTATTAGCGTTTTTAATTCGAGCGCCTACCGTGCACAAAAGCATTCGTTTCGATATCCAAAACAATCGATTCGCATTTTTTCGCATTTGTCGAAGCGTCGAAGCGTAAAGTTGGTCGCGTCGAGGAAAAATAACCGTAACACCGGCTGCCAGCTGGCAATCGCCGCGAGTAATCAAAAGGGTACGGTACCTGTTGCAAAATGAAAATTGTTTTTCACGTATCTTCGCAACGCTGCGACGTCTTTCGCGACTCGAGCGTTTTTCTGTCGTCGAACATCGATTTCCAATAAGAACGAGAAACAAACGAAAAATGCTTTCTCCTAATCGGTATCACATTTGAGATGCCACGCGCCAAAATTTCTCCGCGCAAGTGAAACGGAACGCAGGTCGAAACCACGATGTTTTTTAACAATACCATCCGTATCGGGTTTTGGCAATACCATCTGTCTCTTCTTTCGACACTCGGCATAGTCGGCATCCGTGGAAACAAAACGCGAACTAGCCTCCGGCGCGTACGAATAGCTCCGAAAGTGGCTGCAATTTCGAACAACCAGACTGGACGAAGGGTGTGCGCACCGCACCGCGCCGATCCCAAAGGGTGCGAGAGTCCGCCACCGGGGGGTCAGAGTCCTGTTCTCTGGTCAGAGATCAGTTCCGGTAGTTTACGAGTTTCTCCTCTGGAAGGGGAGAGGCAAAAGAGGACCGATCGGCCGGGGGATGAGAAACACGGAGAAAGGGGTAAACGTGGGCCGATCCAACGAAGAGAGGCAGAACGGTGGAACGAAAGCGCCGGGAGACGTACATATGAATCGAGAAAGCTTGATTAACGAGGTAGGAATTGAAGAACGGAGAGTAATCGCTCGTTGTGTTCGGTTATAGAATATTCATGCCGATACACGCGCTATCTCTATTCTTTTTTTTCCCCCGACCAACAGTTGTTGCGATAACTTTTCTTTCTTTCTCGACAGTTGCATGAAATGCTTTACGTCCTATAATATAAGACCTCGTTTGAGGACTTGCTTATTATTTATGAGCCAAGTTACAAAGTCCCAACAGAGAAAGCAAGATTTCTGGGCGTAGAGAGCGAAGGAAGCACGGGTCAATGTCAGGACACGATATATCACTGAAATGAACTCGCAGCACTCGCGATGTATCACGTCGAAACGCGAGTTTAGTTAAAGGACATCTGTTCCGCGACTTTTATTTCAGTGGAAAGTGAGCTGTAGCGGAAATAGATAGAGAATAACCGCGACACGGATACCTTATCCACTCCAATTTCCTAGTCGTGTTTCTCTTTTGGTTTCTTCTTCGTTCCCGCTTCTTCGTCCATTGCTCTTTTTCCCGCTGGGACTGAACGAACCGCTGCTCCTTTATACATTCGCAAGGGACAAGTATTACGAATGCTCGCTAAACGGTCGTCCAATGCTATTTAATTACCCTTTCGAGCCGGTTTGGCCCGATGGCGGCACTAAGTGGATGCTTCGAGCCTCCTACCGAATTCAAATGCCATTTGGACGCGCTTTTCGCGCCGATTTCAATGAACCCTTCTACCGAAGTACGCCGATTCGAGCACTTTCTTCCGTTTCGCGACTACGCTTCAACGTCGAGCGTCGTTCTCCGAAAAGGAGACTATTGCGAGCAGAAATCTTCGTCGAGAGCGACGCGTGACATCGGACGAAGGAAGAATCGACACGCGGCGCGAACGATATTTAACCAGGGGCTGGTAAAAATGAATTTCGACGCGCGACGCTGTCGGTTCAAATGACCGTGCTAAACGGGTTATCGTTTCGCGTGATTTTCCAAATATTTGCCCATCGATCACGCGGGGAACACGTTGCACGCGTCAATTAACATTTGCGCGTTGCCGGTCGGCATCCGCAGCCGCTCCGTAGACCGCACCGCTAAAAACCTGCTGGAACTTCATTTTCTAAATGGAACTATTTCACGGTTTCGGCTTTGCAGTTGGAAGAAGAGGCAAGCGTTCGAGCAAGACGAAAGATAGAATATTCATCGGAAAGAAAAGTCGAAAAACGAATAGAAGGTATTCGGACGCGAACAAAAATTCGAAAGTATCGAATGCACGCGTCACTTTGCGGATTACACGCCGAACGCGTAGTTCACCGGCACGCTCGAAAATATTTTACAGGGAAAAAGAGAAACGGATCGATTCGCGCTCCGCCCCTTCGAACGTTCCATCCCCCATGCGCGTAATTAAATGTCCAACGACGTGTTTGCGTGTCTTTCGAAGCGTCAACGCTTCTTAATCGCGTTACTTCGACACCGCTGACGAGAGAAACTTCGAATACGCGTCTCGCATTGTTCGACGTTGCTTTTCTTCAACCACGCGCAACAACCGTGTCGTTTCCCGAAACCTGTGCCAATTGTAACGAAAAAAAGGAACAACGAGCCCTAATTTGACGGAAACGTATCCACCGAGCTTTCGGTGGAATCATCCTACAAACGAAGAACCGAGTTTTTCCAGGCCACGTTCCAGAGAAGAGGCTAAAAAAAAAAAATCATAATCGTACGAAATTTTTGGTGGTTACAGACTTACGAGGGAGGGAACGAGAGACGAGTAGAGGGCGGTGAAACGTCGCGTCGCCGGGATAACGGCTGCGGAGCCGTGCAAATATTTGCGGAACTCGGGGAATCGCGTTTGCCGAAAGTTCGTTAGAGCCGGCAGAAGGTGGATTTTCGAAGCGTAATTGCGAGAACAATAACGCGGCTGGGGCGTTCGCGAAATGAGCACGACCTCGTTGTTGTTTCTACTGCTTCCAGCAACGCACCACGATCCGGTGGAACGATTGAAAGCTGAAATTTTTCGCGGCCCATTTTGCGTTTTATCAGGTTCCGCTGCTTCTCTTAAGATGGGAGTAACAAACGCAGAGATCGAAAATAGAAAACATTACACGCTCCGATCCTCGTATGTGGATGTATAAAATTTCAATTTTTCAAAGCATCTTATCGCCATTTTCAGCTTCGATCCTAGATACTGCTTCAAAAATGCTTCAAAATTCAATATCAACCTATTATCAAGAAAAATTCGATATCAATATCAACCTAACGCTCATATTCCGTGACTAATCAAGAGACGAGGTTGACGTTCGATCGCGTATCGAAACGATCGAGACGCGCGGACGAAATTGCTCGGTAAACATCTTGCCGTGTCTCGCATGCAGATGACACGGTTCGTTTCGATTCCGGATTTCGCAGGCGAAAACCTTCCGCTTCGTCATTCTTTGCCTCTCGATTCCTGAGCAAACGTAACCAGTCTGTGCGCTGCATTCCCGTTCGGAATTCAAATCGAGCTCGTGCACGCGCGAATCGCGTTTTTTTTTTCAGTCAACTCGTCTTGCTTTTACGTCTTTGCCGCTCGTTTTCTATCGCGCAATGGTAATAAAGAGACGAATTCTCCCGGTTGCTCGAGCGCGATGATACTTGGATGGTTTTCTACACGCATGCCTGGTTCGGAGATAGAGATTCATTTTATTCGCTGGAGAAATATCGCTCAGTTTTCTGCTCGCTAGATTAATCGGACGTTTCGACGCTCGACGTTGTTCCATATTGTTTTTATTGGCGGTGGTTCAGGAAACGGAAACTCGTCCTAATCGATTGTGGTTGCGCGTAAAAGTTTCCCAATGTTTTACACGAACACGAGTGGTTTTTAACGCGATCAGTGAAGTCTTTGATGTCGCGTACTATCGTAGAATTCCATTATGCCACGCCTCGACGCTGTTCGCTCAAGATACTTTGCGATGCCACCCGCGCCAACCTCTGGTTCTAAACACGGACTAATAGCGAAACCTGTAAACATTTTCCCAAACTTCACCACCGTAAGGTAAACTTTCACCCTGTTGCGAATAAGCTGTCACATTTTTAAAGTTGTCTTTTCATCGATAATTAGCGCGACGATGATAACTCGAAACAATCGAAATACCATAAATTCTTCTTGACCGTGGTGCTTTTTGCTCGTTCGTCGAATCCGAGGGGGCGTGTAACGAACAATTCCGATCGAACGAGCTGCACGAGGGCCGGCGTCTATTGAACCGCGCTACCTGTTGTCCCGTCTCTCGACGTGGATCCACTCGTTGACAAGATGACTCTCACCGGTATACAAATTGGCCGAGCGACGTCGTACCTTATTAGCTGACGATGCATGGCCCATTATTTCCCACGAAACAATGCGCATCGCGTGCTCGCCCCGGCATCTCGTAATCGATACATCGTCGACGGACAAAAGTTGCTCGACGCACGCCGCCAGCTAGAGAAGCTCGACTCGTCGGCAGGCGAACCGACGGCGAGTATGCCTGGAGAACGCAGAACGTTGGAAAAAAGTGGATGGATCGCGCTCGTCGCGAGCGTGGGTGGCTGAGAAAGGGTCGCCGATGACGAGCCCTGCTGGGACTTAATTAGTCAAAGCCCTTGCCAGCTTACTTGCAAGTGCCTCATTAGGGCCGATGTCGCGTCTCGTAATTGGAACGCGCGTCGCGACTAATTACGCGAGGACGACGCCCACGGTGAAATAAAGATTCGCTGGTACGGCGAACAACCGCGACCGCCGAGCTTTTCTGAAATTTAGAAACATAACTGTCGTTTCTCGTCAAACGTTTCGTCTTCTGCGCGATTTATTTCCGCATTGGCTCGCGCCCTTCCGTCGGTCGATGCGCTAACTTACCTAATTAGGTTTCCTCGAGGGGATTGCGATTTAATGCGATGCTTACCGAGAAACTGAAACGAACCGACACGGTTGCGTAGTGCGCGACCCAAGAAGGAACATGTTTCTAGGTACGTGTTTGCGTATCAGTGGTTTTGCAATTTTTTGAAACAATTTTTAACGAATCGATCAGGATTAACGGTCATTTGGGGGTACACAGGTAAGAGAACCATGTTGATACTACCAATTATAAATTCTGAAGCGATAGATGTTCTTTGCCAAGTTCCATCCATTTTGCCAGAAGCATTTCTAATCCGCAGAAATCTAACGCGAAACAACATCTGACAAACAACGTTCTATTCGTGCTCGACACGATCCAAGCGCGAACCACAGATTCATTCCGTAACAAACTTACCCCAGAAGTCGAGAGTCGAATAACCAACGCTTCGCCAAAATGCGATGAAAATCTTAAGACTCCTCTAATTTACACACCGGGGAGTTGAGACGCGTAATAAATCTCAGACGAGTAACCCACTTTCCGTGTAATATCTGCATGCTGGATTTCCGGCGAATCGACGGATTCCATCGAAATCCGGTTTAGCTGAAGTCATATGTTTGGAGGCAGTGGCGGCGATGGCCTAACCCTAAGGCGGCAATTTGTCAAGCGCGTGTCATCCGCGTAAACCCTTCTCGTTATTGACCTTCAGCGTGTCGACAAGGCTCCGCGTCTCCATCGAGTCTTTAAGCCCGTTTTCACGGCCCGTAAAATTGCCTATCGATACCGTTCGCGCTCGCTACGGCCTTTAATTATTCCCAAACGGTTGCGCCGTATCTCATCGGGCGTCGAAGGTTGCCGTCGTTCGACCAGCCTCGAGCTTCCTCTAGCTTGAAATTATTCGCCCTTCGCAAAAATCCACCGATCCGTGCTACTTTGCACGGTAAAGGTCAGCGCAACCAGACGCCCCCTGCCATCGACTAATTTTGTAACGCGTCACCCATGTTTCGACGGCATATTTCGAATTGTTTGTTACGCCTTGCTATTAATAACCGTGGCAAGGTTTCGCGTTAATTTTCACGCTTCTCTAATCGCGCGAGTCAGGGCTCGTTACCGAATGCTCCACCTCAATGGACAAGTTTCTTTTTTCTTTTATTTTCGGTATTCTCAACCACCGTGAAAACTGTTTTCCAACGCAAAGCAGAAGCAGAAACGGAAGCGGAAATCGCGGGGGTTTACTGCAAATAAGTTCGGAAGAACGGGGTTCCGGAACGAGGGTAGATACCGTTATCTAATATCGCGACACGATCTACTTACGATTCCTCGCAGAATTTAAGGGGACGCGAAACGCTGCAACTCGAAAACTTGCGAGAGGACACCGTAACTCATAAACGCTTCGTCGGTGCTTCACCAAGGACCGACTGACGGAGAAGAATAAAAGCAAACAGATAGGATTTTTTATTTCGCGGTTGACGTTTCGCGAAATATTTAAGCTTCTCGTAAACGGGCGACGCGATAACGAGGACGAGTGCTACTTAAAGCTTCTCGCTCATTTTCTAAACTGTTTACGGCTCGCCGTTTAATACCTACGTATTTCGCAGGTGGTTTCTGCACTGTTGCTGCGAGAACAAATTTCTATAACCAGACACTGTTCGTGCTTTGTTAAATTCGATTCGAGTTGCTCTTATCCTGCTTGCTCGGTCAGTTTTCTCTATTTCATACGAACGGGGATCGTAAACCGAGCTATCGATCCATAAAGTCGAGGCAATAAAATTGGATAACTAAAAACGTTTAATTCCTGTATACGAAAGCTTCGCACAGTCTCAGACTCCGCAGAGTCCTTTATAAAAAGTTAAATCCTTTTCTCCCGATGGTGTCTCGCGATTAAAGACAACGATTAACAGGTTAATTCGAAGTAAATTGCTTTCATAACTCGAGATCCGAATACTCGAGGGCCCCTCGAACTCGACACGAGCAAGGAACATTCTTCCAATCCTTGGAGGAATCCAGATATCCTGTCGGGGCTGCTCGAAGGGGTCCGTGAAGGGCAATATAATCCGTCGGAGGGCTCGCACGGTATTTTATTACAAACTAGTCGATGCTGGGAGCGGGATAAACGCGAAGAGGCTGATGGAACCAAGGAGGAGGACGAACTTTTCGGGATTCGGACAAAGGGAGGCTGTCCGTTCTGGTCGCAACCCTTGTATTGTTTCGTTAACGGTAATCCGAAGCTTTCGCTGTCCCGACATTTCGGATGAAAGGATTTTGCGAAAGACGCTGGAATGGACGTATTTTGTTAAAAAAAAAACGAAAAGCAAGAAAAATATATAGATAGGAAAAAAGAGCTAACGCGCGTGTGGGGTAGAGATTTGATACGGTGGTAGGAAGAATATTTTTAGAGGTATACGTGGAGGAACGAAAGGTACAGGTATCGAATGAACGTAACTTTTGAAATTACGATACGCTAAAGTGGATAATCTATGGAGCGCTTTCTAACATTTGAAACATTGTACGACAAAGTGCACCCCTTTCTTTTAAACGTTGTCAAATGTTTTTGAAAAACCCCGAATTTACGTCCAACGAACTCTGGTTACAAACTGCAACGTACAGTAGGTTTTCCAAGAGATGTAAAGCGATTAATAACAAGAACGATAAAGGGTCGATTCAAAATCGCGCGATGCGTAGAAACAAAGTGGAAAGGAAGAAGTGGAAACAAGCGGCTGGCGTTTCCATCGGATTGCGAAAACCGAATGCGAATTTGTATTTTCGCTTGAACTGGCGCTCACCTAATTATTATTGTTGTTATTATTACGAGAATATTATTACGGCCACGTAATTATTAATACGCGCGTACGATGGTCAACGTTTTGCCGACTAAATTGGACGTTTCGTAATTCTGTTACCGTTATCATTATTGTTATCATTATCATAATTATTGTTATTGTTATTGCGATTATTTCGCGGAGGGGCAGAGCGCGTGTGATAACCGCGGCATGAAGCGACGCGGCTGTATAATTACACGATTTCAGGTCCGCAAACCGTGGCAACAATTGCAGCCACGGATTCGAAAATATGTGGCTTGTCTGGTCGATAATTGACTTCCCACTTTTCCCGCAGCTTCTTTTCCTCTTCCTTATATTTTGAACGGTATCTTCTATAAATGATCCATACGAATCGTTGTAAAAGTCTGAAATATTTTCCAATCGCAACGAATGCGACGTTAAGATGCCGTTTCAAATATACTCGGTTTCACCCGTTTCGAAGAAGCTCGTGAAAACGACATGCTACGCCATTTCCACTTTCGCTCGACTCGATGGAGATTAAATTCGGTTCCTGGGATGCCGACCGCGAGCCCGCGATTCATCGGCCGCTAAATTTCTCGCTCGCTACGAAAAAGACAAGACCTAGACGCGGCAAGTAACGAGATCTCCAAAAAGGTGCGAAGAAGTCTCCTTTCAAATATGTAAATTCCTTCACCTGGATCATCTTCTGGTCTTCAGCCGTGCCATTTTCCTCGCAGCCGCACCGATGCGAATTGCATTTTCATTGGAAACTGTTACTCCGTTTGACCAAACAAAGCGCTTTTTGTAACCAACGAAACGTTGCAAGCGGGCACCAGAATATTTGGATATCAATTTGACGGCAGACGGCAAGAGGAATCGTTCCGATCGATTTTGTATCGAAAGTCATTTATACATTTTGTTTTCGGACTGGATTTCTATCGTTTAAAAGAAAGTTGACACGGATTTATGACGCGATCCGATATAGGTTCGGTTAAACGCGTCGAAAGCTTTCGGTCGTTCGCCGCGAGCAACTCTTTTATGCGACGTGACAGTGCTTTAATAAATATCGTCGTAAGACCGCGCCAAGAGAGCGGCGAAAGGCGGATGTACAAAGACAAAGATGAGTATACGGTAGGAAGAATAGAAACGTGCGGCTGGAAATGGGGGAGGAAAAGGACGCTTCAGGGGATGAGATAAATTGAAAGAGCTCTCGAAGTTGTCAACCTCCACCGCTGGTCACCCCTCTCCACCTTCCTGCCATCTCGCTCTCGCTCTTTCTCTTCATTTCTCGCTCCGCGTTTCTTTCCTTTCCCTTTGGTTCCTCCGTTTGCGTTGTTCCGCTGATGATTTCATCCAACGGAAATATTTCTATTCTTTTCGATACCAAAAATGGATCTTGAGAAATGGTGAAACGATTTCGAAAATAATTTAACAGAGTGAAATAAGATATTTTTTCCTTCTACGAATCGTGCAAATTTTTGGAGCAAACGTTTCTTAGATTTTTCACAATTTTTTCATCCTCCTCGTTTGAACGAAACGTTCGACTCCTCGATCGCAGAGAAGAGACCCGATACCAAAAAAAAACGAGTTGATTTAGCGTCACCTTGTGTGCTTCGAAGCTGCGAACCTGTACACGCGTCGAACCTCGCTTGTTTGCTTATTTATTTATTTATTTATGTATTTATTTATTCAGGACGCTTCGAACGCTCGTCACTTCATGAATACAATATTAGACACTTTCGCGGCTGTGGTCCTGAAGATTCCGCGGGAAACTTCTCTTCCTCGCGTCGGACTTCCTGCCGGCGTAAGGGAACAGGATAGTGCGCATCTGTTTCTCAGCTTCGAGGTACAGGCACTTATAATTTAGTCTCTTTCATGAAATGCTGCCTTAAATCACGTTTTCATTGCTCGTGAACATACAGAAAGAGAATGAAAATCTTTTTTTCCTTCTTTTTTACCGCTGAAGTACGTTGTTTATTTTCATTCTTTTTTTCTTTTTCGTTCGTTTATTTACCTTGGTAGCTTTGTTTCTTTACTATGTTGGTTCGGTTATTTATATTTTCTATAAAATTCACTTTAAATTAATCGTTAATATTCCTAACGAACACTTATTAAAAGGTAAATATAACAGTTGGAGTAATGGCCTTCGTAAGCTAGAAATTAAAAGCGCTCCGAGGATCTAGAGAGGGCGTAAATTGAACGAAGAGAGACGTTAAGTAAAAGGTAAAATATAGCCCGTGATATATTTACGGTAACGCAGGGTCAGATTAAAGCCAGCCCGTGGAGCATAATCAATAGGTTCGAATTGTCTGGCGTGACAGGGCCGCGATATCGGAATCCTGCCAAGTTCCGCCGTTACATGTATCGTCGATTGTACGAATTTCTACCCTTTCACTCTCCGCTACCCGGATTCGGCGGATTCGTACGGATTGTAAAGTCGGATGGTTTTTTTGGATTCCATAACGAAATCCATTCGTATCGTTTCGTGGATAAAAACTTGCCTACTTTTTGCCCAATGATGGCACGGACAGTTTTCGCAAAACTCACTTCGCATATACCTTTCCAACAATGAAAAGATTGAAACGTATATTACACGAAAGTACAGTTACCTTCTGAATAACTCGAGCGATGCCTATGTTGTAATCGGAAAAAGTGGACGAGGAAAATTGGATAAGTCGAGAACAAGCAGTCGAGCATGAAACAGTGGTGCAATTTATTCCTCATTTGTATTTCGTATCGGTAAATCTTGCGTTCAGTCCTCGGTGCTGACCGCAAAATGCTTAGACGACTCAATCCCGTCGTATTCCGATATTTTCTTCGCAACCTTTCGTTCCTGCGCGAAACAAGCAATTTTTTCCGAGCTCGAATAGGATTCAGGGCACGTGTCAAAAGTCTGTGCACGTCCGAATTTATTAAGAGCGTAGAAAGTAACGCAACTTTTGGCATCACGTGCATCAGTGTCGCAAAACAGAGACGGAAAGTAAAAGTTGCCACGAACGTTGGCCTCTCGAAACAGTCCCCGATTCATTCTCGACGAGGAGGCGCGAAACATCGCTGCGACAAAGAAAAGAAGCTCGAAACGGTGCCGCTTCTATTCTCTTTCCGGCTGTGGTGACGCGGAAACACAATTTTCTCCTTCGGCGTTTCCACGCTGCTTCCGCGTTCTCGTTACGGTCCGCTGTGGAACTCTATGAATTGTGCAGCGTCTTTCCCGTGTTGCGAATTTCCACGGGTTTTATGGTGATTCCGCGAGCAGACTCGCGCGTAGATAGAGCCACGGATCCACGAGTGATTTCGATGAACGAATATCGAATGAACGTCAGGCCAGACTCGATGGTCTTATCGTCTCGCTACAGTCTTTTAGGGGTTTTAATGTCGATTAAAATTTTTTATCTCGCAACATGTACCGAAGGAATAAATTATTTGGCAAAGTCGTTGGATACATTCGTAGATTGGAAGCATCCAATGTGGGAGACAATGGATGAAACGAATCTATAGGAGGGATATTTTGTCAGGGTTCGGTATTGTTCGAGAATTTGAACGGAACGCGGGAAGGGGCCCTGTAGTGTTAATTGCATAGATTTAACCGGAATCGGGTAAATATGTTTTGTCGGAGTTTGAACGGCTTCTCACGATTGCGTCGTCGAGCTTAAAATAGTTAAATTTGCAATTTGTTGACATAGGAGAGAGGCCGAACGTAACGCGGTCGGTTCGCAGTTGATTTTGAGGAATTAATGATGTTGGCTTAGCCTGGCGCGCTCCGAATTGTATTACACGCTTCTCCCCGAAACGCTACTTATGGTTTTAGCTTAAAAACCAGGGAGCAGCTTTAATTCGGATGAACCGGGAACGTTTCCCGACTTGGAATCGCTGAATTTCACCATCGAAAACGACTTTTACTCCGAGTCGAATTTTACGAACCGATCGACGCGAGCTTCGAAACGTTCGCGGTGCCATTTCACGACGCTTATGCTCGCGCTCGTGTGAACGCGATACGCTCGATTGTGCCACGATCGGTTTTAATTAATTTCTTCGAGTCTGGCGGCGACAGTGGCGGTGGACGAGAGCTTTTAAGGACGATTAAAGGAGGTCGTTCGGCTCCCTCGATAAAAGTTGAACGCGACTGGAGATTGCGATCAACCAGCGGACTATGGGGAAAGGATTTCAGTATACCGTTAAACTATCCTCGGGGGCAGATGACGCAACAAGAATTTTCATTATGCTGCACCAAATACAATCGGTGCGGCAATCAGGCCGCTTCACCCTCGGTTTAAACTCGTTTCGAGGGTCAATAAAGGACCTCTCTTCTCCTTTTTCCCCCTCGCTCTGTTCCGTGTTCTCTGTTCTCTGTTCTCTCTTCTCGTTTCCCTCGCGACCTCTTATCCTCTTTCTCTCTCGCTGTTCTCGCTCTTTTCCCTCTCCTCCCTTGCTCCCCGTCGACAAGAGCGAACGCGACACTTCGCCGACCCTTTCGGTGCCCTTTGCCGAGTAAATCGCGAAACTTGTTTCCGTTAATGCTTCAATGACGGCACGGCGTCGAGCCACTCGAATCGACGTTTTGCAAATTGAACTGTACGACCGCGAGAATCACGGCCCAAGCCGCGATTATGCCGAACGCTAGAGTTTCGCGACGAGAATTGCGGATCTCGTAACAAGCGAGCCTTTTATTCGTGCGGCATTCCAACCTCTCGACAGAAGTTATTTCGCCGATACAAATTGGACGCGCAGAGAACGGTGTGTACCTTTAACCTCGATGTACTCCGTAACCGAGTTCTGTTTCTCTATAGCTTTAGATTTGCTCGACTTGGAACGGTACAGAGCGAACGATCATAAACGGAACTAATTTTCTCTTCTATTCCCGTAGCTTACGAAGTTCTTCCTAGTTCGATTCCACGATTAACCAAACACAGGCTTTACAATTACAATTCATTCAAATCTGTGGTCCAACGTTTCGAGTCTTAACACAGTTTTGACGAATAACAAGCTGGAGCGTACGCTAATCCGTGCGGTTCTAGAGGTAATCGTGAGAAAAATTTACCGGAAACCAGATCGACTGTTCCTCGTTCGCGTTTATCGTTTAACATCCCGCAACAAAGCAATTTTTTCCGCGAACAGCGCAAGAACATCTTCCGCGTTAGATCCGTAGTCGTTGCGATTCGGATCGATACCAATGTTCGGGCCGGACTTTTATCGAGACAGACGAGCCCCGGAACGAGGATGAAAAAGTACCGTATCAACGTTATACGGTACCCCGGATTATTCCCGGGCCCTTTGAAGCGCCAATCAATTATGCACAGCGAATGGAAGCAGCGAGACCTCTTCTTTTTGTTCCCGCCTTTGTTCGTTGTCTAGCTTCTGCCTTTGCTTCTTCCGCTGCGTCGCTCTCGCTCTCTTTCATCCCCTTTTTTCAGAATTTGTACCCCTTTTTTTTTCATCGTTTTTCCTCGTCCTCTCGTACCATCGAAAAACGCGACAAACGATTTTCGAATCGAACGTTATCGTTCGAAATAAAGCAACCTGTTTGCGTAGGAATTCCCGTTCGAGTACCATGATTCATTCGGCTGATCAATTTCTCGCTACAGAAATTCGAAGGTTTCTCCGGGAATGGAGTGCCACTTCATCGATATTATTTTCCCATCCTGCCCGGTTTTACGCCCTCCACTCGTTCTCCCAGTATCCCCGGTTACTCGCCCAAGAACCTGTTCCACTGAATAACAAATGTTTTCGGGGGTGCCAACACGGTTCTCCTCTCCTCGCGAGAACATTTCTGGGCACGCACACGCTCGAGAGAAAAAAATAGCAGAAAGGGGACGAATAAGGACGGTGAAGGGACCGACGAACAAAGAGAGAGGGCAATAGAGAGAGAGAGAGAGAAAAAATTGGAGACTTGGAATATTTCGCCCTTGGGAGCAGTGGCCATTTTACGCGCCATTTCAATCCGTGACGTAGTCATCGAGAACGAACACCCCTCCAAACGGCTGGGAACATTTTCGATTTTTTCCACACCCTAACTCTCCCACACCTCTCCCTCCCCCGACCACCCTTGGTCGTCCTTCCAATCTTCGCGCTCGTTTTTCGCTTGGAAATTCAAGCGACGATTATCGACCCACCTTCGCGGGAATCGATACGTTCGTTGATTTCGGTGCACGCTTACCCTCGCCTAGATACGTCGATTTAGAAATCGCGTCGAAGGTAAAACGAGGATCTCGAGGCAGAGTAGAAGACGATGCGTCGGCCTCGGCGGTTTCGAGGGGAAATCATAGACGATTTCAAAGTGAAATCAAGGATAACGAGTCGATTGTGAGGTTGAATCAAAGACGACCCATCGGTTCGAAAGTGAAAATCGAAAGAAAGTCGTCGGTTTTTGAAACCAGCACGAAGCTGATCGCGTTGATTTCCAGATATAATTGAAAAAGGAACTGGAAAGCCGTCAAGTTCAATTATCGTCCGATATCGGAACCGATATCGTTTTCATCGAGCAATACACTAGCTGCCCTGACAAAATCTGCCGGCCACACGCGGCTGATAAACAAAGTTAATCTTCGCCCCGCAATTTCCGTGAAAATTTCAGACTAGAAAACCGAATCGCATCTGTGGGAGGGAATTGGAAAGAGTGATTTCAACGGATATCAGGGTGCAGTTGGAGGAATAAATAGATCGAGGAAAACGAAAAGGGGAAACGATTAGAAAATTGGTAAAGTTAGAAATACGAATTGGAATAAGAGGCGTGGGATCGTGGATAGAGTTAGGGGCGCAGAAGCAAGGGAAACTAAGGTAGGGTAAGTGGAGCGGCGAACGTTCGAGGGCGCGTATCACGCGAGGAAAAGAGATTAGAGACGCAGAGTAGAAACGTACGATGCGGAGAGCGAAAGAAACAAAAACAAAGGGCCAGAGAGTGGGACAACGAAAAATCGAGGAACAAGGGCCGCACAAAAGCGGGCTGCTGCAACCGGAAGAGAAGCGGAATCGAAGCAAAACGGACAATACGTGCGCGTAGATAACGAACCAAAAATGGATTAAGAGTAAAACAGAGGAGAGAGGACAAAGGGACAGAAGCGAAAAAAAGTCGGCGAGTTGGAGTTGGAGGCTGGGAAATAGGGAAATAGAAGGACGGGTCGCGAAGGGTCGAGAGGAGTCGGGTGAAGGGGCAAAACTGCAAGCGCAGCAATATCAACTTTCGTCCTCGTAAAACTTTCCAGCGCTGACGGCTGACAGCTGTCAATGACGGGCGAGAACGAGGGCGAGAGCGAACAGGAGCGCGAGGATGGTAGAGGACGAGAGAGGACGAGAGAGGACGAGCCTGGTCGCGGTTTTCCACCCTTCTCCACTTATTCTGGCAGCCAGAGTTCCGCAGACTACGTCGCCCAACGACTGTCAAAGTGTCAGGGATCCGCGCTGCTATTCTTCTCTCGCTCGACTGACAATAATTCACTTGGCGGCCCCAAGATTCGACGTAGGCCCGCGCGTTCCTACCTCTCGCGGATCGTCCAGCAACGCCATCGCCGCGGTAAAAAGATAATGGATCGCCGCGATCCGATGTCGCGCGGAAGAAGAACGAGCCCGCAGCGTGGCTCGTTTTAGCCTTCCGAGGACGCAGCTGCGAAGGAATTGTCGCGTATCGGTTGAAACGTTCTTTCACCCCTGGAAAGGATGTCCCTCGAGGATGAATCAACCGTGTCGTTGGTCCTTCGAACGGCCTGTGAGAAATTACGAACCAAGCTGGCTCCACTGCGTCTGTTTTTGAACGTCTTTCGATTTCAGAGGAGAAGAATTAAGATATTTTAAATTGAACCGATGACTGCGAGTGACGCGCGAGTTAAGCGTGTCGTTCACCTCGTCGATAGAAGGAACTGCACTGCGCTGCATACTTTTACGGCACATCAAATTTTAGCCTGTCGTTTTAAAGAAGGTTTACTCTTTTACCGGTTAAGCGAATAATTTTTTTTACGATAGATTCAATTTGTTTTTCCCTTCAAAATTTCACGGAACGATGCTTGTTTACCGATTGCGTTCGAGATCTTTTTGTTTTAGAGAAGAATTGTTTGAACAGAGTTTCCATTCAATTGTCAATCCGATATTGTTTCGTCCATTCGGAAAACGTTGGTTTTATTCGACCTACATAGTTTAAAAAGGAAGCCAGACAAAGGTTGGGGAAACCTTTTGTTCGTGGAATCATATTTCATGAAAATCTTCAAAATTTCATGTTGCGTTTTCAGAAAGACAAAACAATCCTATATCCTTTGTGTGGTAAACCGAACACGCGTCCAAGACAAACCGAAAGTGTCTTTTTGTCTCTCGTATCCTCCGAACCAGCCTTTCCGTCTGCTCTCCGACCCAGCTCGATTCCATAACTCTGAAAATGTCACGTATCGCACGACCTCGCAAAATCAGCGACAGCCGTGATCGCAGAGGCTACACAAAGAGTGACACGAAACAACGAGAGGACTCATCGGCGACTGATCGAAATCGATACCCGGTGATTGCCGAATTCGTTAACCGTTTTGAAAAGCGCAACTGCCGGCTGGCGAGGGATGGCAGAAGACAGCGGAGGGAAACAGGAAGTAAAAGGACGCGACACCGCGGCTACAATGTTGCAGGTTTGCCGCCGTGTGTTGTCGCGCGTCTCTTCTCTCGGCGCCCTTCAACGCGTTTCTGGGCTCCGGTGTTCGGCTTGTTCCAGTTGCATCGCATGCGCCAACGCCGGGAATAAAAGTGGCGACGAGTCGACCGGTTGTAACGGTTAATAGTTACTTGTACGAGTATTTCGAACCGGCTTCGAACCGGCAGCTCCACCTCGTTGTAACACGTTTCCACGAAAAGCACTTTTGTTCGCCGGATAAAGGGGAGGCACGCGATATTTGATCGGACGTGAGCACCAGGGATCGTTTAAACGCTCTTGCGATCGTTTGCCTAAACTTTTGCGCGAGCGAAGGGGAAAGAAGCGTTTTCGGATTTCGAGTGGGATTACTTTGTAACGCTTGAAATTTGAGCCAAGTTTAATTATCGTTCTCTCGCGTTCTTTGTAACATTTCGACAAGTTTACGTCCCTGAAAAAGGACCCTTACCTCGTCTTCTCTGCCAATAGGAATTTTCATTTCGTTTTACGCGACTTTGTAACTCGGGGTTGACGTCACGCGAATCTTTCTCGCTACAGAAATCTTCTTACCTTTACAGTGCCTAAATTGCTTTTGTCGAAGATAGTAAACTCGCGGGAGACATGAACGCGTACACCGATAACTGGTCTCGGAAGTATACACGTTTACGCGTATCGACGGAATTTACGCAAGGCGGAATTCTTTCTGCAAACCGGCTGGTCGGGAATGGCCCCCGTAGGACCGTGGTTCGCGCTACTTTTCCTTCTGATAAATGATGTATATTAGGCCCGCGCGCAGTTTATAGCCAAAGTTTTGGTCGTCCGTATCAACGCGGCTATTCCCAGTGGGACGCGATCCAGCTACTTAATCTCGCCCGAGCACATCCGTATTGGCGAATATTTCATTCGCGCGTACTAAATCTCTGTTCCCCGCGAACTGTTCCTCGTCTGGTAACTATTCGTACGTATTTTCCCGGGTGATTTTGCATTTCCCTGTTAATTAGGTTATTCGATGCATCACGGTCTGGAATGGAAACGCAGTTTCGAGGTTTCTGACGTTGGAACTTTGCATTCGATTCAATTTTTACCCAGCTACGTTATATTTTCGCGCAAACCTAAAATGGTAGCCCATTTGATCGACAAAACGTCAGAACGAAACCTTGTTCTTCGAGGTCTTCGTAATTATTTCACAATTACTAATCTCGGGAATAACTTAATGTCTCTACATCGCGATAACGTAGGTTGGAAACGTAGAAAACGACGTTTCTGAACATTTAATATCTACCAACGGTAGCAGGTATTCGTGGCACGAGTTCACCGATGGGTCGCGCGACAGCCAACGCGTCGAATAATTTATAATCGGACCAATTCGTTCGTACGACTGGTGTTTAAACTTATCGGTGGACGACGTGTGCTGTTACGAGCGATTACGGCCACACTGTCGAAACGCGCGATTTATCTAGTCACCGAATGGACGAGTATCACGAGTCGATGACATCGTTCGAATTCAATGACGCTCGGTAGCGCAGAAAACGCGCCACGATCCTACGCTTCCGCTCGGCGGTAATGTTAGAAATTAAAATTTAGCGTAGCCTGAACAAAAGTATTCTCCTCTCGTAAACGCGTCGACGCGAGAATTTATCGAATCTTGAAATCGAAATGCTATTTCCAATTAACGTAGCTCGTGAGATTTGCATTCCGCGAACGGTTCGTTTCCTTGCAGCCAGACGTTGAAGTTAACCAGACGATAGATACAAACCTCGAGCTCTTTCGACGGTTGAAAAATTACTCGCGTAATCTGTCGTTCGCTGTTTCGAAACGCGTATCTTCTTATCGGTGCGAACGTTCGTAATCGAAACATAACGAATTCGAACAGATTTCCTGGCACGACGTTCCTTGTTTCTTTTTTAAATATTTTTTTCAAGCTTAATATCGAATTTAAATTTCTTCCGTTAGTTTGATTTCAATCCAGGGAGCTGGAAGCCGAGCCGTCATACCTTCTACAAACAGGAATTCATCCGGGAGACCGTGTACTATCTGACGATTCGATCTCCACTATTCAGATCGACGCAGCGCTCTCCTCGAATCCCTCCCGTGGGACGCGACGAGCCTCTATTGTGATCTCCAACTTACGGACTAACGATGTTGCCGGTGATAATTACTCGTACGATGGAGCCCCGATAATGCCGTGCCCGACGCGATATTGAAAACAATTTATCGACGAAACGATGCGAATCGCGTGCTCGCTTCTTCGAAGCGACATTCTACTCATTCAGGCAAACGTAATCAAGATTCAGAGATTTAGGAACCGATATTAGACAGCTCGAAGAATTCAATTATATCTTCTCTTCGTACATAAACTAAGTAAACATCGAAAGACGGTATTACCCGGTGGCAGGTTCATTTATAAAGGAAATCAATTTTTAATCCGTCAGCTTTCGAACGAATTCATTTTACTCCGATGTTCGATCGATTTCATGAAATTATGTCCACGCACGACACAGCACCACCGGACTGAGACTTCAGTTCTCTAAAGAACGCGACGTTGAATACGTCGAGAACGAACGATCTGGCTCTCGAGGACAATAACGAGATTGCGAGGCTGCTTTCTCGCGGTACGGTGTCAGCGTGCCGTCGTAACGCGTTGGCGATTTTTCGCGAAGGTTTCCCAGGGATTCGGAAAACGGGGCGGTGTTGGTCAAAGATTGATCGAGCAGCGGGAAGAAAAATGAGCGCACGCGGCCACGGAAGATCGCGTGTCGTCGTCTTAATCAAGAAATTTCGGGGCCGACCACGTGACCCGCGTGCCCCAACGCGCCAACCCCACCGCTTGGAGCACGGTGTATTTTGTCGTGGGCCATTTCTGGGGTAAATTACAGCCACGCAGGAGTCGTTACGCCTGCTTGAATACCGGTGAAATGGATTGTGTCGGGGATAAAGAATGAAAAATTGCCCTCCACCGTTATATCGCGTGTATTGTCCGACGGTTTTCTGGAAAAAACCGGAGAACGAAATAAACGGAAAAATTCCATTTTTCGTTAACGCCTGTGCGACGTTGCTGCTGTGATTAAAATCTGTCACCTATTATCGCCGATTGCTAATTTATTTCTCTTTTATAAGCGAAAATACGTAAAAGCGGGTGAATTTTTTTTTCATTTCTTTCTTTTTTTTTTTTTTTAATAAAAAAAAATATACGATGAAAAATTTCTCCCCTTTCACCGAAGGAAATGTAAACCGAAGCTTTCAGAACCATGCCGTGCAAGCGTCTGATTTACGAGAACCTTAAACCCGATTGACGTTCACAATCGGACGTGAAAGCAAAGCTCTCTGCCAGAGTAAATTTCCTTCGGTTTGTTTTCGCAATAAGGGAACGCGATCTTCGGGTTGAAAGCGGTACAATTTTCAGACCACTCGTGTCTTCGTTCTCTTGGCTGTTAATTTTATTCGGCGTGACGCGCGACGACCGGCGAAAGCGAAGCAACAAATTCCACGGTAAATACCGGGTCCCGAAGGGAACGTCTGCGCAATTTTTCTAATCATAGTCGTTATTATTCTTGTCGCTATTATCCTTATTATCATTGTCCAATTGGAGAACCCGGCCCATTTCCGGGGAGACGTACAGCCACCCGGGGATCGTTACTCGCGCGAAGAATGGGCCAAGGAAAGCCGGATACGCCTGTAAGAAGGAGGTCGCGGAAAAATAACGACTCGTCCGTGAGAATAAACTCGGCGTAATTTTGCGCGTCTCAAATCCCTGACCCCGTGCCCACGGTCGTTTCGTTAACGAAAAATAACACCATGGGATTTTCGCGATTCGGCACCTCATTCGTTATCTGCCGGAACGATTTCTTTCGCGGTATACCGCTTCCTTTCACCTACATTTTTTTAAACATATTTTATCTACTTTTAATCCGTAACAAATATTTCTAATTTTATATGTTACGTTGAAGGTTATTCGTTACTTTATCCATCGATAGGACAATCTTGAAAGATACCGCTAAATTTATCGTATCTTCGTATCTCAATTTTCTTCCTCCTTAATACACCGTTGACCCCGATCGCAGCTTTTTAATTTATTCGGTTACACGTTTTTCCGGCCCATGGTCGGTAAGTCTAAAAGCCACAGGAACCGCTTCGGATTAAAACGAGGCATGTCCGTAGAGTCGCAAAGCTCGCCTCATCTGATCGCACATTTGTGCGCGTGCAAGTACAAAAGTCGTAATCCCGAGCAAGTCTACCGTTCCGCAAATCTCAGCTGTTCCACCTATTCCATTCGCGGAATAACCGAAATCCCGTTGGTGAGGATCGAACATCGGCCAAGAAATCGAACCAGGCCGTTAACAAGAATACGCGGCAAGATGAAATCGCATATTTCACGGGGAGAACAAGCGAGCAATTCCCGGGAAGCTGGAAGAAAATCGGCAGGAAAGAAGCTATTCGTCAGATCGACGCGGCTGAGTTTCGAGACTGAAATCGATAGCAGGTGGCGGTGGTGGGTCCCTCGAGCGAATCCACCACCCGCGACCCTTCGCGCCCTCGCCCCCTCGCCCACGCGTCTCACCGACGCCGGCCACCCCCGGGCATTTATTTATTTCCATGCGGTTCGTATGCCGCGGGTTGCCTCACCCTCTTTTCGGCATGCCTGGAACGGAAAGGGAAAGGGAAAAGGGGTGAACCAGAGGAAGGGAGGGTGGCTGTGGGTGGTGGATCGGAGGCGGAGGGCACAGAGGGTGAGTCGCGAGCGATTCACGGCGGGCTCGTAAAATCCGCGGGCGAGACTCGAAATCCGTAATCACAGTTCGCACCAGCGGCCCGGCCGCGATGGAGAATCTCGCCCCTGGGGCAGAAGGGGCGAGAGCCGCGAGACCAGTGGAACCGAGCGAGAGGGAAAAGCCGGCCGAGTGTTTCGCGGTGGCTCTCTCATCCGCACCCTGTCGCGGAATCGAATCTCCTCCTCGATCCCTTTCTCTCCCTTTCTCTTCCTCTCTCTTTCTTTCGCTCCCTTTCTCTGTTTGTGTCGCCTCGCCGATACTGTTAACGATAAGACCTTGGGATTGCGCGTAAATATCGGGCCGTTCGTCGTTTCTCTTGGCGCTTTAATTCTGTTTCGAAGGAGCGGTGACCGTGTCGAGGAACAGCCGTATCGCATGGGACGACGCGATAGCTGAGTTACGAGCTACCCTTATTTATTTCGGAATCATGGTTAACTCCTTGAATGGGAAATAGAGGATATCGATCAACGCGCGTTGCCCCATCCTCTGGAAATTGAATTTAATTTTTCACGTATCGAGTCACCCTCGTATTTCACACATTGGCGAGGGTCGAAAGAAATTGTTTTCCTTTCGCAAAAGGAAACACGGTTCCACACTCGGTGGACGTAACGAACGTTCGAGAGCGTATTCTCGAACCGACGCGACTCCGATGGTGGAAAAACTTTTCAAAACGACAGGCCTCGATATCAGCGTCCCCTTCGAGATAAGTAACAGCGGGAACTTTTAAAACGCTTCCTTCGCGCTTTATTATTCTACCATCCTCTCCGGCGAAAGTGGCTGCTCCCTGAGGAGAATAAATTTTTTTTTATTTCGCATTAAAAGTGAGGAGACATCTATTTTATCGATCGAAGACGTCTCGCGAAACGTCCTATTAAAAGGATAAAAAAAAAAAAAAAAAATAACACGAGGGTAGAAGAGGCGGGTTAAAGAAAGAGGCGTGTCGTAAAAGACGAATCCAGCTCGACTATTTTCTCTTCGAAGTGGTTCTTTCCGTTCATCATTTCTCTCTCTCTCTCTCTCTCTCTCTCGATCCTAGAAAAGACGTGAAAACGATTGCCACAATTAGGTGAATCAACACCCCAACACGGTGACGAGGAACGACAATAACAGCCTTTATTTACGGAGCTTTTACTTAAACACGCGACTCGGAAACGTCGCTCGTGTTCGCCCGCCCCTTTCGCCTCGCGATCCCCCTGGAATAATATTTTTCCGCCTCTCCCTCGTTCAGCCTCGGAATAAAATCTAATTAACCCATCATTAGGGATCGCGCAACGAATACCCTCCTTTTTTACGTATTTACACCGTCGTTCTCTTTTTTACCTCTCGATAATTGTGTCGTCGTAGTTCTTCGAGCGAAAAAGGAACCGATGTTGAACGAGCGAGAAGAGTTAACCGATTTATCTATCAGCTGTCGAGGCTCGTCTACGTTTCGCGACACATCGCTCGGTCACGCGACAAGGTTTCGCTATTTCTTTGTTGAACCTTGAACTAGAACTCGAACTAGAACTCGAATTGTCACGCGAATTACAAATTACATTTTAGCCAAGAATTATAAGGTCGAAACAGGATTGCCTGTTGCGATTCGGATAATATTCTTGCCAAATCTCTGATTCTTTTTCACCTCGTATTCTATGCTCGACGAGCTCGTTGTAAGTTGTTTGCCAGAAATATGGCCGCAAAAATGAATCCCTTCCGCTATGAATGCACAGTCAGGTGTTCCGCGTCGCGTTCGCAGCGAGGGAAAGGAACGATGCACGTGGGACCCCACCGAGTTTCGATTATCGTCGATAACTCGGCTGGATGTATCCCTTCCGTGCTATGGCTGTAGTTTCCGGAAATTCGCTTCACTCCCGGGATTATCCCGTTCGGGGAATTCCCATCTCGACGCCATGGTTATGCGCCCTTCCCGAGCGACCGACCGTCGCTCCGATTCACCGATGCTTTCGCCAACGTTCCCTCACTGTCTCCCCGATTCCTTACCCCTTTGTCTTCGAATTACTTGATCGAGAATATTGCCTTGCCTTTTTCTTCTTTCTCTTCTGCCGAATAACTCCAACTTCTGTTCGGAGGTGTACCACGACCGCGCGTGTTAGACGAATAGGAAGGTTTTCCAAATAAAAATACTTTTTAACTTCTCGTGGCTTTACCGATCGATGTGTTGCAAACGTCGTGGTAGACGCCAGTCATCTCTCCCTCCGATAATGCGAATGGGTTTCCCTCGTCCTGACCATCGATGATATTCTTCGCGTCCTAAACTTGTCCGTACCAAACCGACGCCAAGATGACTTTTTCAGATATCATGTTTCGCGGGCTCTTCCAAAAATTCCTTAACCCATTCGCATACCACAGCGTTTCGTCTCAACGTCCTTTTGTACTTGACAACTAAAGAAAATTACTCAAGAATCCTTCGATCGGAGCTATCCGGACGACACAAATGCAGGAGAAAAAGAGTCGAACGATCGGGATTTGTCTAGACCGGGAGACTCGAACCCGGATCTATCGCTTGCCGGGCGACTGCCCTAGCCATTGAACTATCCAGGGCCGACCGGTAACTCTTCCTCTCCTTGTCCTTATAACCGAAACATAACAGAATCGCCGCCTACACAAAGGAACGATCGTCCTCGAGCCTCCGCTCGGGCCCTCTCCTTTCCTTTGCTTTCCTATCGCCTTTTCCGGGAATCGATACCAGGTCCCGATGACACGTACAATGGCCTGCATCGGTTTTGGTCTCCCAGGGTCAATGCCCCGCTTAGCCCCCGCAAACTGCGTAGCTGCTACCACACGCGATACAACACTTTTCGCAGACGGTGGTGAACGATCGTACTGATCGCACGGATCGTGTTGTTTGTTTCAGAATGCACGTTTCCACCGAAATGGGAAGGTACCTGGTTTCAGAGCGGGGTCAGGCAGGCGATCGTGATCTCCAGGAACGAGCTATCCAGCAAAGGCAGGTGCCTGCACAACGAGGGCGACAAGTTCCTTCTGGTGGACCAGTGAGTACAATATTTTATCCTAAATTTTACGTACGTACGTGGTAACGTGTTCTGCATCGAATCGTGGTGAAACTAAACCTCAAACGCATTAGGTTAATCATCCGACGAATCTCAACGAAAATCACGAAACGAAAAGTTGAACCTAGAAAGGGAAGTTTCGCGGAAACGTCAACTCGTTAGAAAGAGACGACATCGAGATTCGAGACAACACGTTCAGGAGCAAGTTTCACCCTCGGGTTGAAGGGCGGAGGGGGATTAAGAGCGGTGTTTCCAAAGGGGGGTCGCAGTTGTTTCTCGGCGAGAGAGACGCACGCGAGAGGAAGAAAAGGGGAGCGGCGTAGTTTCGCCGCGTAATGCTCGTGTCACACGAGCTGGTCGAAGTTTTCGTGGAGATTTCTATCGGGCTCGCCTGCAAAGTATCCGATCGATACGGCGACGAGCGAGATAAAAAAGTCGGAAGTAGCAGCGGGGTTGAGGTGCCGCGACTCACGGATGACAGGGTGAAATTTAAACGGCCATTGCCGTTCTCTTTGGATTTGTACGCGAAGTCGAATCGGTCGTGCGTATCGTTGGTGAATGGATTTTAATTATTCGTTCGTAATTTCATAATCTTGGCTTTTTTTTTTTTTTTTTTTTTTTTTTTTTTTTTTTGGAGATATAAAAGCGAAAGATTTTTATCGTTCTATTCGTCTATCGCCATTTTTGAAATTGCAATATAACTAATGGTGAAAAAAAAAAACATGCGTATCTTAAAAAGACGGGCCAACAGTTATAATAAAAACGACCACGAAAGTTAGAATTCGGAGGGAATTTCTCGAATAAAAGTTACGCGATACAGTGGACCGGCTATCGAAAGAGTTTTTATAACCGAAAGTGCAATGAAATAAAAACTTTTTCTATGTGGTACGCGTTAAAAAGTGAACGGTTAATTTCTTATTTAAAGTTCGTATTGCTGTACGCGATGAAAAGACCCGAAGCTTCCGAGAAACAATACGCGCGTAGAAAAGAGAATTATTCTGCTCGTCGCGAGGTCGCGTTAATTCTTGTCAATTGTTCGGTTCGATCTCGCGAATTTCGAGCTCGACGAGGCGGGTCTCGTTAGGACGACCGGCCCTCTGTTAATCCCGAGGAGGAGTCCGCGTCATCGCCTAACGAGAAACGAAAGAGAAAACAACGAATAGGAAAAAAGAATCGGGGAACAGGGGAAAGCGTTCTAATTCCAGCGAGCGATATCGAATGAAAGACCCTGAATAAGAGAAACTCCCGTTTCCGTTCTGTTTCAGAAAATCCTGCTACCGTTGCGTCGTCATTCACGAGAAGCACTCGAACGTTCTCCAGTACAAAGAAAGTAAGTACAATTCCGAAAGAACATAGGAAGATGCCGTTTCTCTTTCTTCGCCATCTTCCTTCCTTTTTGTCCTCGCCTTCGTCCTCGTCGACCTCCTAATAGCCGTTGTTTCGTCCGATCGATAACGATTTCCCGGTGGCTCGAGGAAATCCATTCATTAATTAGAATGCCGATCGGTAATTAAAAGCTCGAAGATGACGACAAGACGGTCGAGAGGGTGAGACCGGGGGCAGAGGCAGAGCGACGGGGGTTGGAGAGAGGCGTAGCTCCCGGAATAATTCTCGGGGAAGAACTTAACGACTTTCGTTCGTTGTGCAAACGGAAGGATGACGGTAGAACGAAAGAAAGACGAAGCGGAAGCGAACGAAACACCGGTCCGATGGTTCTGCTAATTCCGAACGGGGCCGCTGAACCTCGTTTACGCTTTAAAAGAAATCGAGAGCACTTTGCCGGATTCTATCGTGCAATCAGTCCCGTGCCTTGTTAATAAACACCGACAACAGAACGGATAGCGAAGATTCTGGAACGTGATAATGGTTCTCGTTCCGTATATTTATCGAGCATCGTTACGTAGATCGTTGCAGATCATTGCGCGGCATTGGTTCAGCTGCTCGAGGCCGAACCACCGTGTTTGCCGCGCGATAACACCAGTTATCTCTTCGATAATCTGATTTTTATCCGTTCGAGTTCTTTGATTTCCATCAACGCGTCTCGTATCGTGGTCTACGCGGACTAGTCGTTCGGAATAAACATGTCCGTTTGGTTTCTGCCCGTTGGTTTCGCTAGGAAACCAAGGTAGAACCGTGCAAAATGTTGTACCTCGTTGAGCGCTGTATACCGAAAGTAGCCTCGACGTTTAAAATTTCGCGGCGTTCAGGTAGGAACAATTTTCGCGAAAATCGTTGAATCACGAACCAGTCGGAATTCGTTTTGAACCGGCGTGTTCGCTCGAAGGGAGCTTTTACCCTGACTAGGATCGTGCAACGAAGTTTTCTGATAATTCTATTCGGTCCGACATAGCTCATAGACGATAGCAACCTCTTTTTTTCAAACCCGCTAACGACGCTTTGATCCTCCGACTGTGGTCGTAAGTGATGTGCTTCGCGGACAGGCGAAACGACCCGAGGGGGATGGGGTGTACTAGGGCGCAAGAGTGGGAGCGGTAAATATGGATCCGGATAAAAAATGGGCTAGGTGTGGGTGAAAAGCTTGTGCCGGGTCGTATGATACAGGCTCGTTTAAACGACACGATCACGGCCGTTGTGCGACGAAATTGATCGCTAGCAAATTTGTAATAACGATTAATCGGCGTTGTTTCGTTATGGGTGCGACGCGTTGCACAAATTTGTTTTATCTTGACAAACATTTAGATGTTCCGATTTGTCGCGGGTTCAGTTTTTTAAGTGGACGCGCACCGTGACACGGACAAATATCGCACGGATTGAAAAGTCTAATTTTTTAGGATTTTTATTCGCAGTATTTTCTTGGTCCAATCGACGGTTCAGTTGTTTCGTAAAAAAAAATCGATATAGAAAATTTTTCTTTTTCCTATAAACAAGTAAATCGATTTAATACCTTTCCCAACTCTAAACAAGATCTTGCAAAGTTCGATAATCGATTGAGGTATCGCGGGAATTATTAACTTTATCCGCTCAAAGTTAACTCGAATCATCGGCTTGTCCAAAGATTATAAACTTCTTCTTCAAGTTCGACCGCTAAGTTCCGACGATTTGAAAATTTCGATGCTTTCCCTCTGAACCTGTTCCACGGATAAAACAGAAAACAGCCGACCACGGTGAGGCCTAGGGTCCTAAATCGGCGAGCAAACCTGAAACGATCTGTACAAGGGTAAACGGAGCCGAAGAGAGAAAGAGCGCAACAACGCGAGACAGGTGGAGTTTGGCACTCGAGCCAAGTTGAAGAGGAAAGAAGAGGGTGGATCCGATATATGTATAAAGCCTAAAAAAGAGGGACACCGACCTCTGGTACCGCCCCCTGCTGTCTCGCGTCCGCATTTTTCAACGATTTGTCAAAGTCCCTCGGGCTCCCCCTCGCCCTCCCTCCTATCCTTTTTTTATCGGATTTTAATCTGCATAGTGTCACATCGGAGATACCGTTGCCCCTAGGCTCCATTCGGAGCTGCAACAAGCGGAGAAATGTGGGTCGTTTCTGTGGGAAACCGAGGGGGTAAAAACGATGGAATGGACAGTGACAAGGTGGATCGAGAAAAGGCTCGTCACGCTTCGGGCGACTAAACGAATGGAAACGCGGACTTTCTTGATCACTCTGATACATTCCAGAAGCCGATGGTTGGAATGAAATGTAATTCCCGGGGCTGGTTCGTTATCGATCATTCGCTTATTTGCTCGCCGCGGACGCTTTCCAACTCGAAAAGTCTGATTACGCTGGAATCTTGGAACGAAAGTAGGGCATGCTACCGATGCGTCGTGAACATTTTCTACCCCGAAGGAGTTCGCGCGTGGTTTTCAAAACTCGTGCGATTGTTACCTCTCTCGTTCCATCTCTCGATTCCAAAGGATATCCACCGGTAAAGTTTTTGAAAGGAACGTGGCATCACTTTGACAAAGAAAAAAAAGGAAAAAAAAGAAAAAAAGAAAGAATCGTATCGGCCCGATGTTCCCCTATTCATTCTTCGGCAGGCGGCTTATTTTCTCCGCGTACCTTTTCCCGCGTTCTTTCGCGTTCGTTAAAAAAGTTAACTCCCTGCTCCGCGTTTCCTTCGCTCATTATCTAAACATACGCGGCTGCAAAACAAAAGCGTAACTTGCGGTTCGCGCGCGAGTTGACCGGCCAGAGGAAAGATTTTAACAAGCACTCGTTGCGTTCGCCAGCAGCTGGGTTCGTTGAAAAGTTTAAGAGACGGAATTACTGTCAGCGGCGGAAAGCGCGCTTTAAATTTAATTGGCCGTCGGCGAGCGCGTTTATCGCGCGACCGGATAAAGAAGAGTTCGCACGGACTTTAACTTGTCCGCCAGACGAAACGCGGGATCGCACTTTTTACCTTCTTCTAATTCTGAAATTATTTTCTGCTCGCGGCCTATTCGAGGACACAAAGTCCGACATCTCTCGACGAGAATCGTATTAATTCCCAGACCTCAAGACCTTCGTCATCGAGAATTTTTTCGAGGGGCAAAAGCGGAGCGCAGAGGAGTAGGGATGGGAGGGGAAAGGGACGGGATGGTCGAATTCATTTTAATTTCACTAACGCGACCCTCTTTCGCAATACCTTCCTCGGACTTTGTCATTCGTGACCGGGGAAAATAAAGCGCGACTAATTAATCAGAGGGACATGCCTTTGGAAGGGCAAATTAATTATGTTGAAACGGTGGTCAGGCGCAATTTTGTCCGGCGATGGAGTAGAAGAAGAAAGTTGGTCTTAATAACGAATAAATGACCATGAAAATTTGAGTAGTCGGCGAGCGAAGCGCAGAAACGAAAGGGTGACGCGAAGTCGGCATCTACGCGAGAATAAATAAATAAATGAGCCGACGGGCAAAATAGCGGGGAAAACTTGGAAATAGGGGACTTGGAAAGACACGACATTGCACTTTTTCCATTTCCACGCTTTGAAAATTACATCTGCCTACGTTCTTTCCGTCGACTCTTTTCCCTTTTTTTCTTTCTTTTTTTTCCCTTTTCTTTTTTCTTTTCCGTTTTCTGTTTTCTCTTTTCTGTTTTTCTTTCTTTTCGTCGACGACGGTCCATAGCGCCACGAGTATTCGTGTAAATAAATATTCGTTTATTCGAATAATTTTTAGCACGCAACAGTGGAAGCTTCGTTGCCCTGTATGCACGAGAAGGCCTGCTCGAAATTCTTCTCGTTAAGTTTCGAGTTATTTGCACGAGCTAAATGTAAACCAGAAGTAAATGTTTGGAGCAACTAAATTTAATATCTGAATCACGTTGATAGAAACTTACGATAAGTCTAGCGTAAATGTTTGCGAGGAGGGATCGACATTCTCTTGAAAATACCAGCCAAAGTCGTCATAAACTGCTATAAAAACGAAACGCGACCGGATTCGAAGATAAGTGACGACGAGCTGAATAGGAAAGACAACGAAACGCTCGTTGGCAACGATTATTTAATGGTTTCCAACCTCTGTTGTCGTTCTTTTTCTTTAATTCGTTGGCTTGAAATATTGTCGCGTATGCGTTATCTATTGAAACTTCTGCTTTCTCGTTTGACGTATCGCGTTCAAAGCAAAAGAGGAGCGGTCTGGACGACAGAGGCATCGTCGGAGGAAAAAACATCGATGGCCGTTGAATTTTTCTCGAGCTATGGCAACACCTGGGCGTGGAAAAGTTACTCGAGTCCCAACGTGAGCGTCTCGCCACTTTTCCAACCGGAGAGAAAGAAATCGCAGAGAATATTCTCGGTTAAAGTTACTCGCGTCTATGAACTTCCTACTCAGGGAAGATTCGTCATCGTCTGCTTACTCCTGCACTCTCCGTGCATTTTTCCCTCTCTCCGAAGCCCGACTTCCTGTCAGCCTCGGCTTGTACGCGAAAAGAACTTATGGCTGTTCGACGAAAGTTAATACGTTCCGCTGGGAGAGTGTCACATACACGTGGCATTGCTAGACGCTGCTTCGAATTGTTGCGAAACAGTTGGAACGAGAGTTGTACAGCTATCCGGTTAGAGCGCCGATCGTCGACGAAAATGATGGTCGAGCTTTTTAATCGATAATAAAGAAATAATTAAGTCATCGCATTTCCATCGATTGTTTCAGCATACTGTCACAGCAGAAACTCCCTGTCGTCGCTCTGCTCGTACATCACGGGAGATGCTCTGCTCTATTCGATGTTTCGGGAGGAGGCAACACCTGTACCGTGCCCTTTTCGAGGACCCATGACCTTCTCCTATAACCGGGGTCACGGAACCTGTTCGGTGCCCGTCAGCAACGTCGACACCTGCACCGACGACAGCAGATTGCTATTCAGATATCAGGCGTGCCCTGACATAACTGCCTCCGAAAGCGCAGGTGAGCATTCTTCGGACACGTCCGATGTTCCATCGAAATATCTTTCGCTTCGTTGCTCTATCGATTTACCGTATCCCCTGCGGCGATCTCGAGCAGGGGATAAATAGATATCAATAATAGATATCAATTTATACTAATTTATACTAATTTATACTAATTTATTCTAATTTATGCCAATTTGTACGAATTAAATGACCCCTTGATAACGATCCAGTTAGATCGTAGAATTTAGAAATGAATAGCTTATAATTACTTTAGAGGGTTAACGACATTTGTAGGCCCACCCTTACGAAATCGTCACACTTAAGAAACCATAATTTGGGGAGCACATTCGACGGCAGATACTCGAAACTTTCGACGAAGTCTCCTACAGGCCGTGCGCTCGATTAATGGTTCAAAGGGTCAGGGGTCGGGACGCGATTAGAAGTGATTTTCGTCCTTGCATTCGTTAGTCGTGGCCCGGGACAGGGGAGAGCTCGATTTCCGGAGCAGGGAACGAACGTTTGCCATTAGACACACATCCGATAAGGGGTTTGCCGGGCTAACGATTTCTGTGGTGGAAAATTAAACGGAAGGACTGGCAGGAAAAAAGATAAGTCGCCGCCATGTCGAATCTGTCGCGTTTCTCTTATCGGAGATGTCTCGCGGACGTCTCGAAGACTTGGAGATTAACGATTTTGTGTCGCATCTCGTACGTAATGTTTTAAAAACTACCTTGACCTAAATGAATTGTGAACAAAAAAAAAAAGAAAAATGTAAAAGACGCACCGATGATTCGTTGAAAAAAAAATAGCTAACCTTTAAAACAATTATAAAAACTTGTAGCAACAAAGTGTTATCGTCCGAAGCAATTTGGCACCACGATTCGAGAGTGTGGCATATTTCGAATAGAATACGGATTGTGAAACAGCGTGTACATCGTTGGAGGGGAACGAGGAACAGCGTTAAATGGCTGGTCGCGCTGAGAATCGTCCCTTTTGCTCTTTAACGAAGGTCCTCGCTCGCAAAACCACCGACTCGTTTTGCTCCATTTGGACTTCGTTAAACTTCCGTGGTGGATTGAACACGCGGAGAGTTCTCGATCGAGAGCCAGGCGCGAACAGTTTCTGTATTTTCGAAGGGCTTTCACCCTTTTTGCAGTTTGACGAGAGCGCAATCTTAATGGACCAACGAACGAATGTACGGAAGAACGAACCGAGTCGCGAATAAGAGAAGTTTCACGGTTCACTGTCTTCGCAGGCACTTGGCCAAAAAGTCTCCGATCTCGTTGCGAAATTCCGACGATCTGATGTTCGAAATTTCGCGAGACGACGCCAGAAGTTGTTAAGCCAAGGAATCTAAATGAAATTTGCCAAATAGTTTGAATCTTCGGTACGTAAACGTACGGTTCGCTGGAAAAACATTGAAGAGTCACGATTTATGAGCGGAAGGAGAGCATTTTTTAAAGAACTGATTAACGTTGGTGCAAAGCGTGATCGAGATATCCAGCACAAAAGATGGACAAAGCATGGAAATGGGCGAAAACTGGACCACTCGTCACGCTTCAATTCGATGTTTGAAAATTCTTGGCTCGATCGACTCGATTCCAGTTGCCAATGGAAGATCCGTCTCGCTGGTTACATCCAACTGGAATTGTTTTTATTTTGATGGACATTTTGGTCAAAAACGCTGCACCATGGCGTATCGACGTTAAATCGAATTAACCTTCGATGCGAAACACACAAAAAAAAAGCGAAAAACAGTGTAGAACAAGCGAGCGTAGAGATGCCCTTTTAGGTCCATCCTGTTCGCGCGATCTCTGTATTGACACGTTCGATACCGCGCATCGCGTGTCACAAAAGAAGGCCACCGAATGGATCGGGTTTCAAAATTATAAATAACAACCTGCAAATTATAGTAAATGAAGTTCTAGTAACCTATAGAGGCTGTCAACTGTTGCGGTAATTAATAAGATCGACGAGAGAATGGGAACTCGGTTGAATTGGAACGTCGACGACTGTTCACGCGTGCTTAAACGGTGCGTAATGTAATTTCACAAAATTGCTCGCGTTATATCCAAGCTTTGAGCGCGATAATTTTCTGGGAGAGGGGAACCGAATGCCTCACCGGCTATAGTTCCAGCTCGATATTAAATGGAACATGCGTTCGAGAAAGGAGAGACGTAAATTCTGCGTCGGTGCCGTTTAATCCCTTTGCGGAGTGTTATCCGACGCGAATTCGGCATAATTCAAACTTAATTGAGTCACGTTCGTCGCAAAACGAGTGAGAAATCTGACTCGATAGCCCGTGGCGAATAGAACCGAGGAATTTATTTAAAATCGTTCGATCTAGTTCGATCTCTCCGAGGAACATTTAACGGAAATATCTTTTTCTTTCCATTCCAAAGATTTTGCGAATCTCGAGCGGATATGATTCGCAGAACTCGTTAAAATAATGAAGTGTAATGAGAAAAGGGGATGGCAAAGTACAGGCTACCGCAAAAAAATGGAGAGATTTTAACTTATTTCCATCAAACGAGCTGCAATTTGTTTTGTTACGCGATGCTTCTCGTGTTTACGCACGAAGATGCAAAGTGCGCTGAAATTATTATTTCTTTTTTTTTTTTCCTTTTTTTTCATACAGTTCCGTACCGTTTAAACGCATTAGAAGAGTTTCAGACAGTAGGCACTTGGCAACGTCAACAAAATTACACGCCTTTTGTATTATACGACGACGGAGGTGCCTCGAGTGACCCTCCGCCGCGTTTCGAGTTCACGCGTACTCGCTTTTCTGATGAATTACGCTCTAGATTTATGATTTGTTAAACAGGAATACATCAGAAATCGTATAAAATCAAAACAACGTTCCTAGTGATTACTACAATATAGATGGAACAATATATCATCCGGTGAATGCAGTATATCAAGTGAAAAAGTCGCATAAAAACGTCGAAGCGAAGCGTGAAAAACATTAATCACAGAGGTGTGAAAGCTTAGTTCAAATGAATTGTAGAAAGTCATACAGAGGGTGTACTGAAATACAACTAAGGCTCTCCATTCTGTACCATTCAGCTTTCATAACCTTGACTCGGATTAACTCTATCACGATTAAATTGTATTCTTCGCGCATTACTCCGACTCGGAATGATTAATCCACTCGCTCTTTGATTACTATTATAAACCCATTGAAACAATGGTATCCCGTGTTTTTTTTTTTTTTTTTTTTTCCTTTTTGTTCTTAACTACGATACAAAGCCGCAAACAGTAACGAGTAGAAACGACGACCAAGGATCCCTGATTACCAACGTTTCCATTCTTCCGATGTGCCGTCTCGTCGATCCGACGGACGACGAGAAAGGTTCATCGCACAGAAGGCAATCCGTGAGAGTTGTCTGGTCGAAACGAAGCCATTCAAGGGTCATACAGAAAACGGCGAGTGCATGGAAAAGCCAGAGAGCAACGATTCACCGAGCGGAGACAGGAAGGGCATCGGAGAACGAGATTTCCGCGTGAAAAACGATAGCCCGATTCGTCGGTGGTTCTTTGGAGAGCGCAAGAGAGGATCTCCGACACGAAGAAACCAACAATTATCGGTTCGGTGTGCCGGATGCGACTGTGGAGACGCAGCCTTCGAAAGGGCAGGGGTAAAGAGCTCGATGTTATCGGTGAATCTGCCCGACGGACACCTTCTTTCTCCGTCTTTAACCAACGTCTATGCGACGAGGCTTTCCGGAGAAGCAGCAGCCAAGATCCCAAAGGCGCGTATCTAAATCACATCTCGCGGAAAAGTCGGCTACCTCTTTTTCCTGCCGTTTCTTTCTCGTATCCCCCAGCGCAGCTCTCGCTCTCCGCTCCTTTATCCTCGTCCCCGGTCGTTCCTCTTCCGCTACGCTCCTCTTTCGTCGCGACTCCTCCTCGCCTTATTCTTCTTCGTTCTCCTTTCATCTCCTCCTCCTCCTCCAAAGGCTTCCGACTTCCTTTTTTGATCCTCGATCCTTCAGGGTAAGGACGCCGCGAGCAATTTGCGAGGATTCGAACGAAGAAGCTCGTTCCCCGGGTAGAGAGCGGTCCTCGCTCTTTTACTCGTCAGTCGGCCCAGATTCCGGCGCATACGGCTCAGCCTCGTTTCTTCGAGTTCCTGCGTCGAATTTGATTCCACCGATAGACGCGGGGATTCCATGCGAACCCTACCGCCTTTCCGCGCCTATCAGCCTCCGCAGCTCGTCAGTGCGAAGCCCCGGGCGAGAGTTGCTCGTTGCTTGTGACGAACGGTGGAACGTTTTTCTTGGGTTAGATCAGACCGTTGCTTTGGAACACTACTGCTCGAGGTGCGTACGGCGGAGGAAGATTTTCTTCCACGTCAAAGCGAATGGATAGTCGTTAGATCGACGATGCTTCCAATTGTCTCGGTCACGGATACGAATTTGTCGTCTGAAACGTCGATGCCGCACTGTTTACGACGCGATAAATTACGATCGTAATTAATCGTAGCGGCAGGTCATCCTCCGAGAACTATGAAACTTAGAAATTACGCGTATCGGTACGATCGACGTTGATAACATCAAATAGGTATGCGTCCAGTGCATCAGCGCCGTATGAACTGAAACGCGATCGGTTTATCATGCCAGCTTGTCGTATCGATAGACTATGTATCGAGAAGCCCCGGTGGAATTTGTGTTTCAATTTTTTCTCTCTGTTATAACTTGTTGTCGTTAAATGATGTTTTCAATAAAGGAAGTTGTGTTTCGCGATTTGTGTGAGATTAAAACTCGGGCTGCGCGTATATTAACGTACTCGGTTAACTACTGGAGGGTGGTGCACTTGCGAGCACACCGTTTATCACAGTTTTCGATACAATTTTTATCGTTGAACATCCTGAAAACTATCGCGTATCTATGGAAACAATCGGACACGAGCAAACATTTTTCGAATTCCCGTCAACCGACAAAGGTTTGTCAAAATTGGCGTGAGTAACGCGTCGCGTAGCTTCTCTTATTAGATCAAAATTCATTTTCACGCTTCGCTTCAGGTACAAAGGACGCGACGATATACTTTTTTCGAGTCGATACCTGCAGTTGATCCTACACAAATAACGCCGATTTTACCGGTAGTCAACACGAAAAATAGCTACACGTACGATCCTTTCGCGAGCAAAGCGTCGCCCTCGCAACCCGCAAGCTATAGAAGTTGGTAAAAAAAAAAAAAAAAAAAAAAAAA
>SMSQ01025940.1:120647-132141 GCA_019453375.1 Ctenoplectra terminalis
AAAAAAGAAAAAAAAAAAGAGTGCTTGCAAAATCGTGCCAAACGAATCTTCCAATAAATGTAACTCTCGTTCAATTTGCACCACGCGTCATACAAAAGCCAGGATCGCGTGGCGCGAGCGCAAAACGAAACACTCGAAACACCGCGCGATCGATCGTGTTCACCCCCATCGATTGTTCGTGTTTACGAGAAAACCGGTCGTTTTGTCCGTTTCAGTCGAGGAACTGGAATGCCTGGCCACCTGGAAGGAGGGCAGTAGCCGCTACCTGGTTGGCCGTTTACATCATGGACACGCGTCGAGTAACGAAGATCGATACCGATGCTTCGTCTACGAGAAGGCCGGCCAGACAGTGCAGAGTAATCTGCACAGAGCTGCCATGGGCATAGGAGCCATGGATCACGATGTCGGTTTACAGAGCGGACCGGTGCCCGAGGGTGCAGCCGAGATATACAGGGTGGCGCAGAGCGGAGATGCCACTTGCAACGGCCTGTTCAGTCCCATGGAAGGATCTCGGACCATGACGCTCATGAAAGGTACGTGGTAGAATCGGTGAATTTCTGAAGGCAATTCAGCTCGAAAAGACGGAGTATAAGAGAATTTATCGAATGAATGTTCTCCATAAATCTGTCGGTATGAAAAAAGACTTCTTTTCGAGTAACGTGTTCGAGGTATTCAGGAAAACTCGATTCGATCGCCGAGTAATTTATATCCCCCGAAGAATTCTATTTAATCTTGTACAGTAACTGACGTTCAAAAACTTGACGATTAGGTTAAAAAATGTAGAGTCGAGACGAAGGAGCGTAGATAGAATAAGGTCGGACTGCTCGATACTCGAGAACACTCGAAAATATCGTCGGAGGAATCACGGTCTGAAAAATTCAGTTCTCTTATAGCAGTGTCATTAACGGGACGTGTCAAAATGGCAGTCCGTAGCGCGAAGCAGGAATATTTACACGCTACTCCACTTCCTCGGTACAGTTCTCCATTCTGCAGCCTCGTGCGAGCGCGCGCGCCGTTTTCTTTTTTCGTTTCTTTTTTTTTTTTTGCTCTTTCACTTTTTCTTTTTTCTCTCCTTCGGCCTCCACTTTCTTCTTCCAGAGTTTGCAAGCCCGTATCTTACTGCGTACAGTTTCACGGCAAACTTCGTTAACGGATTTCACTCGAGTGGATTTGCAGGATCTCTCTCGCTTTAAGCGGAACCCCGCAGCCCCGTCGCGGCGAGGGCGCGCCACTTTCTTTGGCGAATCGTTTTAAGTCGAACGAGAGTCGCTGACACGCGAATAAAACTGTAGAGTGAAAAACCGGTAAGGATAGAGGGCGGCAGTAGTCGAGACAAGGGGGTTGTTCCGCGTCGCGTCGACCCGCTGCGCCTTGTAAGCATCCGCGTCGTTAATATCTCGATCCTTCTCGTGGAAACGGCGCCGGGAGAAATAGGAAGAGAGCAACGCCGAGAACCAGCCCAGAAAATGGATTAACATTAAATCTTTTTCCGTCTTCCTCCGGCTCGGTTTTCCCCCGCGGCCGTTCCTCTCCCTCTTCTCGCTCCCGTTCCAGTTCCAGTTCCAGTTCCAGTTCCAGTTCCTTTTCCCCTTCGACCTGTTTCTCTCCCTCTTGCTCCGCTCGTCCTCGAGTACCTTTAACTGCGCCCACGGACCGGCTCAAAAGTTTGTTCAATTAGCCTGGACTCTTCTACCGCAGAGTCAATACCCCGGGAAAATTACTCAACTGCGTTTTCATAACTGTTCGAAACGTGCGGTTTAACCGGCAAAAGGGAACTCGGTCGAGGCCGAGGCTGGGAGAGACGTCTTGGAACGTCGAGGAAAGCCTTCGAACCACGTTTCGTACGACGAGACCCTTCTCGAATAGGCAATTACGTCGGCGAAGCTGCTCGTTAATCGAACGAACGTGCTCCGAAATTTCCGGCGGTAAGCTGCGTTCAATAATATTTGGACAGCATCGGCTGGACAAATAAAATGACTCGATCGAACCGATCAACGCGACAGCCGTCTCTTCTCTGTTCTCCTATTGTTCTAAGCTAATCACATTAGGTGGAATCCGGACGATAAACATGGACGATAATTTTAATTTAAAAGTTGATACGGTGAATCCGAAATTTTATGAAATACAATTATCAGTTTCGCTAAAAATTAATGGCAACTCGACACGGTTGGTCGCGCGGCCCGAATGCTCGGTGTTGCTCGGTGTTGCTCGGCTTCATTATTAACGAGTTTAAACTTCCGTGGAGTCTAGGAACATGAATATTAGAAATCAATCGCGATACCGACGGATCTCTTTCGACGTTCAAGTTGCATCGTTTGCAGTCCGCCCGATACGGGGGAGTTGCAAATTCAACTTTCCGTCAGATTTTTATCGGTATCGTTAAAATGCAGATTGGCAATACACGGCAGGGAACGGGAAAAATAACGGAAGGGGTCGACGGGTGCGGGGGAATGGTAGGATGGTAAAGGTACGTGCGAAATCGAAGAGAGAGACGGAGACAGAGAAGGGTGAAAGAGGAGGAAAGGGTGGAGCACAGCTTGATACCACGAAAAGATAAAGGACGACAGCAAGTAAAACAAGGGAAATGCCATTCGATTTTTACGATCACGGAATTTGTATCTCGCTCGTCCGCGTCGTGGACTTATCGAGGGAGCCGCTGAATTATTTCCATTCTTTCCCAGGTCGTGCAACAATGCTTTTACGTGCCATAAAACTGGCCGAACGTACACCCTGTCAATCCTCCATTCTTGCACCTCTCCTTTTCTTTTCTTATCATACTATTTTAGATTTCTCTTCCGTATCTCTTTTTCTTCGAGTATCCCTATACCTATGGTATGTTCCCAACTTTTTTTTTTCTTTTCTTTTTTCTTACACTTTTTATATCGTGTCTCTTACCCCTCAGTCGTTAGAACGTGAAAATTCTCTCTTTTCCGTTCTTCGTTCCATGTTCTCGTCTCCCCTTCCCCGTTCTTCGCAAAACCCCTCTTTGTCTCTTTCTATCCAGTTTTCTCTCTGCCCCTCTTCGCTTCACCTTGCTCTCTTTTTATCTATCTATCAGCCTATAGCCCGCGCTTCTCTCGTTCCTTTTGTCGATGCTCGTGCTCGCTCCCTCTTTGTTATCCATTTTCCTCCGTCAACCCTTTCCCCGGTACCCGACACTATCGGAGTGGCTCCTTCTCACACCCGGATTTTACACCCCCGAGCCGGAAGTGGAACACGTTGGAGAGGCTTCGAAGAGTGAGAGAAAGAGCGAGAGAGAGAGAGACAGAGAGAGAGCGCAGAATGGAACGTGAAAAGAAGAGAAAGAGGAAGAGAGGAGAAGGGATGGTTCTGGTGGACCGGCGAGATACTCGAACGATTCTGTTTCGCCATCGAATACCTACGTCGACGTTTTATCGGCTGTCGTTTCGGAACGTCGAGGACTTTATGGGCCAGTGTGGGCTGACTGCGAAATTTTCGGAGGTCGCCTCATCCTGTTCGTCTCTTTTATCCCCCTTCGCTGATCTCTTTTTCTTATTCGTCTGCTCTCGTACCGGTCTGGCTCTCGATTTCATTTGAACGATCGCGCGACGATTCGAACCGATCGATATCGCGATGTAAATGTAGGGATCGCAGAATCGAAAAGCGTTCATTTTGTTCGAGAGCAGTTTTCTAGTCTTCGAGAAAAACAGTTTTGATATCGGAATTCAAATTCGCCATCTTCGTATCCATAGGGTTACTTCCTTAGTCGCTTTCTTCTCTTTTGTATTATTTCGTTATCGAATAACCATCGATATATTTCTTCTTTTTACGGTTCTTAAATTCCATCTCTCGACGGTGCACGGTTCGCGACGGTAAGGCACGATCAAATATAGAATTAAAGGAACGATTCGAAGGTCAACTCGATTATCTTCGAACGCCGATTTCCGGCCGTGAGATTCTCAAATATTCCATCGGGCTAACGGAAACGAACCGTTTAAACGACACGAATAAAAACGAGAGACGAACGAACGAACAATCAAGAATCGCAAGGTCCATATTCTAAATACGTTTTAAAAGCGAAGAAGCTGCTCCGTTCGAGGAGCGGAAGAACAACTCGAGGCAGGGTCCAATCAGCATTAAATAAATTGGTTCCTGTGCACTTTCAGTCTCGCCACCCGGCCAGTGCCGATTTCCCAATTGGTTGACCGGTCATTCCAGCGGCGGACTAACCTGGCACACCCTCGATCTGACCAGGTCTTACACGTTTCATCCACGGAACGCTTCCCTGCACGTAACCAGATTGAACATCAGTTCCTCGGGATTCGAAAGTGGTCCTTTGGACGGCCAATACGTACCCGGCCAGGAGGATCAAGATGTGAAGATCTTATGCAACAGCATCAAGCAGACGAGTTCTGCGCAGGCGATGACGATGACCATGTTGGTCGCGCATTTCACAGTTGGTTGGTAAGTACAAATATATTTGCTACGGAAATTTAAGCTTTGTCCAGCATCGCGTGTTTGTTTCATTATTTTTAACGATGCAGACCAAATAAAAAACAACGAGATCGCAGAAAAATCGCGATCAAAAATCGCTCGTTTGCATCGGACCTTAACCGGTCGTCCGCAACGTTGAGAAATATCTGGTTTTTATTCGGCGTTCCTCTGTTTTTAGTCGAAGCGGTTTCATGTGCATGATGTTCTACCGAAGAGACGGCCATGTGATAGAGGTGCAAACCGGAAACGCCGTTTCGAGGCCGGAAGAAGCTTGCAGCCCGCCCCATTTCCAGCAGCACAACATACCCTTCCTCACCTTAGTCAGTGAGTAGAATTGTAACTGTGCTGCTCCTATCCTGTTGATTCATTTAGATCTAACGTCCGACGTACGTGTCCGTGTTCGGTGATCAATCTGTACGTTGCAACTTACATTTTTTTTACGAACAACGCGTCAAGGTGGTCTAAGCGTGATTGATTAATATCGCGATGTTATACGAATCGGTTTATTCCGCGTCTCGATACTTTAAAGTCTAAATGCAAAATGTACTACACCAAAGGCCAAAAGATATCCTCACCAGTCTGTCACGCGTCAAGAGACGCAGACCGAGCCATAAACTAACCCAAAATGCCTACAACAGTTTGGAAAAAAGAATTTTTGATCCATTCACAATCGTGACGCGTAAAATTCTATCGTTAGATATGGTTCTCCTCCAGTTGAACGAACGTTAGAAAATCGCGCAGCAGCGGTGCCACGGCAATATTGACTTCCACCGAGACGCAAGTGTTCGATCCGTCTTGAAACACCAGATTGTCCGGTTACGCTCGATTTGCGTAACCCTCGAATTTTATCGGGTCCGCGGGAGAGGGACATAGTCCGAAAAGAGAGAAATATCGGGCGAGGAAAAAAAATGCGGCTGCCGGAAACTCCCTTCGACGCCGATAAACTCCAGAGAACTCGAGCTTCGTGGAAAAGTTTCTGGCGGTGCACGGTCAGAGGATTTAGTGCGGCAACATCGTTGCCTGGGATAGAAAAGGAGGCCAGGAGTGTGAGGCTTGACCGATCCTTCTGTAATTTTCGATCGATTTGGACCGGGAATGTTTTCCCGTTTTATTGGCCGAAGGAGTCGTGTAGCGATGGAATTAACTTGGTGCCTTTCGAGCAACTTTCGGCTGACTCGAGCGCAAACTGTTCTTCCGCTTGATTCCATACGCTCCTCCAAGTTGTATATTTCGAACAATTTTTTATACCTTCTTATATACTCTCGCAGAACATCGTTCCGTAGAGTGGTAAAGTTACCACCAGCGTTCTAACAACGCCAAACAAAAAGTATTCTCGTTGTTCGATTCTTGTTCGAAGTCGTTGCTGAAGGTTTGAACTCGGTCGACCAAGCGAAAAGAAGAAAAACGAAGGAAGGGAAAAGGGCAGCGGTAGGAATCGGCGATTTGTCAAAATCCCATGAACGACTTATAAGTTATATACCTATCGTTGGCTGGAATTACTACTTTTGCTTCCTTCGATCTGATCGAAAAATGTAGGTGCGCGCGATAGCACGAACTTTCGCGCACAGAAACAGGCTGGCACGTGGGTATACGATAGTCGGTGCACGCGTGTACGTCTGTGTTATGCAACGGGTGGTAAACGAATCTTCCTGGAGAAATTCAATTTGTAGGGAGCTGGTGAAGCGCGTCACGAAAATCGTTGAAACCGCACAAATATTTTGTTTCATCGTTTCGACGATGGCTCGTGCGGTTTGGTTTCGTGGTTCTGTTTGTCGATCACCTCTTTCTTCGTTTGTTTTTTGTTTCTGCATTTGTTGCCAGTTCGAGGTGTATCGTGACCACAGTTCGGGGCTTATTCTTTTTTAACCGAACCATTGCGGCTTCGTCCTGTGATTCTCGTGTCAAAAGCATTTTATCGCTCCATCTTTTTGCTTTGCAAAAACGTACAGGTATCTTTGTTGCGCGTTCCGCGAAAAACTCTGACGATTCGGAAATTTAATCGTAACGTTTTATTTAAAAGAATCACGTGCCTGCTTTTAAAATTCATAAATGGTCCGTTAAATGTAACGGATCCACGATGATAGAATATTTGATAGCAAAGGTTATCGTTCACGATCGACAAACTAATACAAGAACATTGAATGAAAATGAAAGATAGGAGAATTTCCAGCGCTTCCAACGTACAAAATATATCAGCTATTTTTTAATACGTTTCAATATCAATTGCGGTTCTTTTTTCTTTCATATGCCCCGTCAGAACGTTTCATTTCCCGAAGATCTGCATACCCTATTCGCAGAATATACTTTCAAAATTTTCCGAGAAAATATCCCACCAAGTCCATTGTTTCTCCACCGTAGAAACCCAGTCTTGCCGGTTCACCCGGTGTAGCTGATACGAATGCAGGTTGCGATATAGGTTCGGTCGGTCTCGACCAAATATCCCAGCCCTGCGACGATCCACCTTTTTCGAGCCAGCATCCCTTATCCCAACACCTTCTTCGCCTCCGCGTTTTTCTCTTCTCTTTCCGTCCGCAGTCTCCTCTTTGCCGCAACTTCCACATCCTCGGGGAACGCTCAGTTCCCGAGGGTCGGAGTTGTAATCCCGCGGGAGTTATTGGATTCGGTTTGATCCAGTGTTCGTTCGCCTTCCTTCTCGAACTCCTCGCCTTTTTCTAATCTGGCCACCTTCGATCCCAAAAGCACGCTTCCAATTTTTTCCCAAGATCCCTGCTACCAGGGCTAATTAATCGCCAAGTCCGGTGGTTTCTCGAACAGCATTATTTAACTCTGACGATCGATTCGCGTGTTAGAAGCTTCTTCGGCAGTGTGATACCGGAATAAGACGAGGCGGGCTCGATCCAGCCGATAGAAACTTCTATCGACGATAAGACTCTTAACTCGAAGTTCGAGTCTCGACGCAATTTTACAGTGCTGTTAGATTCTAAAATTATAATCGTCCCAGAATCGGCGAGGAAGTTCGCGACGAGTTCGAACCGTTCGGACAGAACCCAAGTTTGAACTTGTACCAGGGATCAAAAAGTTCGGCCGAGTAATTCGCTCGGGCACCGATTTTCTGGCCAAAGATATCAATCGACCAAAAATTCTTCGTTCCCCGTAATCGTGTCTCCTTGGGTCCGTGCAGCGCGCGATAGGTCATTCGTTTCACAGGGATGACTCTTTTCTCGAAGCTGCTCCTGTTCCTCCTCGGCTTTTCTAGCCATAAGCTATACAATATCCGATGGTGCAATAAAGTGGACCATCCACCAGCCATCCATCTTTTTTCGTAGCTCGCAAGCTTCCTCTCGCCTTGTTTCTCTTTTGCTTGCCATTTGACCCTGTTCTATCTCTTTTCCTTCGACTCGTTTCTTCCTCGTCCAAACTTTTACGAGCAATCGCGTAGAAACGCGGCCACTGACATTGGTATTCCGTCGACGATGAGAAATTACACCTCGAGGAGGTTTCACGAGGAAGACGACTCCGAGAGAATTCTCGCGGTTCGGTTTCTGCTTACGACAGCCGTTGGAATGAAAATTAGTTTTGAATTTGTCGTTACGAATGACAATAAATGTACGCAAACAGGATGGTATCTCTCTCTCTCTCTCTCTCTCTCTATCTGCTTTGACTTATAGTTTTACGTCCTGTTCGTCGGGTTGATAATAAAACTGCGCGAATTATGGGGCCATGATTTTGGACGACCTCCGAAGGCAAATAGAGGAAGAGCACGCGAAACTACAGAAAGGAAGAAGAGTAGTTGAGATCTTTGTCCGATCTGTGAACAATGACCGTTGTTTAACGGTTTGATCGAAATAATCTGTGTAATTCTAGTCTAATTGTAAGTCTAACGAAAAATCTTCGTTCTTTCTCCGGATAACTCGATTGAAATATAAATTTATCCGTCTTTCAAATTACCCGCTGTAGCGATCTGTTATTCTTGGCGCGTACAACGAGTTCCACGCGTAAGTAACTAGGCCAATTTGTGGGTTGATTTTATTTTGCTCGCCGAGACACGAGTCTTAATGGTCTGTACATAGACGCAGGGCAATCACGAAATTCCATTTTGAAGTTAGATTGATAGGGATCCACTAAGCGTAATAAGTGGCGGCAGAGAATTCCTACGGGATGGCTCCAAGTTGTAAGAGGTCCGGAAGCAAAATCATCAACTGGATGAGTGAAACGATTGTAAGCGGCGGCGGTGGCGGTGTAAGTGCACTCACGACATCGGATATAACGAGCACGAATCCGGCCAATTCGAAGTTACAGAAGGGTAAGAAGCAAAGTCTGGAATTGATCGTGAGTGAGTGGAATAGAAGCGAAGAGAAATGAATCCCTTGGGAAGCGTAATGTTCTTCGAGAGCGAGCCCATTTCGCATCGTGCCCCCGCTCCGATAAAAAATACCCCTTAATGAAGAATAAAACGAAACAATTTGAGAGACGAGAGGGCCGAGACTGACGATAAATACGTTCGACGGAAACACAAAGGATGCGACCGTTAACGCGTTTCGTACACCGTTCTGTTTCTCACTATTGCCACTGGAATAAATTCCTTACGCTATAAAATTACGTTTCAATCTTCATTCTTCAACCGTTCTCTTTTCGAACTCGTCGTCTACCGGAGAATTTCTTTTCTTATCGCTTGTATCGCGGTAACCACTGTAACAGCGAATAGAGAACAGGATAGAACGCTTACTTAAAACGTCGCCGCTCGTGTTACGTAAATAGAGAAAGGACAACTGAATGACCGACAGAAAGGACGGAAGAATACCTGGGACTCTGTGTCTAACGAGCTCGAATCCCTGAGCAATTAAGCTTTTGCCGGAGCAACCCGTTGTTTCCGCTTTCTCCAAGGATACGAAACATCGTGGTGTGTAATATCTTCGGCAAAGAGCAAAAACTCGGCAAACTACGGCAAACAAATTGCTTAGATCCTTCGGTAAAGTGTTTGCCATTGAATATGAAACAAACTAAACGTACAAATAACAGTTAAAAGTGTTTATCAATTATGTTTCGATGGGTACATTTACGGAAACGTAATTTCTAACTGATCCAGTTTCGATCCAGTTTGTCATTCAAACTCTAGAGTCCAGAGTCTGGAGGAACTGATTTAAAAATTTTAAGTTTATTCCGGTGAAAAGCTCGTATATTCTGTCGAGCATACAGAGATACACGCTTCGCGATCGCGAATTCGTGGAAATGGTGGAAATATCTGCATAAAAAAGAGTGTCGGTGAAACAACGAGGCCAGAGCGTAACGAGGAGGAAAGGGCAACAGCGGTCGACGCGCGAATCAAATTCGCTCCAGGTGGTTCGACCGAGTCGCAGCTGAATTTGTCACTCGCAGGCCCCGCGGTTTTTTGTTTAATTGATTTATGGCACCGCACGCTGATGTAAAAAATCGTCGTGACGCGCGTACCTACGTGTGTCGCGACGATACGCATCGCGATGCCATTATAAATCGCTTGTCCCTGACGTTATTACCCGCGACAAACCGAAGGTGTTCCAAATTCGAGTTACGTTTCCGGAAGTTCAATCGTGATCGAGTTCCATCTAATTATCAGAACGTTAACCGTTTGATCGTTAACGTACAAACATAGGAAAACTGTTTAGAAATTGTGAAGAACGAAATAGGAAATCGTAGGAAAATCGAATCAACCGAATATGGTATTTTCAAATTGTCGATAGAAATATAGGTCACCATGATTATACTCCAGTTCATACTTTGATCCTATAAATCATGAAATTACCACAACGATTTAAATTATGATCCAAGTACCTCGGCTCCTATATTACTGTTATTAGTTGGATATATAGAGATCAGTACGTACCGCGTTCGCTATAACCTTTTCATCGCGAACGTACTATTTATAACCTCATTGAGCGTTACGTTTCGCGAAAAAATCCTAATAGCCGTCGAAAGTTAGCGGCAGCACGGTGTAACCGTCGATATCTCTTCATCGGGGCTCGGTCTCGCTCTTTCGACGAGCAACGGCACGAAACTCGATCGAAATTTCGCGTGTTCGTGGATCGGCCAGGGCAACGGCTGCCATTTTTCAGGCGAAAACTTGGCCGCCCTTTCCTCGTCGGCGTGACTTTTTCAAATTTACAAGTCGACGTTGAATTGGTTAATTGGTTTTAACGTTTAAGTTCCATAGTTAAAAGAAGGAAATTCGATGCGGCATCGAGCCGCTGCGAACTCGATAAAAATATCGAGGAAAACGAATCGGTGAATAAAATGTCTTTTGTCGTGGTTTAAAAAGCTTCGCGTTAAGGTGGAGTTAAACACCGATTACGAGGATGTTGACGAAGGACGTCGTGAAATCACGAACGTCGAGAGGGAAAGAGAAGAAAAAACGGATAACAGTGGACAGAGGGATGAGAAGAGATAGTTATAGAGAGAGTGCTTTAAAGTTGAACACGGTTGGCTAGTTAAGCGGCGCAACGGCGGTCAACCGTTGAATATATTATATTTTTAAATCATCGACACGCTGGCTGCTTCCGTGCGCTGGCAGAAACATGGCCGCGTGTCTGGATACCCGTGTTAAAACGTGTTGTAGCTACACGCAAAATCTATGTGACGTGTCCGCGTATACAGAGTGTTTCGTATCAATTTCTAACCGGATATATCTTGAAAAATTCGATGGATTAAAAAAAATGGAACGTTTAGAGGTGAAAAATTGTTGCGAGAAAGTTTGATAGTCACAAATTGTTACACGTCGATGAGATTTCAGGATTAACTTCATTTCTTTAAACCAAGTTTCACATTTTTCATCCTGATTAAATTTTTTAACATTTTTAAGTTTGTTGAGATTTAATATTCAAAATGGTAAGTTCCGTGCGTTGAAATTGTTTACGAATTTAAGAGGAAAGAAAAAAAGAAAGAAAGTCTCGAGGTAGTTCAATCTCAAGATTGCAGGATCGTTTGACAGAAAGGACAGAGTTGTAGTTGGTACGTACTACTAATAGCCGAACGACCGACCAATCGGAATTCTTTTCTCTCGACCTTTCGATTTTTCTTTCTTTTTTTTTTTTTTTTTTTTTTTTTT
>SMSQ01025940.1:141380-162372 GCA_019453375.1 Ctenoplectra terminalis
AAAAAAAAAAAAAAAAAAAAAAAAAAAAAGAAAATAAGAATAAATGGAAACCAAGCGATTTTGCGGAAACAAAATTATTTAAGATCAAGTGGGTCATCGCGATCGTCTCGTTAGGGATCATGGTCTCTTAAAGGACGCGAGGGATCGTAGATATGAAGGTTATAGAGGTTACGGAGGTTATGAAAGTTAAAGTATCGTGTGAAATAAGAGATTTCGTGTATTTAAAGGTCATCTTTCAGCGAGGAAGGCATCCGACTTAAAATTTACGACGTTTCGACTGCACACGAGACGTTTAATTAATTACGTGGCCGCTGTTGCGCGGTATATCCGCATCTTGCTCTCTATTACTCGCATAGTCATGCTTACGAAGAACTGTACACGGGAAGGGCGCGTTTCTATGAGCGATATTCCCTCTGTTTCTTGCTGTATTTCTTCTCAAAGTTGCCTTATCCTGCTCTCGTGGCAACCAAAATACCGTGAACTCCAACTTGTTTCATTTGCGCACACTCAGCGTAAATCGTTGGGGTAATTGTACTCGGAAAATGTAAGTTCGAACTGCGGAAACAGCGTTGATACAAGACTCGAGTTTCGAGAGAGGTACACCATTGTTTGATTCGATTTAGCTTATCGAAAATAATCGATCTCCGAATTGAAAGTACCGGAAATTCCTTTGCAACGAAAAAATTTTCGATCGACGTCCGACTGAAATTTTTGTCGCCTCTGACGGACGATCGAAAAAGTTACTCGGATAGAAGAGGCTTCAAACGAGGACCGATAAGGGTTTCACGGAGAAAAGAATTGGCGAAAAAAAAAAACGCGTGATCTTGAACGCGTTACACATGCACAGGCGCGAGACGACGAGTCTGCGGTGAGATTTGTTAGGGCTGCTTGTTAGTCGAGTGCGCGTGCGCTCGAATGACTTTCAAAGTCGCGGCAGCCCTTGTATCGAGAATAAATAGATAGACGAGTATTAACAAGGCAACAACGAGAGAAGAGGGAAAAGCGTGACGATAGACACGTAGCACGAGACGAGGGTAGTACGCGTCACCCCGGGCGACGATGGGACTTTTTAAAGTTTACGATACACAAGGAAGAAACAAAGGACAGAGAAGAATAAACTCATGGACCGATGGTGGGTTCGGTGGGCCGGCGCTCGGTAATATCGAATCGGCGGAAAGTTGAAAATTCATTTTGCTCGCCAATTTCTGAGAAGACCGCGTAATGGAATTAAGGCGAACAGACAGATGGCTCGTTAAAGGCCGCGAATAACAAAAGTATCCAGACGTTCATCTTTGGAGAAAGGGGACAAGAGGGGACTGTAAATTAGTTGGCGGAAATGTTGATCGGAAGGCGTCCAGAAGCGAAGGAAGCAGCGGGAAAAAAAAGTTAGCCGCGGTGACGAAGCGATAAATCGGAAATTCTAAGAGAAAGGCCGACGAAACGCGTGTCGGTGGACGTTTCGAAGGAACGTTGTTGGTCGGGATGACTCGGTCCTTTCTCGAAAACGTTCGTCCCGAAGAATACTCGAAGAGAATGGGAAGAGGCCGCGGGCATCGAAAGGGGACGGAGCGTTGCACGAAATTTGCAAGCAAATTGCCAATTCTCAGGTGACGCAGAGATAGGGCTGGCGCATAGGTAGATTCGCGTGGACGGCAGGTAGGTAGCACAGATGCGGCCGGATACCCAGGGGCCATCTCGTGCCGGTCCACAGCCCGAAACTCGTTTCGCGAATTGCCGACACGGCCGAGAACGTCCATCAGGGAACATCCGAGGGAGCCTCGAAAATTTTCATCGCTCGATCCGTCGAGCTACTTTGAATTTCGCCCCCTGTTACTTGGACGAATTCATTCCGGAGCCGCGTAATTAAATTCTTGACGGTCGTTTCGCCGAGTCGTTTCACTTCTACCGGTTACAAAAACCCCTTTCCGACATCTCTTCTCCGCCTCCTCGTCCTTCTCCTCCTTTCTCTTCTCTTTCTGAAAAATTAAGACCACGATCCTAGGAACAAAAAGCAAACGCGGAAAATTCTACGAAAAGGAGTTTCGTGGATTCGATGTTTACCACTGATTGCATCCCCGCCAGAGAATTCCTGGGTATCGATTATTAATTTCTACGCGCTACTCGTCCGCGAGAGGTGAGATAAAGGCTGCTTTAAATTAACTAATACTTAAGCTCTTTAGAGTCATCCCGGAGAAGGTCTTTGTACTTCCGAAGGGTTCTCCATTAACTCGAAGCGAGATCATCTTCCGCAGTCGTACTTGTCCTTTTTAAAGGGCCTTAAATGTCTCTGAACCTCGGCGAGAGATAAAAGCCTGCTAAGCTTTGCGAACAATCTTGAGGAATTTACAAAGAACAAAAGGATTCGTGAAACCGTTAACGCTGTAAGTCTCGATATTGTTTCCTTGTCCTGCGAGCGAGGAAAGAAAGAAAGAAAGAAAGAAGGAAAGAAAGGAAGAAAGCAAGAAAGCCTGTGAACTCTGTTACAACGTAAACGACATTTACGCGTTTACGATTAACTCGAGGGATTCTTTAAATTTGTATTCTCGTGGAGTCATAAAGCGAAGAAAATGTTTACATTCGAAAAAGTTACCAAGTTACCGAGTTACAAAGGTAGAAAGTTTCGTGTTTCACGAGCAACAGCTAAAGGTAGGATGGAACTTTTACAAAGAAAAAGGAACAAAAGATCTCGAAAATAATAATTTAGCTGACAGTGATAACGGATAATTGAACGATTCAATTTAACGATTCAACGTACAAGGAAGTATAAGCAAAGATTTGATATTTAAGAAACGGACGAGGGATCGGAGAAAAGTAAAAGGCACTTATTTTTCGCTGGAAATGACATTTCAATAATTGCATCGCGACGCAATCGTATCATTTGTGTACGAAGCCGAAGATTTGGCTGTGAAATCGACGTGAAATCCTCTTCCGCGATCCTTGGAAAGAAGAGAGAAGCAGAGAGGAGAGGAACTGGTCTCGTAAGCCGTTTCGAAGAGTTGGAAGAAATCCACGAGGAAAAAGAGGAGGATGGTTGTGAAAGAGCCTTCTGCTGACGTCGCTGGCAATCCCTGCGTTCGTCCAACCGAGCTTCCAGTTGCACATCTTGCAGTTTCGGTTTTTGCACTCCCTTTCGCTCGCATACTGGAACGCAACGAGTTTTCTTATTTTTCATCCTTCGCGCCCCATCTCCCTCTACCCACTTCGCGCTCCTCTTCGTACATTTTTTTTCTTATTTCCACTACCGTCTCCACCTCTTGTTGCCCCCTACATCTATATATCTTTCTTCGCTTGATCTTCCATCTTGTTTCTTTTTGTCCGCGTTTTTCTTTCTCCCATTTATCATCTTGCGTGTCCATGTATAATCTTAATGTCTCCGGGCTTTTTACCTAATAAGTCGGATGAGTTCTCGTGTCGCGCAGGGAATTAACAGATTACTTAAGTAGCAGACACACAGAGAACGGAAGCACAGTTTATCGATCGTGTTTTACGAAAATAGAAACTTGCGTCTTTTCGTTCTCCGGTGCGTTCCTTTCACCCTCGCTAAGGTCTTCTTAGAGTTTCTCATTTAGAAACGATCTGTAAAATTGCTCCAATTTATTGGAGCGCAGTTTTCGATATTAGGGGCGAAGAGGAGGACCGTGGAACTATGTATTTAGCCGAACATTTCCCTCGTCCTTCGTCGCGCTATTTAATTACGACACTAATTAGACATTCATTCTCAGATCCGTGTTAAGATCCAACGTGGTTCCATTCTCCTCGAGGAAACGGGGAAACGGGGAAACGGGAAAACGGGGAAACAGGGGTGGGAGCTGGTGCAGGAATCGAAGGGGTACGTTTCGTGTCGGTCTTTATCATCTTACGCTAGTATCAGCACCGCCGCGCTTCCGCGTCGATTTTCTCCTCGTTCCTTCTTGCTCTCAACCTCGCATATTGATTACATAAGCGACCGAATATACTACCCTCGCTAAAAACATTCCAGTTTTACCACCCCTTTAACGCATGCTACCGAGAACACCTTGTCATTGTTAAACGCGTGTGGATGCTAAGAACAGGGGTGAAGATGGAAGAAAAAGTTAGAAGGGGTGGTGTGTGTATTAACAGCCCTGCAGGAAGATTCTGTGTTTGGACCGCGGGCAAAGCAGGAAGTTCGAGTTAACAATCTTATATTCGCTAGGATCGCACGGATTCGCACGGTTTCGCACGATTCGCTCACGCTTGAAAGCTTCGCGTATGCAAATAATGGAACCGAGTGCTTTAGCGTTTAATTAACGGAATTCCTTCATCCCTCTTCCCGCTGTCTCTTCTTTCTTCGTACGACGAGATCCAATGAAACCGAGCCAGTCGAACTGAGGGACCTTTGCCACAGCGAATTCATTTTTACGAAGACAACGTATTACACGGGTAATTATGACGTTGCAAAGATAACGTCTGTTTGTGGATTAGAAGAAGATGCTCTGTGTGCGGAGCGTTTTAGAACCGTTGGTACGATTTCAACCGGTTAACGGATCTCCGGAAAAGCAAATCTTGCTAGCGAGGAAAATATCGGTTTCAATGTTACTCGCTGTTAATTCCTCGAATAAACTTAATACCATTTATTCTACGATATTTACAACCGCAGAGAGACTGTTATAAAAAAGAAAAAAAAAACTTACCGTTACGTTTTTCAACATTTTCTACGATCAAAGGACTTATCAGTGTCACTACTCTATTTTCAATTACATCGTCGAAAGTAAGCAGCGAATAGTTCGCATAATCGTGGCATATCCTTTATTAAGGGCATCGTTGGTAACTGCAATGTACGGTAGCAGAGAAGAAAACAACGTGCCAAATTTACCGAGGTATTTCATTAATAGTCGTGTTTCGTTTAATAGACCGTGACCGGAAGAAGCTTGTTGCAGTGCGCGTGCAAAATTTTATTAGGAGGCCAACGCAAAATATGTATCCCCCGCCCGTCATCGCTACTCGCCGGACAATAGGTAATTTGCATGCTCGTGATACGTAATTGCTGTCTAACGTATAAATTAAAGTACCGGTCGGACGAATAGTTAGACGCAATTATAACTTTTCATAGAGAGTATCGTGGCCTGCCGAGCCAAGCATCACCCTCCCGCGGAAACCGCATTCGTCCATTCCACGTGGATTTAACATGTTTCGTTGTTGCTTGCAATCGGGCCGCGCTAAAATCGATAGTCGGCCAAGGACTAAACTCTAATCTTTCGAAACTTTTGTACATTCCTTTCTTCGAGTTTCTTCAACTTTCTTCCACTTTCTGCGACTTTACTCGAACGCTATGGATCTCTTTTGTCGGTTAGTGGTGGATTACGAGTCCAAAGTTTACCCTGGCTTATAAGCGATCGATTAATCAAGGCTATCAACGCGTAACAATAGTGTAAAATGTTTCTAGGAATCCAGTTCTAGTATAATTGTCGCAATTGAAACCTATGTAAGCGAGTAATTGGACACGGATCGCGTGACTGCATTGTTGTAGGATGGTAAGCACTCACGCAGGAGAGTTTAGTCGTCCACGTGAGAACTACGTCTTGGTTGTTCCTAAAATCTACATTCCTGAAAATGAAATTATCGTTGAACGGAGAATCGAGTAGCGAGCCACCGGACCAAGCAATTATATTTTCATAAATTTTTGATGGAAGAAAAAGTATTAAATATTAGACGAGGGTTTTATTGGCAACGAAATAACGGTTCGAACGTAAAAGCTCGTAGAAAGCTTGCAAGCAGGAACGATAAATAACTAGCAGGTTGTCGAAGACAAAAGGGCTCGCGGTGAGTTCGTCGTACCGCAAAGGAGAACGGTTGCGTTAATTTCCTTCTTTTTTTATTTTTCGTATCGAAGGATGTTGGAAGAACCAAGCTGACCAAGCATCGGCGGAAAAAAGAAGAACCGATGTGCTTTCGTTCCGTACTTCAGAGAAAGAGAACGGCTAAGACGAAGAAAAGAATGGGGCCAACCGAGTATACAAAGTAGACCGGGGGGATTGTTATTTGTTCCGAGGGGTATAGTTGTCGGTATAAATAGAGATAAGAGGGGAATGATATACAAACACGTGACTTGTATGGCCGTCGCGTTGAATATAACGTACGACTCGAATACTGAAAACAATGTTGCATAACGTGAAAGACAAATAGAACTCCTAGTCGATTCTGTTTCGCGAGCTGTTTCCTGCATTCGAGATTTATTTAAAGTCGAAAGCGCTCGAGTCTTCTTTTTTGTTCCGTTGGAAATAAACCTCCTTCGATATAGAAACCGGAAAAAAGAATTTCATCGTTTTACTTTTTTTTTTTATATATATATATATATAAATTCTGCTGTTTAAAAATAACGACTGAAAGTATCAGATGTAAAAGAAGAAAAAAAAAAAAAAAAAAAGAGGTTTTTTTTAAAAAAAAAATTTTATATATATATATATAAATATATATATATAAAAAAAAATTCTGGTTTGAAAAAAAAAAAAATAAAAGTATCATTTTTAAAAAAAAAAAAAAAAAAAGAGGTTTTTTTTAAAAAAAAAATTTTATATATATATATATAAATATATATATATAAAAAAAAATTCTGGTTTGAAAAAAAAAAAAATAAAAGTATCATTTTTAAAAAAAAAAAAAAAAAAAGAGGTTTTTTTTAAAAAAAAAATTTTATATATATATATATAAATATATATATATAAAAAAAAATTCTGGTTTGAAAAAAAAAAAAATAAAAGTATCATTTTTAAAAAAAAAAAAAAAAAAAAAAAAAAAACAGTTCGGAAAAGAGGAAAAAAATTGAACGTGTGCCTGAAAATTCCGTCCCGTTGAACGCGTCATTTTTTCGCTTTATCGTCCGTTTTGGGAATTGAATTTCCATCGAACAAGTCGGTCGATCGTTTGCGCCGAATCGGTGCTCACAGAGGACATCTTTTTTCGTTTTTTTCCATTGTTGTTTCGCGATCTTTGTTCGAACATTTTGTGGAACGAGCGCAAAAACTTCTCTTCTTTCAAACAGAAAAGTTCTCACCGGCTGGAACCTCCGATAAACACCGATTCGATTCGATGACATTAATTACGCGCATTGGCTACAATAAATCGAGCACTAATAATGCAACATCCATTTATTACGGCTGTTAAATGCATATTCACGTTGTTCGATGCAATAATACTGCTACGAACAATGACTGGTGACCGTAAAAAGCAAACAGAGGCGAACCGCGATGGAGACGCGGTTCCATGGCGGCGCCTATCAAAAATGCAGCGACGGGGAATGAGGAATTTCCGGTGGTCTGGTTTTGTATTAAAAAAAAAATAAAAAAAAAGAAACGACGTCGAGTTCGCTGTATGTAATCTTTTGACACGAGCAATGTTTCAAAATGAACTAACAAGTTTTGTAAAGAGCCGAGGTACAATGACATACTGCGATTGTTCGTTGCTGAAAAATCGTGAGAATTAATTTTGTCTTTTTGTAATTGCTATGATTTGTTGCTTGCTACCCCTTCCGCGCGCACAACGAAAAAAGAAATGTATCCAAACGTATCCGTGAAATTATTTCAGCACGCGTAGAATGCGTGTTGCCGTTAAACGTCGAACCTGTTCACGGATCTGTCCGAAAATACGTATCTACGTATCGACGACGCCAGCTAGTTGGAAAATTGAATTTCCATTGACCGATCGTTTCTGCGAATTGCTCGCCGTTTTGATACCCGTTGACGTGCTCGTCTCTCTCGCGTCCATTGTTGCTCTTCAATTATTATCCACGTTCCTCTGTGCAAGAGTTACGGAGTTAGACGACGTTCGGCAACGTCCAGTTGGCCGGTTGATTGATAAAATATCGCGAAATCGGCGATACTCGCGCGGCCAACCGCGAATACCTGTATTCGTTTAAAACCAATCGGCTGAAGAACGAAATAGGTGAACTAGACGCACAATTTCGTCTCGAGCTCCGCTTCGATAAAGCGGCAAAACTGGTAACGTAGGAAATATATATTATTCGCCTTGATGATATTGTCGCAGGCATTGCTAACAGAACAGCGATAAGAAAAGCACGTTCCTCGGTGCTCGGCGAGAGCGGGTTCTGGCGAAATATTGAATTGCGAATATCGAGAGAGCGAAGCTGCGTGGAAAACAGTACGATCGTGGCAAGGCTACGTGTTACTAGAAGTATATTATACCACCGACGCCTATTTTTCACGCTACGCGTAGTTTAAAAAGCGACGAAACAAATTTTGCTACATAGAAGTATGCGTAGTTTTAAGAATTATCTAGTTGTCAGGATGACTTAATAATTTTTCGAGGGAAACGAATCGTCACCGCTTTTCCGCTTCATATTTTATAACCCACGGTGAAAAACTTTATCTAATAATTCCTTTGTATCGATCAACTTGAGTAAAACAGTGAAAATAAGTAGTACGTATCGATGGTTGATCCAGCGAGATTGTATCGATATTCAAATTGAAACATTTCTCGTACTATCGTTGATTCGAACAATCGGGAACCGTAACTCTATGCACAGAAAAGGAAAGAAAAAATATATATATATATAAAGGTTATCGGGTGTACTGCCAAAAGCTGGTCAAAGGTTGAAAACGCGGCTGGTCGGTTGCCGAAACTCTGGTATAAATTTCAATTCGACCAGCCAACGCTGAGACCCGGATGATCGGGTCTGGGTTATGCGAAATGTAATTGAAATTAATTTACAACCGATGCCCGATGTCGGCTCCGAGAGCTCTGCCAACAGCGATGTTGTAATCGGGGGGAGAAATCTGTTTCGGCCGGCTTAGAAACGCCCCGAGCACGCGCGCCCGTCGTCGCGTCGCGCCGTTCTCCTGAGGTATTCGCTCCAGTCACGGACGTTGAATCGACGCGAAAACTATTTTCTGCGCCACAAAGTGTTCCTGACATTCGTAAACCAACCGTCAGAACGTCTCTCGCGTGCACAGATATTCAGATTCCGAGGAAGAAACCGTGCAATCTCGGAAACACTTTTCGGAGCGGTGTCAGTCAGAAGCGTACGTTGCTTGGTATCGCGAAGCTTGCTTGGTAACTCGAGTAATAGGCCCGTAAATTCAGCATACCCATAGAATTTCTTTTAACCAGAGCCACTCGTTGGCTTGATTTATTCCCACAAGGGCTGGTTACGGTTCGATCTCACGACGTAATTCGTTTCGTAAATACAGTAGCGACCGATAAAATTGCACCACTTCCGTAGAACACAGTTTGTCGAATATTTAGATGCATCGTAAGCATTTTAGTTATGATAAATTGTATAACTGACTACCGTATAACTTGTCCATTGGTTGACCTCTTTAAAGGTTTAGGAACGCGAATCCCTATACGTCGTACGTTTCCTCGATTGGACATAGGTGAGGTTTGAAACGGGAGTTTCGAAAGTGGACGAAAAAGAACGATCGAAGTGGTAAAAAAATAATTTCTTCGTCAAAGGGTACCTGCGTTTTCACGGTGGATCGATCACGAACCACCTTATAACATCGGAGATAGTGGCTCTTAAAGGCTTCCTTTCAGGAACGCGGAGTAAACGTTGCTAGGGTTAAGATTCGCGTCTTTGAACTTGACACGGGTCACCTGACTCTGTGGCTTCAGCCTCTTCTTCTTCGGATCCTTGCTCCTTCTGTGTCCCCCTTGCCCTTCGTCCCCAGCTGTTTTCCTCTATCGCTCTCACACTTTCTCCCTCGAGAGATTCTCTGTCTTTGCTCCTCCGTCGATATTGCATCCTCGATATACGGGGAACCGAGTTCCGCTTGAAACGACGACCACAACTCGTCGCGTTATTCACCGACCCTCTCCCCTTTAATTTTCTGCCGCGTCTTGTCGTCGCTCGACACAGTCTATCGAGGTGTATCGAGGTTAGCGATGCGAGCTTGGCTCGCCCTCTTGCAAATTTTCTCGAGCAATTTACTCGTTCAAGGATTCGAATCGTTGGAGTATCGCGAGGATGTTGAAAACATACTAAAAAATACTCGAAGTTTCAAGAATTGGAATTTTGTTAACCTTTGTAAAGAATTGAGAAAATAACCAGTAGCGTAAATTGAGAATAATTTTGGCGGGTAAACTATTCAGTGCTAATGAAATAAATTTGCGTCGAGCGGTCGCGAAGGCAGAGAACCGGCAGATTATTTGGGCCGTTCGATGAATCGGAGGCTCGATAATAAAATTCATTATTCCTGGAAAATCCATTTGAAAGTTTGAAAGCCGAGGGATCCGTTCTGCGCAACGGATCCAGCGGAGAACGAATATCGGTCGAACGGCGATTGGTTCGATGAATTTCGCGGCATCGCGGTTCGCATCGGTCATTACACCTAATGGTTTAATATTCGCGATACAAAATTACGTAGGCGGCTATATTTGACAGAATCGGGTCGAAATGTTGGCCGGCCAATAATAATCAAGCCGTCCAAGCTCGATGTCGTTTAGCGCTGCACTCAGCTTTAATTACATCGCTTGTCATGCGTGTTTACCGCCGGGGATATGTGTATTTTACCCTCTATAATGCATCCCCGGATCGAGTTAGCAGAAAATTGCCAGACCGTTCCCCGGTGCCTTTGATTTACGAAACGCCAACGGAACGGGTGCGATTGTTTCCCCAGTTCGTGAATTTCGGTGTCGCCTCGCTCTGTTCGCTCTATTCGCTCTATTCGCCCTCGTTTTATCGCCGTTCCAAATTTTAAACGGCACCCCGTAACATTCGAAACGAAGAAAATATCGAAGGTGGCTCCACGAAGCGGATATAACTGGACCGAGTGGACCAACTGCAATTATTTCAGTTAGAAAACTTTCGATCGCAATCTACCGCGTCATTCTGCAAAACTGCTTTCGTTAAATACACGGAATTTCGTCGCTTACCGTTCGGTCATTTTGGTTTCATCGCGTAGCTGCGTTCGTTGCGATTTGTACCGCGATCGCGAGCAACCCCCGCGAAAAGGTCAAGCAGAGCAACGGAGACGAAAGATCTACGATCGTTTAAATATTATAATATCAAATAGAGTTCGTTTACAGCGAAACATTTCTCATTGTCGCGCAGCGCAACAATCCATTAACTCAGAAAATAAGAGCGGATGACAAAGCTTTTCTTTTATCGGGGAGAAGAATTACCGAGCGTACCTTCCGTTTGCTTCACGGTTGCTTACGAGAAAGAAAGTAAAAAAAAAGGAAAGAAAAAAAGGAAAAAAAACAAGGGGGAAAAGAATGGAGAAAAGTAAAGGAAACAAAAGAGAAAGATATAAACAGAACGAAAAAGTTTGACGCGAAAGGCCGAGGCTAAGCGAAAATATTGATTGCACTCGTTGGAGCGAAATCAAAGAGGAGAAAATCAATTCTAAGTCCACGGTGGGAAGTTAATGCGAATTAAAATCCAATTCCGTCGACGGGTGAACCCATTTCCAAACGTTGCGTCTTCGTGGCTGGGGAAAACAGGAAGTTCGTGCAGCAACGGGGTTGACGAAGGGCGGCGAACAAAGTTGAGAGTGGGAATTTACATGGAGCAAACGAAAATGTTTTGCACCGTGGGCACAAATATTTAATAAACACGCGCGCATTCACCAGTGATAAAATATTTTCTTCGGTGTCCCATAAATATTTTTACGCGCCTTTATTCCGTGCAAAGTGTTTTTCGGATTCTGGTGAATACATTTTCGACCCGTTGCCTCTTCGGTTTACGAGCAACCTTGGTATTCCCCTTAGTATTTCGTCGATCACCGACGCCTTCCCATCAGCGGTTCTGGACACTTTACAAGAAGCGTGGAATATCGTACATCCTATATTCGGATCGCTTGAAATGTATTCATCGTCCTTGTCGACAAGGATAAGTCGGAGAGTAAGAAGGTTCCTTAAAGGAATCAATTTTCTTTCTCGAGATTAGATTCGTATAAAAGGGATCCGTTTATTCCGATAGGACCTTCCATAATTTAGAACGAACACGTTTTCGAAGTGAACTGGACAAGGGAACGCAAACTTTTATAGCGAAACGAAACGAATAACCTATCAAAGAACAGCGACGTTTCATTTGCCGTTGGTAAATATTAAAATAATATTGGAAATCAAATATGAAATGGAGCTATATTTGCAGAGAAACAAAAACGTGGAGAGGATCCTCCATTTACGGTGGAGGTGGTGCGATAGATCAGAGAAACAGTTCAAACGAAAAACGTGTTTCCAAAGTTAACACAGGTAACAGTATATACAGTATATACAGTATATGTTTAGGATGAAAATGACAAAAGAGTTAACGGTGTTCGAAAACGACGGAGAAGTTTGCTCGACGGTGCATGGAAAAATATCCTTGGAAAGCCGTTCTCGTTTCCCCTCTTTTCCGAGAAAGCGGTACGTCCTCCTGTTTCGAGAAGGGCAGCAGCAGTCCACGCCTCCTTTCACTACCAAAAGTTATTTCCGCTTGAAATTTATCGCTCTGCCGAGAATCGAGGCGTCATTTCCGGGCGAACGAAACAAAGAAAGCGTCGACCCGACTCGCGCGAAAGATAATTGGCGTGCCATTCTATCCTGTCCTTTTTCGCCTGCAGACCGCCCCCTTCCTCTTTGTAGCCACCCCTGCAGATTTCTTTCCGGAAGAGCTACACGGTTGCGCAAGCTGACGATTGTTAAATGTACCTATGCCTCGGCTGATTTATTCCCCGGGGCTTTCGAAGGAGAGAAACCTGGATATTTATCGTCTCCTTCCGGCGTTGCGGTAAATAATGCGTTTGCTCTTTAACGCGATTTATTTCGGGCTCCGACTAAAAGTGTTGTATAATGTATTGTGCTTTTCCACGATGTTTACCGTGTCTACGTTCGCGTGAAAAACGTATGATGGGTGGTTCGATTTTTTGAAAATTCTGTTTTTGTTATTGCATCGACGATACAAATTGCGGCCGGACCGTGGTTGGCAAAATTTCATCCCACGTTTTTCCACGCTTTGGACATCGTCACAGAAAGTATCCTCGTGGAAAGCCAATATTGTGTAATTAAATTTTCGACGGTTCAAACAGAAAGGAGCGACGAGATTGCGTATGCGGTATATGTGCATATCGGGAGGTCGAGTGTGGAAAATTTTCGTGATCGATTAGATCCGCGGTCGGCCATTTCGTTCCGTTCGGCCGACAAAGAAAGTCGTTCGCGGGCATCGGTCGATTGATTAATTAAAAAGTTGGAAGTGCCGTGTCGAGAAGCAATGCTCGATCCACGGTCGCGATAACGCGTCCACTTCCGTTTCCTCTTTTCGTCGAGAGAGCGACAATCGACACGCGATTCGCGCCAGTCGACCGAACATCGATTAAATTTAATTGTCCAGCCAACTTTTGCCAACTGGTCGAAGGAACGCTCGGAGGAAGCTGTCGGAGTTCTTCGGCACGAACCTGTAATTCGACGTCCGATGGATATTTGGCCCGGTTTTCCCTACGAGTATTTATTCGCACGCACGGTTTGTCGATGTTTGCCGCGAAATCGGAACGGTCGTACGGAGATACGATAAAGAAAACGAGGAAGAAAATCGAAAATAAAATCCGCGCAGTTACCGTGTAATTGAAACTCGAGAACGAAGAAGTACGATTTCTTCAACTATACGGAAAATTTAAAAACATCATTAATTTCCCACTGTTCCGAGCCCTTAATAAATTTCGATTATATTAAGTGCGGTATTTTACGACGTAGACGTAACAAAGCACGCTGAAATTGAACGAAAAGTGGAAAGTTACAGGGCAACCACTCATGGAACTTTGCTACTTTGCCATTGAAATTCGTGGCCCGGCAGCAATTCCGCAATACATTGTCAAAAGTTTCGCTCGACGAACGTAATTAACGATCGTCGAAGTTCACGATTTGTTCTCCCGATCGGAACACAAAGAGGGAGACGAGTGAGAGAGAGGGATGGGTGAATTGGAAGGGTGGCCTCTCCAGAATCTCGCCCTTAGCCCATCCCTTTGGCTAGGACCTTCGTATCGGGAATCGCCTAACGAGTCGTAAAAATCAAGTCTCCTTTGCCCAAGTCGCCTTTGGCCTGACGCAATACATGTCTAATTAACCATAAAAATAACGAGATTTTTGTGGCCAGCTCTCCTCAAGCGAGCATCGAAATCTATTTTCCGATTACATCGAGAGAAAAAAAAGACCTTTCATCGAGTAAAGAGAATGCTTTGAATTGCGTCTCTTTTTTCGTCTAGTTTCCTGTGATTTCATGCATCGCATGCTTCACCGTCAAACTGGCAGAACAACGATTTACAAGAAATAATTGAAACCAAAGAAAATTTGAACGAATCGACGAGACCTCTATCGCTATGATGCCAAAAGAGCAATGAAATCTGTCAGCGATAGCGAAGTAGCCGCCGAAGGAAAATCTTTTACATCGGCAAACACTGACGCTAAGAGGAAATTTTCTCTCCAAAGAGGTCGAGACGAAATTTGAAAGCCGAAAAATCGATGGATCTTGGCAAACGATTGTTCGGTGTGCGCGGGCAAAAGTTTCGTAGATATTCTGTCACGTTGGATCCGCCGTGTTTGCTTAGCATCTTGGATTTTTGCCCATCTCGGGTCGTCTCGTTAAACGCGAAAATAATACCACGGTGAATAGCGGTGGTCCTAAGACAACGACGAAAGAAGACGGAAAAATCGGGATTCTGTCGCGGGGCTTTGGCAAGATAGTAAGAAGATAGATTCGAGAAGGGGTTGTTGCTAAGCAGAGGGAGAAGAACCAGCCGGAGGGTGCGACGTCAGATTTGTCTCGTTAGAGTTCGCATTGTGCCTGCCTATTGCCGATCCACGCTCTCTCGTTACAGTCGTTCGCTTTCCTCCTCCGTTTCATCGACAAACCGTTGGTCCCTTTCTTTTTCCTTTTCGCTGTCTAACGAGCTTCCATTAAAGCCACAATTTGTTCCCTCGTTCGTCTCGCGATTCCTGCCACTCTGTACGATGCCGTGTCGCGTCGTATCGGTCAGACGACTTTCTTTTTTCCATCTTGTCTTTCTTGCTGGATACAGAGCAGCTGGATATCTCGTGGGTTCATCGATCCACGGACAAATTTCGGAGAAAATTTTGGACGATGTTTCGCAGAGGATTGATCTTTCGGCAAGAAAGCATCGTTAGGTAAGATCGATAGACTCCATTGAAAGTTTCTCGTTGATTCCTCTCGATGTACGTGGAACAGGTAATTTGTAATTCAGTTGATCTCCGGTCGGGATGTTTCTCGGTAACTTCGCTGGTATCTGTGTTTAAGGAGCCTTCGACCGAGAGTTTATAGACAGATCGTTTATCGAGATGTCGGCTCTGTGGTATTAGGAAATGGGCCTTAATCCGTTCAGAACGCTGTCAGCGTTTCTCATCGATACCGAGCGTTTCTTCTATCGAATTTTCCCAAACACCTCTCCCGCATAAAACGTCGGTAAAATTGATGGAAAAGACGTGTGCCTGGTACGAGCGAAAAAACGGTATTCTAATGGAAAAACCGCATGGATTCTCGAAAAGAATCTTCTCTTCGTTTCTGAGAGAACGATTTTTTTTAAATTTCAGCAAGCTCCCCGGAGCCACGTACGTGCCCGTACTTGGGTAAATTTACGGTGACCGGGGTGAATCGGAATCAACGTAACATCCGTGAAAGCCGGAGGAACCAACACCAGGAGGGCGTCAGACGTGACAGAGAAAAAGTTCGACACGCCCAGGAACGAACCCAGGAAGATCGACGCGGCCGGAAGCTCGACTTCGACGTGGAAAAACGTCGGGCGAACAACGAGTACCTTGTCCATGAACGAATGGGCAGACGCGCCAGATCGAATCGTAACAACCGAAACCATCGCGATCACAGCCTCGAGGAGGCGTCCTCGAAGCGAACCTTGGACATCGATGACCTCCTGCGCGACTATTCCAGGTCCAAGGTCAGAAAGTCGGAGGACCAGCGATCAACCGAGGGCGCGTCCAGATCGAAAGCTAGAAGAACGCACGACCTCGAGAAGCGTTCGTCCGATTCCGAGCAGCGTACGGTCGACAGGTCGAAGAGAAATCCGAAGATGGAGGACTTCCGGGTAGACGCGGACGATTTTACGCGAATCAGGCAATTCTGGACGACCGATTTCGACGACCCAGACGGCTCGAGCATCCTCGAGGTCCAAGAAGATTATTTCGGCGATTACCCGGACACCGCGGACCTGCCGAAGAAGAGGTCAGGAAGGGACGAACGGGAAATGACGTCGAACCTTCTGACGAGGACGAGGAGGGACGTCCAGGAGTTTGATTCCAGCGACAGTTCTTCCGAGAGAAGAGAAAAAAGGGAGGAAGATATCTCTAGATGCAGCTCAGAGGTGACGACTATAACCATTGGCTGCTCTACCGCGGACAGAATGGAATTTCAGACGGACTGCGTCGAAGACAACGCGATTGGTGAGTCAAAATTTTACCACGACCAGGGTAACTTAATTGTTTAAATTTTTTACACAGAGATAATATTTATCGATATACGTCGCGTCGAAATTATCGATTATAAAAATCGTGTCAACGATATAGCTCGCGCACAGATTCGTCGCGTCGGTCGGTGTAGCACGGACGAGCTCTCGTTTCCCCGCTATTCCATCCCGAAGGTTGTCGAAGTTTATTTAAAGGATAATGGCACTCGAGAGGTAACGAGCGACTCGAGATACCTCCCACCGTTATCCGGAAAGTTCGTTCCATTCGAGTGTCAGGGGTAAGGAAACCGTTGCTTTCTCTTTCGCAGCTTACTCCTGCCACGGTAGGTGGTTCGACGCGGAGGGCACCCAATTCGTGATCGCCACCCAACTAGCGCCTGGCACGAGTTGGTCCAGCGAGAACAACAGGCCCCAGCCGTACAGAAACAGCCGAAGATTGTGCTTCATGTACAAAGAGAGCGGCGGAGTTGTCAGTTTGACTGCCAGCGAGGTGGCCTGCCAGAGAGGAATACCTCCGCCCCCGCCAATGTTGGCCTTCAATGCTACCAGTACTGGTGAGTACCTCCTCCTTTCCTTCAGCCACTTCACTCTCGAGGATCCTTAAGATCTTCGCTGCCGTGCCGAAGACGCGTCTCCGCTGCGACGAACCTAACAGTTTCGTCCCGCAACTACTGTCGCTCGCGAATCTTCCTTCGTTCCAGCACTTTGTCTCGAGATTTAGAGACCTCGGAACGGAAGAGCATTGTCAAAGGAATTAGGCAGCCTTCCCGACACTCGTCGTTCCTCCGGTTCCACTGTTTTATTTCTATATTTTTTTTCTTTCTCTCCTCTTTTTCGTTTCTTTTTCGTTTCTTTTTCGTTTGTACGGTTTCGCTCGGCTTTCGGATATGCATGTTCGAGGATGCTGCTCGAAAGCCAATTTCGTACAAGATCTAGTCGTGACTTATGTAAGTTGTAAACACAGGTGTTGGATAGCTTTTCGTAACTTCACCGTTGAAAAAGTACGCCGCGTTCGTTCCTCAATTTGTTTGATCTTATCAGGCTGTGCAGTACTTTTCTCCGTGCTTCAATCCGAAGCATCCTCGAAACCTTAACTGTTATCTTGTCACTTCACCGAGGATCCTTCAGTTTCGTTGTCCCGTTGCAGCTTCGTTTGCCGCGATATTTCACCTCCGACTTTGAGACGCTTATTGAGAGAGTACCAATTTGCTTCTCAAATACTTTGCAAAGTTCTGAAGCAGAGATACCCTCGTTTCGTACTGCTAAACTTTCGGAAAATATCAAGGTTACGTTTCGTCGCGTCCTCGATGAAACTTATCACGCCTGTCTGGAAGGAAAAATAGACGCAGAATTCGAAATTCCTTTCGCGGCAGCAATGCAGTTTGACAGCGCGACTGACTGCTGTGTCCAATCAAAATCGCGGCGTCAGCGATTGTCATCCAGTACGTCAGTCGAGTTCTGGTCGCAGACGGTGCGTGACAGCCACGCATAATTTGCCGCGACGCGTAGACGACTTCACCTGACAAATGTACTGTGACATTCGTTGATAAATGTCGAATTAAATGGCACCGTTTAGTAGAATTTCAGTTGGAAACGCAAACAATTTACGTTCAAACGTTTGCTTCTCGTTTCATCGACGTTTAACCTGGTCTAAAAAGAACGATCATGATTTTATGTTCACAGGTCAATGCATGGAGGAAAATAGGGGCGTTGTTGCTCGATCGACGTACCTGATGATCGTCACCATGGCGGCGATCGTCGCGATATACAGGTGATTCTAATCGAACGGACGACGATCTCGCGACCGTTAAAATTCGACGTTTGTAGTCTGCGTTACTGGACACCGTGTGGGTGACAAAACGAGGTGGTACACGTGTATAAAAAATATATATATATATATATTATATATATATATATATAATCGCCTTCGTCGCGAATCACCGAAGAAGGTCGGTCGAGCGTCCGGGCCAACAGAAAGGAGGAAACAGAAAAACGAAAAGGAACAATCGATATTTTAGCTACGAACGCTCATGTCCGTAGCTCTTGCTAGCCTCTCTGATACGTCGGGAGAAATTCGTGCTCGCAGGACCATCAGAATTTTACCCTAGGAACGAGACACGGGGAAAAAAAGAAGAACGGGAGCAACGGTGAGACGACGGAACCTGATAAGTAAACGAAGAAAAAAAGAAGAGCGTAAAATCGACCCTCGAGCATGGCGCGCTCCTCGAGATCGATGCTCGTTCCAGTCAAGAAGAACGCTCTCTGATTCGATTCGATGTCGAAGAACGAAAACTAAAGTCGCCTATAATAAAGAGACAAGAGGCAAAACTCTGATTTCTTCTGTATAAGAGGCGCTCCTCCAGACCAGCAGGAAAATCAAGCGGGCAGAGGACGTGGAAGAGAGGGTGGAAGATCGTTCGAGAAGGAGACGGATCCGATCAAGGTGAACGCATTTCGAGACTGTGAAGAGAAAGGGAAGAAGGATGGGTATTATTCCTCGAAAGGAATTTTTTTTTTTTCTCCACGATAAGAGAGGGAACTGTTTGTTCCCTTTCAGGGAGTGGCGCGAGGGGAGAGAAGTCGTGAGGATCGAGCGCGAATTTCCCCTGGCCAGTAGGTTTTTTACCGATGTAGCTCGTAGGCACTAGCTAATTAAAAATCAGGTAAAGCTAACGAAGTAATTACACGAGTTTTTATGGTTAGACCATATCACGAGCGAGATCACGGCGCACGATCGATCGGATTCTTTAACGAAAGGTGTCGAACGATGAGAACGGGATCGATTGCGGGCCCGGAACGATACGGAAAGAGAGAGAGAGGAGGGTGAGAGAGAGAGAGAGAAAGAGAGGGAAGCAACATCTCGTTTTAGTTAGTAAGACGACCGGCGAAGGTCGTTATCTTTTAAGGTAGAAATTACATAGAGAATAGCTTTAATAAGGCGCGAGGGGAACAGCTTACTCGGCAAATATTTTTTACACCGGATGCTCCTTTCTTTCCACGACCCTACCGAGAGCACCGTAAACGGGTGTACCGTGTATTTTGTAACTTATAATTATATGGTTAGTTCAGAGAGAAGGGAAAAACAAAAAAAAAGAAAGAGAGAGGATGCGCTTCTATCTCGAAACATCAGAAACTATTGTTGCTAACTTGCCATCGGCGTTTTTACCGTAGCGATATACAAATTTCAATTTAATTTCGAAATTTTTAATCGTACAATAAACATAAATTTATTGTTTCGAAGTTTAATTTCACAAAAAAAAGAAAAGGAAATAAATAAACAAACAAAGAAACAAATAAACAAATAAATAAATAAATAATGCTGCGACGAACGGGATGGTGCTCTATCCGCCAACAGGTTTTTGGCCGATCGAGTAAGTCCACCGCGGAATTCAATTTCCACGCGAAATATTAGCAGACGTATTAAAGGTTGATTGCGCTGTAGCTATTATGTAATAGCTACAAAGGGCTATTAGCTGTGTTATAGCTGAATGTATGCCGTAGCTATTATATAATAGCTGTAATAACCGATGCCTGTATTAATAACCGACTGAGGGGGGAAAAACATGTTTCAAAGCTTCCGGGTTAGCTGCGTTATTTTTCTATCGTACGATAAAAAATAAAAAAAAAAAAAAAAAAAAAAAGAAAAGAAAAAAAACCGCGTCGCTTATCCGCGATGTTTCGAGGGCCGAACGAAACGGTCGATGCTTCGGATTTATTAAAAACAGACCGAAAATTCTTGCCGAGTAAAACGTTCGTTCCATGTGAGTGATCGCGAAGGATGAAACGAAATTGACACCGATATGTGTATAGCGGAAAGTGTCAAGATTGTTAATGAAGTAACTCAACGCAGCACGATCTACCACGTAGTAAGATTATTTGATGCGTTGGAGAGGTAAAAGTGAAGAGAAACGAGAGTCACGAGGAAAGAATCAGAGTTCGTTTATTTTGAAAAATTGATCAATATAAATGGCCCTCGATACGCGAAATAATTTATATCGTGTCGCTAATAATTCGTCGAACTGTTCGCATGTAGTTTTAACGTTCTAGAAATCAGCGGGGATTCTGCACGGCTAAACAGAAATGTCGCGATAAATTTAATACAAATATTTCTGGTATTTCGAGAACACCACTATTTCGACGATTAAATTAACATTCATCGAGGCAATGAACAATAATGGGCAATTTCAAAGCGGCGCTAAAATTTATTTCGTCGCCACTTGCAGAGTATCGGTATTCCTCGAACAGGCTGCATTTTAACGTTTCGAACGTTCATCGATTTCTATAAATGTCACACTTTTTCTCTGGCATTACGAGCGAAATTAGGCTGCTGTACGGGTACGAGTAACGTTATTCGAAAATAAAGTGGAACCTCGAACAGATTTTTGCAAAAAGCTTTTCTGACACAATTTTCAGAGGGGAACGAAGGATCGTTCGAGAGGGGAAAATATCGATAGACAGGCGGCCGAACGTGTAAAGTGTAAAATTGTAACTGTGATGGATTCTCCGGGCCATTGTACCGAGTCGCATCGGGGGCATTCCTCTCTCGTGCGTTTACTCCGAATCGTTTGTTTTTCTTTTTTTTTTTTTTTTTTTTTTTCGTTGACTTT